>JAOTOM010003840.1:0-190801 GCA_034440615.1 Ashinkailepas kermadecensis
CCATAAAGCAAACAAATGGGTTAGGATTGGTTAGGGGTATGTTGGTTTAGGTTTTTCAGTTGGAAAATTTGTCATTTTTTTCTCAAATTAAAATAAAATGTATTTGCACCGAAAATAAGTGGTCCCATCGTTTTAGTCACCGTCATGAACATGGTATTCTGACGAAAAATTAAACGAACAAAAATCACCTTAAACTGCAAGTTTACCGATCATTTTTTATTCAAGGTTAGGTTCGGCTTGGTTGGATTCTTTAAACTTTGAAAATTGAAAATTGAAAAATGCTTTAACTCTCTCATGCGTAGTGAAATTGAAACACGCCTGATGCTACCAATATCTGCAATATAAGAGAAAAAAAGCTATGACGTCAGCAAATCTTGAAGGCGAATTTTGGTGTACCTTCTAAGGTAATAGTATCGTGGGGGGGCGGCATTTAATGCCGCTACAGGCCTTGGCCGCTACCAGACACTGGTCTTGTATGACTCTTTAGGGTTTGCTTAGGAAGTCACGTGTGGCAATAGCTTAATATCCATTGTTTCTTCAGGAATATCAATCATAATGAGGTGTCTATACGGCTTCTTGCTGACTTTGCTCTCGTGTTTTCATCGACTGGCAGATTGGCTCAAACGTGGCTTTTGTTGGTTCAGTTTGAGATTGGGTAGCCCCATATCAATATCAATGCACATTAATGTGCATTGATATTGATATACCCACATGCCCAATGACAATTGTCATTGGGCATGTGGGTAGGTAGGTACCTTGGTAAATATCAAGCTGATGGTGTGATGGGTAAGTTGCTGAATATAATTATAGTTTGTATATCCACAATATCAATGATAACCATGATTTGCATGCAAGTTTGACAATTACTGGAAATTGAGAATGGAATTAATCATGTTCAAGCTCCATATGCATGTGGTTTTGCCATTGGTGGTGTGTACAAACATCAATATGACCATGCAATTGTTTAGTTGCTTAGCGGATTTTTTTTCTTCAGACAATCTGGTTTAAAATGCATCAGCATTGTTTATTTCAACATTTTATGATGTAAGCTGTACTTCCACAGTGGAGAGAAATCCAGCTATTTTGTTTGTTTTTTGGCACAAAATTTTACATTTTTCAGCAAAAGGTGGAGCGTCAGTCCACTATCTAATCCAAATCTGTTTCTATTTAGTATAAAATGTGCCGGTTAACATCAATGTTTCTACTTAGCATGCTATTTTTTTTATTTTTTTCCCTTTAGCTTTCTTATCAGCATAAAATAGCATAGGTTATTGGGGGGGGGGGGCAAATCGACATTGTGGGGGCCAAGATCAACATTGGTGGGGCCGTGGCCCCCACAAAAGGATACAGATCGACGCCCCTGCTTCACATGTACTCAGACACAAATGTGGAAACAAAGATATCAATAAAAACAAACCCAGAACGACACCCAAAAAAAAACACTGGTTATTCCACTTACGGTCACCACTCAAACTAATCACTTTTTGTAGCAGTCAGCAGCCGGACCACAGCTTCACACATCAATCTCAACCTCCACACTCCACACACACTCCATCAATCTCAACCACCGGAATTGCCGACAAAAACGCGCCAACAGCAACTTGCAAGATGATGCGCATGCGCACTGAGAACACTGTTCTCCGGCTCTGGAGCCGCGTCTGGGAAAACCTGTGTTCCTGCCACCCAAATAGTGGGAAAGTTTCACAGTTTTAAGAGACGTCCTCCGGAGTCCCGGAGGCCACCGATCAAAATTGGCTGTGTTAGCGTTTTCTGTTCTGAAATATGTCTGTCAACCAATCAATGCAAGATATTTTTGATATGACGTCATGACCCTCAGGAACTTTGAGCACATGGTTAACAGTGACATACTGTAAACACAAGACCTTGACTGATCCTTTGCTTTGATCACATCCAACTGTGGCGTGTGCGGGAGCGGAGTTGCGTTCGTATTACGTGGTAAATTAGATGCGTAGGTAGGTATGCGCTCTGAGCTGAGGGTAAAGTGTGAAGTATTTTTGTTTGTTTTGCATATGGCTAGTCTTGTACTGATCGACCAACAGTGAAAGGAAAACGCATTTCTCCTGTGAGTTATGAGAAACGAAACAGTGCTGATTATTACGGGTCACTGCCTGGCGGTGCCATCCATTGTTCACTTCTTCGTTCCTATGTTTTGGCATTTGATTTTACAAAAAATGAGAATGATATTACTTATGCATATTATGTAGGTACTGATTTAGGTTTTTCCAGTCCGTTACTGGAAGTTTCCCACTCTGCCCTCAATGTCGGCTTTTCCCCGTGGGCGTATGCTTCTGAAAATGGTTGGGGGAGTAGTGGCCTACCTATATTTGCGTCAAGGAGGGGGCAAACGTATTTGGGGGGGTTGACATACACAATTAAAAAGTCCTCGGATATCGACCACTATTTTGTCAAAGGGGACCTTTTGAAATAAAATAATTAGTGACCAACTGAATTGTCCTGTGGAGGGGCCTAATCTACCACTATTGTTTCTGCTTCGTCGTATTTCAACCCTAACTCCCCTACCCTGTCCTAAGGTTTTCTTTTGGTATCCCTTGATAAGCCACCTCACACTGCTGAAATTACACTTACGCAAATCACTTTAAAATGTAAAATATCCCAATTTCAGACATTTCAGTTCATAGCGCCCGGTCGCCACGACGCCAACGTTCGTGCACGTGCACACCCATCTTGCGCATTCGGCGCATTCGCACACTTCATGCGATGCTATGGTTTCTACTAGGATTCCTACGTTTTGCTAATTGCTGCCACATGATAGACTTGCGCCATATTTGACGCGATGGAATGCTTCGTATGAGCGTTCGCTGCGAAAATTCGATTCGAAATTCGATCATTAGGTCCCTTCTTCCCACATTTTATGGTGTTTAGAAATGCGGATACCCGCTGAGCTTTGATGCACCTTATATCTTTGATGAAATTTGCTCCCAGATTGGCTACCGAAGGCCCTGCCTCAGTGTTCTTTTCTGGACCCCTTTCGTCTTCCTTCGTCTACGGATGTGTCTTAGGGCTCCAATCCATTTTTGTTGGGGGCCCAACACATCTTCGAAACCCCTGCTCGTTTTAAGGTTTGTTGGTTTTTTTTGTGCACCGAGGATTTTTTTTTAGGTGTCGGGGCGTTTTCAAAGATCCCGAAGTGTTTATTTAGTGCCCGGTCTTTTTGTTCGTTTTGGGGCCATGTTGCTTTTTGCGTTCCCAGCCTCTTTTTCAGGCCCTTGTGCGGTCGCATGGCACCTGTACTTCCGGATAACTTGATAACTTCCGGCGTATACTTGGCCTTGATAACTTCCGGTGTATTTCCTTTAGAGCTCCCGGCATGTCTATTTAGGGTTGCAATCAGGGGTGTCGATTTTTGAAAAACATTGTGGGGGGCGAAGTGCCGACGCACTACACCCCCCCTCCCCCAAAAAAAACTCATCGGGATTTAGCCCACTATATTTTCAGATCTCAGAAATTCTGATTTCTTATTCGACGATGTGTATGTTTATGTTTATTCAGCATCCTCACCGACGGGGAAAATCGTCCAGTAACTGGTGAAGTCACTTAATTAAAAGAGCAGTGCTCAGTACATTTCAACATAACAACTCTTGGTTGGTTATTGGTTCTACGACACGTCGACCGTTGTGTCATATAGCGTCGCCAATCTCTCACGCCGATTGGTCGCGGGCGAAGAGTAGCGACAGGCGAGACTCGAACTCACCAACATAACAACTCTGAGTAATAGCATCCGACTGCAGTGCCATATAGTGGGCTCGGATCTATCGTCACCGTCACCGTCACTGTTACCCTCCTCCTCACTCCACACACCAACAAACACACACCGGCTTAAATAAAAACACTTCAGCGATCAGATGCAGGCTAAAACACACCGGCATTGATGAAGCATCAGAGCACAGCAAACCTGAACGGTAATGACGATGGGTGAAAGTATTTCCTTGGTGCCTAACGTTAGGGAGGGGAATTTTTCCATTTAGTACGACACTGCGGCTGCTTAACGTGTTTTTTCCGCAGATTGCACGATCGAGAGTAGAAAGGCCCTTCGGATAATTTTCTTTCGGGACCCATTCTTAATTTTCCGGTGCTCTGGTCGATTCGATGGAGTCTCCTTGTGGTTTTTGTGGTGAAGTCTATTTTTATAAGCCCCCTGCAGGCTATTTTCGGAACCCGGTACGATTCTTCTGGCTCTCGGTGCGTTTTTTCCGGTGTCCAAACAAGTTTCTCTTCCGGCATCCGAGGACTTCTTATTTTGTGGATCCTTGACGCAATTTTTCCGTCCGCAAGGTGACATTCCGGGTATATATTGGTACTTGGGAAGCCAGCTGCAACCTGTGGGGCTCCGGCACGACGTTTTGGCCCCAGTGAGATTTTCAAGAGAAGCGGCGTGAATTTTGTTTGTCTAAGTGCGATTTTTTGGGGGCCCCGTCGTCACTTGTTGGGATCCCTTGCGGTGGCTACGACACGTTTGTGGGGGCCCAACAAGTTTTGTGGGCTTTTGGAGCTATTGTTGAGATCCCAGATTGATTTTCCGTGTCCGGACTGTTTTTCATTCACCCGGCTTCAGTTGTTGGGTGATCTCAACGAGACTTTTAGAGCCCCGGTGGGACCTGTCAGGCCTCTGGCGTGATTTTCAGGGACCCGGGTGATAATTCTTAATACCCCAGTCTCGGCGTGATTTTCAGGAGGCCCCGGCCCGACCGTTTGTGGCCCCCGTCGTGATTTTCTTGAATCCCGGCACGACTTGTTTGCGGCCCAACGTGATTTTCAGGGGCCCAGGTGCACACTTTTGAGGCCCCAGCGTCATTATCGGGGCCCCTGCGCTACGTTTGGGGGCCCCCAATGTGATTTTTCTGAGCCCCGGTGCGATTTTTGGTGGACCGAGTGAAATTTTTAGGGAGCATAGCGCATTTTTTTCCTAAGCTCGGCGGATTCTTGGGGGCCCCACAACCTATCAGGACGGGGGGGGAGTGAGGAAACTTCCCACAATTCCCCTTCCCATTCGGTATGTCACTGTGCCATGCAATGATGCAACATAAGAATCCAGGAATAGTTCATCTGTTTCATCACACATGTGATTTCAACTCCCCAGTTACCCAGACAGTTTGAGGAAAGTCAAACATCTGCTACATGGATCAGCAAGGATGGATTGTAAGGCAACATGGATACCATGGAATTCCGGTCACAGTAGTTATGCTGCAATACATACCTTCTTCAACACACTGCTTTGGAGATGGATGAGCTCCTGAAGTTTGGTCAGGGTTGGAGTTGGAGGTGGATGGAGCAACACTGTGAAGGACATAACATATGGTTCAAGAGACATGTTTCCATTAACAATACAGGGGATGAAGTAACATTTTCATTGACTTCTATGGTTTTCATTCGTTTCATTGACTTCTATGGTGCCCTGAGTAAGCAGGACAATCGAGATGGGTTTCTGTTATATGCATTTTTTTTTTTTTTTTTTAATAAGTTTCATCCGAGTTCTTGTTGGGGTGGCTTTATGAACCAGGGTCCGATTGCTAAGCAGAGCTTGTTGCGTGAACCCTGGCCCCACCACCCGATCCATTAATTCAAGTTAAACGGCATAATTTTGACCGAAAGTTTAACGTGCCGTCAATGCACCGACACCGCCGCCCGGTATAAGCAATGTTATAATGTAGCTTTTATACCCCAGTGAGAATGGTATGGATTCACTCATAAGTGAATTTGCAAACATACTGATGTATCAGTTAACAACAATGCAGGGAGCTATGTGATCAACATGGTCTGTGCCCTAAAGCCCAAATAACTAAGTAACAATGCAGGGAATCTGCTGCATAACAGTTTGACCATAAATTAGCCGTGATATGTGGCATCATACTTCCCATGCTATTTACAATAGTGAGCTATATTTGGTGTACAAACATCAGGACAATACAAATGTTAATTAACGTTACACGCAACAGTTCCTAACAAGTGTCAGCAATACATTTCCTTCATGTGCTTTAAACATGATTCAAGAAAACACTGTCATCGATTTTAAACTTGCAAAAAGAGTGGGCCGCCTGGCATTTTCAGTGCTATTTGAGTGAATTTGCTGTCTTGTTAGTGAACTGATCACTTATTGAGATATATGTACTTTAACTTTGCCTGCTTCCATCATGAAAATTTGTCATTTTCCAATACATCAGAAATCATCAGAATAACTTCTTGTCCACAAACCGGTGTATGCATTTCTATGAATTTCTCCTATTTATTAACACAAATGATGTAGACCTGATCTGCAAATTTATAACTCAGAAAATGTTATCAGCACAGGATTCCATTCCTGAAAATATTGTACTTTCAACATGTTATTGTTCTTTGTGAAGCAATAAGTGCAATGCTCTCATGCAGCATGCAGATGGAGGTTCATCACGTGCACCAGGTAGCAAAAAAGAGATATTATTGCAGTCTAAGGTAACCACGAGACATCTTTTACACCCATTTTTACCTTAAAGTATCATTCAAAGGAGCTAGGTTTTGCCTAATTGCGTTAGGCTAGGCTTTTGTTGTAAGTTAGTAAATGAAAAAAAATCTTCAAAAACGGTTCAAGCTAGATTAGGTTACGTTAGACTTCTTAAGTTCAAAATGTTTGAGAAAAAAGAAATTGAGGGGGGGGGAAATTTGGCATAAAAATAATCATTTCTTGCATGGAAGTCTAGGCTAGGTTTAGTTAGGTTATGTTACATTTTTTTATCTGAACATTATTTTTCATCCTATATTACTCAAATCCAACCCAAGCTTTCCACGCTATTTTTCCTCACAATTGAAAAGTGTGCATCTGCAGAGGAAATGAGCGGTTACATCATGTTCAGCACATTAACAAACACTGCATTAAAAAAGAAATTAGAAGAAGTCCGAGAGTACCATGAGCTGAAATATTACCCAAAAAGCCAGGTATTATCACAGCTTAAGGTAACCACAAGACAAGTTTTACACACATTTTACCTCCATGAAGCATACAAAGGGGTGAGGTTTGTCAGGTTAGGTTAGGCTTTTGTTGTAAGATATAAAAAAAAATCATTTGTTGGTAAATAATTTTTGTTAATGATTTGTCTACAAAAAAAATAATAAACGGTACAGGCTAGCTTAGGTTAGGTTTTTTAAGTTGAAAATAGTTGAGAAAATGCCTCGAAAATATAAATTAAAAACAATTAATTTCTTGTATGGGAAGTTGAACTATGTTAGGTAAGGTTATCATACATCTTGAACATTATTTGTATGCTGTATTTCCTTACTCCACACCCTTTTTGGTGTTATTTTTTACTCCCAATTGAAAGGCATGCATTTGCAGAGGAAAGGACATTTCCATTTAATTTAAATTTCCAATGCAATGTTTATGAATGTCACTAAGCTGATGGCACTACTCAGTTTCTGTGCAAATGCTTACTTTCCAGGTTGTGAGCAAAATAACATTAAAAATGGGCTTTGAGTTAGGTAACATAGCAATTAAAAAAATACGTTAAAAATTCAACATAACCTAATGTAACCTAAGCTGACCTTGGAGAAAACAACTATAAAAACAAGATTGGAAAAATATCTAGCAATTTATTTTCTTGAAATTTTACAAATGAAAAACCTAACCCAGCCTAATCTAATCAGAATTATTGTGCTTTAAGGTGGTAACAAGGCAAGTTATTACACATTTGCCTCCATAAAGCAAACAAATGGGCTATGTTTGGTGATGTTAGATTAGTTTAAGTGTTTTAAGTTCGACATTTTTTGCAAAAATTGTTCCAAAATTTGAAAGAAATAGATCTTTTTTCTTTAAAAGCAGCTTATGTTAGGTTAGGTTAAGTTGGGTTACATTTTTTTTCTTGTTAAAAACATACATTGCTTGAAATTTTTACAACTTGATGTTTTGGTTTTGTTTTTCTCCAAGGGGAGGTTAAGCTAGGTTAGGTTAGGTTATGTTGCATTTATTTTATTTTAAAAAAAAATGCTTTACCCTATGTCACCTAATTCAAAGCTTTTTGTTGCTGTTATTTTGCTCACAACCTGAAATGTAGGCATTTGTATAGAAAATGAGTGGTCCCATCATCTGAGTCACATTCATAAACATTGCATTGAAATGATACACATTCCACGAATTCATAAAACACCTTAAAACACAAATTTACCAAAATGAGCAGTAACATCATGTTCATCACATTCCTAAACATTGCATGGGAAAAAATTAATCAGAAATTACCTTAAGCTGTAAATTTACCAAAAGGTGTGCCAACCCCTGGACGGAAATGCAACACTAGGTGCCCCAATCCTGGGCAGAAAGGGCACTAAGAGCAGTGGAATGAAAATATTAATAAAAGTAAACTAAAAACAGCTCTTCTTGAAGACAAACGTGGTAGTTATGTGATATTAACATGGAAACCCTGAGCACAAATCAGAAAAAAGCATGGACTGGACTTTTTCAAGCTTACCTGCCAACTTCTTCAACTACTGTTCCTTTAGGAATTAAATATCAGCAAGCTATTTATTCACTATCTAAAATCACACCAATCCGCAGCTACATCAGAATGTGCGAAGTACAAAAAACGAATCAGTACGACGTCACATGAGATTGGCCTCCGGATTAAACACTGCGCGCAATTGCACCACAGATGTCTTACCTCCGTCACATTTGTCACTGTAACCTCAAATTTAGACTTTAGGCGCTGGAATTTCTGTAACTGGAATTTTTTCTTTGGATGTTACGATTTTGGATGTTCTGAGGAACGCCCATCACGATGTGTGACATTTAATGCGCTCTAGTGTCTATCGATACAAATCGACGCCCCTGCTTTGGAGAAAAATAATAGAAACAAAAATTAAGCAATGTATATTCTGAAAATTTTCTAAATTGAACAACCGAACCCAACTTACCCGAACCTAATGTCAGCTGCTTTTGAAGGAAAATTTCCAGTTTTATTTTATTTTTGAAAATGATTCAACAATTTTTCCAAGGTAAACAACTAAACTAGCCTAACCTAGCTAAATCGGTATTATTGTGCTTTAAGGTGGTAACAAGACAAGTTTTTACACACATTTGCCTCCATATAGCAAGCAAATGGGTTAGGTTCGGTTAAGTTAGGTTAGTTTAGGCTTTTCAAGTTGGAAAACTTTTTTAAAAAAATCCAAAAACGTTTCCCCAAAAAATTGCAAATCATTTGGTAACCTTGCAGTCTAAGGTGTTCTTTTTTCCTTTAAAACAAAGAAAAATATGCAGAATACCATGTTTATGAAGGTGACTAAGATGATTGGACCCACTTATTTTCTGTGCTTACTTTTCAGGTTGTGAGCAAAATAATGCCAAAAAGGCTTTGAGTTCGGTAACATCGCATAAACATTATTTTTTTTTAATGCAACAAAACCTAACCTAGCCTATCCTAACCTATCTTTTGGAACAAAAATTAAACTAAATTAAAATTTCACTTAATTTATTTTCTGAAAATTCTCAACCTTAAAAAAGAAACCTAACCGAGCCTAACCTAACCTAAGCTGATTTTGAATACAAAATTATATTTTTTTGTGAACATGGTTGTAATTTTTTTTTCGGAAGCTTTTGGGTATTATTGTGCTTTAAGGTGGGAACAAGAAAAGTTGTATGGGCGCTGTATGACCAACGCAGTCAATGCGCCAGTAAACCCAAATAACCAACCAACCAACCCAGAAAGATGTAAGCTGTACTTCCACAGTGGAGGGAATTCCAGCTATTTTGTTTGTTTTTGCACACAATTTTACATTTTTCAGTTAAAGGTGGAGAGTCAGTCCACTATCTAATCCAAATCTGTTTCTATTCAGTACAAAATGTGCTGGTTAACATCAATGTTTCTACTTAGCATGGTGTTTTTTATTTTTTCCCTTTAGCTTTCTTATCAGCATAAAATAGCATAGGTTATTGGGGGGGCCCAAATCAACATTGGGGGGGGGCAAGATCAACATTGGGGGCAACATTGGTGGGGCCATAGCCCCCACAAAAGGATACAAATCGACGCCCCTGCATACATGCATGATTTTGCACTTATCAAAATTTAATTTCATCTGCCATTTTTGGACCACTTCACAAGCTCTTCTAAGTCTTTCTGCAGCATGTACCTAGGTGCCTAGGTACCAGGCAAATATCAAACTGATAGTGTGATGAGTGGGCTGTTGAGGTTAATTATAGTTTGTATATCCACACTCTCAATGATAACTGATTGTTGCTCACGGGACTGGATTGTATGCAAGTTTGACAATGACAATTGGTTTTTGTGCACACCATTTTGAATTTTGTACCAAAAGGTAGAGAGTCAGTCCACTATCTAACCCAAATATGTTATTTTGTTACAAAATGTGCTGGTTAACATCAACTACATTTTCTATGTACCTAGCATGGTGTTTTTCTTCTTTTTTTCTTCAACTTTTTATGAGCATAAAAATAGCATATGTTATTGAGGGGGCCAAATCAACATTGGGGGGGGCCAAGATCAACACTGGTGGGGCCCTGGCCCCCACAAAGGGATACAAATCGACGCCCCTGCCATCTAGACATTAGGGGGATGTCCCCATCCTAGCCCCGCCTTCAGCGCCTAAAATATCACACAAACTATAACGTAAAATTCCCTTTACGTAAACGTCCACATGCCTGCACCTTGATCGCAAACACCCGCTTTTATAGTCAGACATTTAACGTACTCGCTTCAAAGGTGGCGCAAATGACCTCTGTGGTCCGGTACGCCTGAAAAAGTCATTCCCCCATGCAGTTAAATTAAACTTGCCTGATGCTACCAATTTCTGCAATATGCGAATAAAAACCTGTGACGTCATCAAGGTTTGAATGCGAACCTTTTAAAATAATGGTATTTTTGCGGCGTTTAATAATGGTGTTTTTGCGGCGTACGAGGCATTGGGCTTGTCAAGGCTATTTCTCTTGTATAGCATTGGTCGTGTATGACTAAGGTTTGCTTAAAAGTCATGTGAGCCATAGCTTCCTTTTTTATTCTTTTAGGAATAACAATTATATTGCAGTGGCCATGCAGCTTCTTGCTGACTTTTCTCTGTCATGGTATCATAAGCTGGCAGATTTGCCCACACATGGCTCTCGTTTTCCCCATATCAATATTGAATGCATGCATTGTCATTGGGCATTTAGGTAGGTACCTACCTAGGTAAATATCAAGCTGATGGTGTGATAGGTGGGCTGCTGAAATTATAGTTAATTATAGTTTGCATATCTACAATCTGAAGGATGATTGTCATTGTTGTTCACTGGACAATGCAAGTTTGACAATGACTGGAAATTAAGAATGGATTTTTTCCTGTTTAAGCTCATATGTGTGTGGTTTTGCCATTGGTGGTGTGTACAAACATCAGTATGACAATCCAATTGTTGTTTTGTGGCTTAACATTAAAAAAAGACAATCTGGTTTAAAATGCATCATCAGCGAATCTTAACATTTTATGTCGTAAGTTTTCCTTGCACAGTGGAGGGAAATCTAGCTATTTTGTTTTTTTGCACATAATTTTGAATTGTGTAGCAAAAGTTGGATACTCAGTCCACTATCTAATCCAAATCTGTTCTTTTTCAGTACAAAATGTGCTGGTTAACATCAACTAAGTTTTCTATGTACAGTGTTTTTCTTCTTTTTTTCCTTTAGCTTTTTATCAGCATAAAAATAGCATGGGTTATTGGGGGGGCCCAAATCAACATTGGGGGGGGGGGGGCAAGATCAGCATTGGGGGGGCCATGGCCCCCGCAAAAGGATACAAATCGACGCCCCTGTTTAGGGCTGCAATGTATGTTTTAAGGCCCTGTCGCTTTTTGCGGGACTCTGGAGGGCCAGTTGCATTTTCGGCCCCGTTGTGCTCTTAGGGTTCCGCTGTTTATTTGGGGCTTCTGACGCACATTTGTGGTGCCCCAGTACAATTTTGGTGCTTCGGTGCGATTTTTATGGGTCCCAGTGCGACTTATCGCGCCCAGGGCGCGTGGTTCCGGGGACCCAACGCCTGTTTTTTTGGGCTCAGCGCGATTTTTGTGGATCTCTTCTGAATTTTCTTTAAAATCCGAATCCCGGCCTGATTTTTCGAGCCCGTGGCGCCATGTTTTTGTATCTCACCTCTATTTTTTTCGAGCTCCGATGTGTTTTTCGGGACAGTACGCGATTTTTGAAGGCATCTGATGATATGTTCGGTGCTCCAGAGCCATTTTCCTGACCCTTCTCCATATTTTGAAGGGCTCCGGCTTGATTTTTTATCGGATACCGATGCGATTTTTGGGGTCACACTGTCCTATTCGTAGACGGCACAGCGTCACCTCGTCTCGCCTTGTGCTACGCGAGCATGACAGCCATCGGCCCAGAGATGGCTTTATTGTCCGTAGTTTATTGGAAACAACCCCCGACGAGGCACCACCTTTACGTGGTGGGGGATTGAGTGCCCTAAGGACCCGGACTCCCAGTCCACCGGTGAGCCGGCGAGGGGCCAGACTAGGAGTGCCTCACTCGTCCTTCCATCCATACTCTCCCATTCCAATGCCCATCTCATCCCAACATCCATGTCCTTCAACTGGCCCTGCAACACCAACTATCCCTACTAAGAGCAGGCAGGACAACTTCCCCGGTCCTGCCCTCCAGCTCAGTTTTATCGGGGTAGTCGCGCCCCCTCGGCCCGCCCCCCGGGGTTGACGGAGTCCTGGAGGCTGAGGTCTCCCGTCGTACGGTGCTAGTTGCGACGGGGGAACAACACGCCTCTTTGGTCCTAATATCCCGGAGGGGCGGGCGGGTTCGTATGGCCCCATACGGACCAAGTGGTGTGACAGTCGTGCCTCGCGTTGCTACAGTGGCTTGTCGCCTCAGGTCGGGGGCCTGGGCTTCGTCCCGGTGCTTGCTGGCTTGGCCGGCAGGGGTCAAGGGGTGGGTGGTGTTAGATCCCGGCCGGGGTGGTGAGTACCTCTCTCCCGGTCGGGGATGGCATCGCCTGGCCCGTATCGCTCTTCGGATATCTGACATCCTCCCGTTGTCGGGATACAGGCGTCCCTCCGGTAGGGCCCCTGTGTGTTGGGGTATTACGAGGAGCCGAAATAAACGCACACTCTCATGGGTAACTCAGATAAACAAACCCACCCTGGACCTGTCAAAAAGGGCCAGAATGTTAGCTTCCCCCCCCGGAAGCTGTACCACCGACCCGACACCTGCAGAGGCGTACCGCCCTACAAGTTCGCCGTCCCGTACCGTGGTTCCTACCACTGCTTCTCTTAGAAGTATAGACGGAAACAAGAGTTGGGAAACCAGATCACCCTCTCCGAGAGTGCTTGTGTTAAAATCTAGTGATCCTGGAAAGAGCCTATCTGCACTTTCGCCCTTTGAGCGTAAACGTGGATGCGACAAAATGGGTGAAGTAATGAGATGTGAGAAGCTGCGAGATGGATCGATCGAGGTGGAGTTTCGGAGTGCAGACGACGCTAAGAGGACCCTCGGGATAACGGAATTCAAATACTCCATAAGGGAACAGGGTAAGACGATGGACGTTTCCATACCTATTGTTGTCGAGCCCCATAGGACAAAAAGCCACTCAAAAGGCGTTATAAACTGCTTTGACCTTAAGGACGTATCGGATTCAGAAATCGTCGATGGCCTGTCCGAGTACGGTGTTGTGGAAGCGCGCAGGATCAAGGTGAGGAGAGGGAGCGACTTGCAAGCAACAAACAACATTATTTTAACTTTTAATTCGACAGACCTTCCCGCTACAGTGTACGTAGGATACGTGAAGGTAAAGGTACGTGTTTTCGTCCCGAACCCGACGAGATGTTTTAGGTGCCAACGTTACGAACATACTACCCAATATTGTCGCGGCCGCCCGACCTGAAGTAGGTGCGGTACTTCAGAACACACCGACGGAAAGTGTGACTCAGAACGCCTGTGGTGTGTAAACTGCGGCCAGGGCCAAGTCCCACACGTTGCCTTTGATAGAGCCTGCCCAGCACATCTGAAGGAAAGGGAAATCCTAGCTTTAAAATGTTCCAGAAACCTATCTTTTAGACAGGCGAGAGAGGCCTACGATGAGATTCACCCCAAGGTATCGTATGCAGAGAAGGTGAGGAGCACGCTACGTACTACCAACTACCCAAGCTCAGCTAGTATTTCCCAGCTCCCCTCTCCCCATTCTCAACCAACATGCCCGACAGCGTAACAGCAGCCGCAAATCTCCGGCGCCGCGCAAGTCCTGACAGCTCAGGGCTCTTCTGACATCTTTTGGACTGGTTTGCTCGTCAATGCAGTCACAGCCCACCGGGTCGACTGACAGAGCGGAGGGTTCAGACGCCAGTGCATTACCTACTCCCACAGTACAGCAGCAAGATGGATGGCTTGTCGCGTAAAGAACCAAGAGGTCAAGCCACTCCGCCACGTCCCCCCGAAACCCAACCTCATCTACCGTCACCACCACATCGACCCTCACCTCCACATCCACATCCACCCACCAAAGCTTACCCACACCCAAATCCACTGTTAGCCCTCCGCCACCTCCAACCATCTCTGGTGGGACTGGTGGGACTGGTGCAGTGGCCCGCAGAGTGCCAGTGATACCGCCACAGGCGGTGGAGGTCCGCTCCGGTGCTCCTGACATGGGGACATCGGGCCGGACTTCCCGTGGTGGATCCCGGGACCCATCGCCAGCCGCGCGAGCTGCGGGACCTCCGGTGACTCACCCATATACTGCTACAGTCCGCGAAGGTGCTGTGTCCGCCGAGAGCACAAACAAGTTAATGGGCCCACCGTCTATGTCTTCCCGTGTAGGCGGGAAACCAGCCCAATGGTCTCCTGCGGCGGGACGTAAGCGGGTCTCCCCATGGCCCACATCACCACCAGGTGGAGGGAGCCCGAGATCTCGGCCTCGTGCTTGCTCAGCATCCACAGAGTTCAGTGATAATCCAAGTGCAACATAATCTGTGATAATCTCTTTTTACGCAACACGCACGCACAAATGTGTTCATCGTATGTCAAGTTTTTAAAAGCTTTAGTGTTCCCGTATGTCATACGGTGCTGACAGAAAGACTTTGCACCTGCTCTACCGTAATCTCATTCGTTCTAAGCTTGACTATGCATGTTTTATATACGACGGGGCGTGTGCCACCACTAAGCGAATGTTAGACCCAGTGCACCACGCTGCGGTGAGAATAATTACTGGAGCATTTCGTACATCCCCAACGATCAGCGTACTAGCGGATGCTCACGAACCGCCATTGTCCATTAGGCGTGAAATGCTCGGTCTCCGATACGCCTGCAAAATACGACAGTTTCCGAC
Source organism: Ashinkailepas kermadecensis (assembly GCA_034440615.1). Lineage (NCBI taxonomy): Eukaryota > Metazoa > Arthropoda > Thecostraca > Neolepadidae > Ashinkailepas > Ashinkailepas kermadecensis. The sequence continues at coordinate 15,310 of JAOTOM010003840.1, forward strand.
ACACCCAACATATCCAGCGGTGTTCTCCAGTCACATGCATGCGGTCCTTCGTGACCACGTTAGGAGAGGAACGTCTTACTGTGTTAGAATGAGGACGCTCCTTAGACAAATGAGACTTCAAATGCATGGAATTAGGCAGTATGAACAAATAACTACTCCCCCGTGGGAACTGGTTTCCCCCTTCATTGACATTTCCCTCGCTGTCGAGAGAAAACAAGATGTGACAAAAGAGGAACTACTATCACGTACCTTAGAGCATATTTCTTCAGCATATCATGGTCAGGGGCGTCGATTTGTATCCTTTTGCGGGGGCCATGGCCCCCCAATGCTGATCTTGCCCCCCCCATGTTGATTTGGGCCCCCCAATAACCCATGCTATTTGTATGCTGATACAAAGCTAAAGGAAGAAAAAGAAGAAAAACACTGTGTTAGGTACATAGAAAACTTAGTTGATGTTAATCAGCACATTTTGTACTGAAAAAGAACAGATTTGGATTAGATAGTGGACTGAGTATCCAACTTTTGCTACACAATTCAAAATGATGTGGAAAAAATAGCTAGATTCCCCTCCACTGTGCAAGGAAAGCTTACAGCATAAAATGTTAAGATTCGCTGATAATGCATTTTAAACCAGATTGTTTTTTTTAATGTTAAGCCACAAAACAACAATTGAATTGTCATACTGATGTTTGTACACACCACCAATGGCAAAACCAAACGCATATGAGGTTAAACAGGAAAAAATCCATTCTTAATTTCCAGTCAGTGTCAAACTTGCATTGTCCAGTGAACAACAATGACAATCATCATTGAGATTGTGGATATGCAAACTATAATTATCTTCAGCAGCCCACCTATCACACCATCAGTTTGATATTTACCTAGGTAGGTACCTACCTACATGCCCAATGACAATGCATGCATGCAATATTGATATGGGGAAAAACGAGAGCCATGTGTGGACAAATCTGCCAGCTTATGATACCATGACAGAGAAAAGTCAGCAAGAAGCTGCATGGCCACTGCATTATAATTGGTATTCCCAAAAGAATAAAAAAGAAAGCTAAGGCTCACATGAGCAAACCTTACAGTCATACAAGACCAATGCTATACAAGAAATAGCCTTGACAAGACCAATGTCTCGTACGCCGCAAAAAACACCATTATTAAACGCCGCAAAAATTCCATTATTTTAAAAGGTAGACCAAAGTTCGACTTCAAGCCTTGATGACGTCACAGGTTTTTATTCGTATATTGCAGAAATTGGCAGTTTTTTTTCACATAATTTTGAATTGTGTAGCAAAAGTTGGATACTCAGTCCACTATCTAATCCAAATCTGTTCTTTTTCAGTACAAAATGTGCTGGTTAACATCAACTAAGTTTTCTATGTACCTAACACAGTGTTTTTCTTCTTTTTTTCCTTTAGCTTTGTATCAGCATACAAATAGCATGGGTTATTGGGGGGGGGGGCAAATCAACATTGGGGTGGCCAAGATCAGCATTGGGGGGGGGGGGGGGGGCTATGGCCCCCGCAAAAGGATGCAAATCGACGCCCCTGATCAGGCATGTTTCAATTTCACTGCACATGGGTGGGTGAGTGATTTTTTCTGGCGTACCGGACCACAGAGGTCATTTGCGCCACCTTTGAAGCGAGTACGTTACATGTCTGACTATAAAAGCGGGTGTTTGCGATCAAGGTGCAGGCATGTGGACGTTTACATAAAGGGAATTTACGTTATAGTTTGTGTGATATTTTAGGCGCTAAAGGCGGGGCTAGGATGGGGACATCCCCTAATGTCTAGATGGCAGGGGCGTCGGTTTGTATCCTTTTGTAGGGGCCAGGGCCCCACCAATGTTGATCTTGCCCCCCCCATGTTGATTTGCCCCCCCCAATAACATATGCTATTTTTATGCTGATAAAAAAGTTGAAGGAAAAAAGAAGAAAAACACCATGCTAGGTACATAGAAAATGTAGTTGATGTTAACCAGCACATTTTGTAATGCAAAAAAAGAGATTTGGGTTAGATAGTGGACTGACTCTCCACCGTTTGCTACAAAATTCAAAATGGTGTGCACAAAAACCAATTGTCATTGTCAAACTTGCATACAATCCAGTCCCGTGAACAACAATCAGTTATCATTGAGAGTGTGGACACACAAACTATAATTAACCTCAACAGCCCACTCATCACACTATCAGCTTGATATTTACCTCGTACCTAGGGACCTAGGTACATGCTGCAGAAAGACTTAGAAGAGCTTGTGAAGTGGTCCAAAAAATGGCAGATAAAATTAAATTTTGATAAGTGCACAATCATGCATGTATGCAGGGGCGTCGATTTGTATCCTTTTGTGGGGGCTATGGCCCCACCAATGTTGATCTTGCCCCCCCCCCAATAACCTATGCTATTTTATGCTGATAAGAAAGCTAAAGGGAAAAAATGAAAAACACCATGCTAAGTAGAAACATTGATGTTAACCAGCACATTTTGTTCTGAATGGAAACAGATTTGGATTAGATAGTGGACTGACTCTCCACCTGTTGCTGAAAAATGTAAAATTGTGTGCAAAAACAAACAAAATAGCTGGAATTCCCTCCACTGTGGAAGTACAACTTACATCTTTCTGGGTTCGTTGGTTGGTTATTTGGGTTTACGGCCGCATTGACTGCGTTGGTCATACAGCGCCCATACAACTTTTCTTGTTCCCACCTTAGAGCACAATAATACCCAGAAGTTTCTGAAACAAATTTACAACCATGTTCACAAAAAAATATAGTTTTTATTCAAAATCAGCTTAGGTTAGGTTAGGCTCGGTTAGGTTTCTCTTTTAAGGTTGAGAATTTTCAGAAAATAAATTAAGTGACATTTTAATTTAGTTTATTTTTTTGTTCTCAAAAGATAGGTTAGGGTACGCTAGGTTAGAGTTTGTTCCATTAAAAAAACATCTGTGTTTGTGCTATGTTACCGAACTCAAAGCCTTTTTCGCATTATTTTGCTCACAACCTGAAAAGTAAGCACAGAAAATATATGGGTCCAATCAATATAGTCACCTTCATAAACATGGTATTCTGCATATTTTTGTTTTGTTTTAAGGGAAAAAAGAACACCTTAGACCGCAAGGTTACCAAATAATTTGCAATTTTTTGGGGAAACTTTTTTGGAATTTTTAAAAACGTTTTCCATCTTGAAAAGCCTAAACTAACCTAACTTACCCAAACCTAGCCCATTTGCTTGCTACATGGAGGCAAATGTGTGTAAAACCTTGTCTTGTTACCACCTTAAAGCACAATAATACCGATTTGGCTAGGTTAGGCTTGTTTAGTTGTTTACCTTGGAAAAATTGTTCCATCATTTTCAAAAATAAAATAAATCGAAATTTCCTTCAAAAGCAGCTGACATTAGGTTCGGGTAAGTTGGGTTCGGTTGTTCAATTTAGAAAATTTTCAGAATATATATTGCTTAATTTTTGTTTCTATTTTTTCTTCAAAGCAGGGGCTTCGATTTGTATCGATAGACACGAGCGCGCATTAAATGTCACAAATCGTGATGGGCGTTCCTCACAACATCCAAAATCGTAACATCCAAAGAAAAAATTCCAGTTACAGAAATTTCAGCGCCTAAAGTCTAAATTTGAGGTTACAGTGACAAATGTGACGGAGGTAAGACATTTGTGGTGCAATTGCGCGCAGTGTTTAATCCGGAGGCCAATCTCATGTGACGTCGTACTGATTCGTTTTTTGTACTTCGCACATTCTGATGTACCTGCGGATTGGTGTGATTTTAAATAGTGAATAAATAGCTTGCTGATATTTAATTCCCAAAGGAACAGTAGTTGAAGAAGTTGGCAGGTAAACTTGAAAAAGTCCAGTCCATGCTTTTTTCTGATTTGTGCTCAGGGTTTCCATGTTAATATCACATAACTACCACGTTTGTCTTCAAGAAGAGCTGTTTTTAGTTTACTTTTATTAATATTTTCATTCCACTGCTCTTAGTGCCCTTTCTGCCCAGGATTGGGGCACCTAGTGCTGCATTTCCGTCCAGGGGTTGGCACGCCTTTTGGTAAATTTACAGCTTAAGTTAATTTCTGCATAATTTTTTCCATGCAATGTTTAGGAATGTGATGAACATGATGTTACTGCTCATTTTGGTAAATTTGTGTTTTAAGGTGTTTTATGAATTCGTGGAATGTATCATTTCAATGCAATGTTTATGAATGTGACACAGATGATGGGACCACTCATTTTCTATACAAATGCCTACATTTCAGGTTGTGAGCAAAATAACACCAACAAAAAGCTTTGAATTAGGTGACATAGGGTAAAGTATTTAAAAAAAAAAATGCAACATAAACTGACCTAACCTACCTTAACCTCCCCTTGGAGAAAAACAAAACCAACACATCAAGTTGTAAAAATTTCAAGCAATGTATTTTTTTAGAATTAAAAAATGTACCCCAACTTAACCTAATCTAACATAAGCTGCTTTTAATGAAAAGATATCTATTTCTTTCAAATTTTGGAACAATTTTTGCAAAAATGTCGAACTTAAAACACTTAACTTGCCTTAAGTGTTTTAGTTCGACTTAGCTCGACACTTAACTTGCCGTAACTTAAAACATACCTTGCCTTGTTACCACCTCAAAGCACAATGATTCTTGTTAGATTAGGTTGGGTTAGGTTTTTCATTTGTAAAATTTCAAGAAAATAAATTGCTAGATATTTTTCCAATCTTGTTTTTATAGTTGTTTTCTCCAAGGTCAGGTTAGGCTAGGTTACGTTAGGTTATGTTGAATTTTTAATGTATTTCTTTGAATTGCTATGTTACCTAACTCAAAGCCCATTTTTAATGTTATTTTGCTCACAACCTGGAAAGTAAGCATTTGCACAGAAACTGAGTAGTGCCATCAGCTTAGTGACATTCAAAAACATTGCATTGGAAATGTAACGAAAAAAATATTAATAAAACACATAAAAGCACAAATTCAATGTCCTTTCCTCTGCAAATGCATGCCTTTCAATTGGGAGTAAAAAATAACACCAAAAAAAAGAGTGTGGAGTAAGGAAATATAGCATGCAAATAATGTTCAAGATGTATGATAACCTTACCTAACATAGTTCAACTTCCCATACAAGAAATTAATGGTTTTTAAATTAAATTTTCGAGGCATTTTCTAAAATATTTTCAACTTCAAAAGCCTAACCTGAGCTAGCCTGAACCGTTTATTCTTTTTGTAGAAAAATCATTAACAAAAATTATTTACCAACAAATGATTTTTTTTATAACTTAGCCTAACCTAACCTGACAAACCTAACCCCTTTGTATGCGTCATGGAGGTAAAATGTGTGTACAACTTGTCTTGTGGTTACCTTAAACTGTGATAATACCTGGTTTTTTGGGTAATTTTTCAGCTCAAGGTACTCTCTGACTTCTTTGAATTTCTTTTTAATGCAGTGTTTGTTAATGTGCTGATCATGATGTAACCGCTCATTTCCTCTGCAGATGCACACTTTTCAATTGTGAGGAAAAATAACATGGAAAAGGGGGCTTGGATTTGAGTAATATAGGATGAAAAATAATGTTCAGATAAAAAAAATGTAACATTACCTAACCTAACCTAGCCTAGACTTCCATGCAAGAAATCATTATTGTTATGCCCAATTCCCCCCCACGAACAAAAAAAATTGTTCTCAAGCATTTTCGACTTAAAAAGTCTAACATAACCTAATCTAGCTTGAACCGTTTTTGAAGACTTTTTTCATTTACTACTTACAACAAAAGCCTAGCCTAACGCAACTAGGCAAAACCTAGCTCCTTTGAATGATTCGTGGAGGGAAAATGGGTGTAAAACCTGTCTTGTGATTACCTTAGACTGCAATAATATCTCTTTTTGTGCTACCTGGTGCACGTGATGAACCTCCATCTGCATGCTGCATGAGAGCATTGCACTTATTGCTTCACAAAGAACAATAACATGTTGAAAGGACTATATTTTCAGGAATGGAATCCTGTGCTGATAACATTTTCTGAGTTATAAATTTGCAGATCAGATCCACTTGCAGATCATTTGTGTTTATAAATATGAGAAATTCATAGAAATGCATACACCGGTTTGTGGACAAGAAGTTATTCTGATGATTTCTGATGTATTGGAAAATGACAAATTTTCATGATGGAAGCAGGCAAAGTTAAAGTACTTATATCTCAATAAGTGGTCAGTTCACTAACAAGACAGCAAATTCACTCAAATAGCACTCAAAATGCCAGGCGGCCCACTCTTTTTCCAAGTTTAAAATCGATGACAGTGCTTTCTTGAATCATGTTTAAAGCACATGAAGGAAATGTATTGCTGACACTTGTTAGGAACTGATGTGTGTAACGTTAATTAACATTTCTAATGTCCTGATGTTTGTACACAAAATATAGTCCACTATTCTGAATAGCATGTGAAGTATGATGCCATATATCATGGCTAATTTATGGTCATACTGTTATGCAGCAGATTCCCTGCATTGTTACTTAGTTATTTGGGCTTTAGGGTACAGACCATGTTGATCACATAGCTCCCTGCATTGTTAACTGATATATCAGTATGTTTGCAAATTCACTTATGAGTGAATCCATACCATTCTCACTGGGGTATAAAAGCTACATTATAACATTGCTTCTACAATGCATATAACAGAAACCCATCTCGATTGTCCTACTTACTCAGGACACCATAGAAGTCAATGAAGCCAATGAAAACCATAGAAGTCAATGAAAATGCTACTTCATCCCCTATATTGTTAATGGAAACAAGTCTCTTGAACCATATGTTATGTCCTTCACAGTGTTGCTCCATCCACCTCCAACTCTAACCCTGACCAAACTTCAGGAGCTCATCCATCTCCAAAGCAGTCTGTTGAAGAAGGTATGTATTGCAGCATAACTACTGTGACCGGAATTCCATGGTATCCATGTTACCTTACAATCCATCCTTGCTGATCCATGTAGCAGATGTTTGACTTTCCTCAAACTGTCTGGATAACTGGGGAGTTGAAATCACATGTGAGTGATGAAATAGATGAACTATTCCTGGATTCTTATGTTGCATCATTGCATGGCACAGTGACATACCGAATGGGAGGGGGAATTGTGGGCAGTTTCCTCACCCCCCCCCCTTCCTTATAGGTTGTGGGGCCCCCAAGAATCCGCCGGGCTCAGGAAAAAATGCGCTATGCTCCCTAAAAATTTCACTCGCTCCACCAAAAATCGCACCGGGGCTCAGAAAAATCACATTGGGGGCCCCCAAACGTAGCCCAGGGGCCCCGATAATGACGCTGGGGCCTCAAAAGTTTGCACCTGGGCCCCTGAAAATCACGTTGGGGCCGCAAACAAGTCGTGCCGGGATTCAATAAAATCACGACGGGGGCCACAAACGGTCGGGCCGGGGCCTCCTGAAAATCACGCCGAGACTGGGGTACTAAGAATTATCACCCGGGCCCCTGAAAATCACGCCAGAGGCCTGATAGGTCCCACCGGGGCTCTAAAAGTCTCGTTGAGATCACCCAACAAATGAAGCCGGGTGAATGAAAAAGCAGTCCTGACACGGAAAATCAATCTGGGATCTCAACAATAGCCCGAAAGCCCACAAAACCTGTCGGGCCCCCACAAACGTGTCGTAGCCACCGCAAGGGATCCCAACAAGTGACGACGGGGCCCCAAAAAATCGCACTTAGACAAAAAAAATGTACGCCGCTTCTCTTGAAAATCTCATTGGGGCCAAAACGTCGTGCCGGAGCCCCACAAGTTGCAGCTGGCTTCCCAAGTACCAATATATACCCAGAATGTCACCTTGCGGACGGAAAAATTGCGTCAAGGATCCACAAAATAAGAAGTCGTCGGACGCCGGGAAAGAAACTTGTTTGGGCACCGGAAAAAAACGCACCGAGAGCCAGAAGAATCGTACCTGGTTCCAAAAATATCCTGCAGGGGGCTTCAGTGGCGCAACCAGGATTTCAGTTCGGGGGGGCAGGGTTGGAGAGCGGGCCCCCTCGCAAGCGGGCCCCCCTCATGTTTTAAAAAAGTCTGCGGAAAACATGCGCTTACTTTTGAGCGGGCCCCTATGTTTGTAAAACTTCGCAGAAATATAAGCACTTTTCCTTTACGTGCCCCTTCCTCCTGAGAAATAATATGATATATTTATACATGCAATGTATACATGCATATTGGTTCAATGCGGGCCCCTGAATCAAAATGGGCCCCGGTTCGAGGCGGGCCCTGGTTAAAACGGGCCCCCAGATTTTCAGTTGGTTCAAAGGGCCCCTGATTCGAGCCACAGATCCGCTTCGCGGGCCCCTAGCCAGGGCTCTGAGTAGGGTGGCCCACTCCGAGCCAGGGGCCCGCTTCGCGGGCCCCTGGCTCGGAGCGGGCCCCAAAAAATTTCGGGGGGCCATGGCCCCTTGGCCCCCCCTGGTTGCGCTACTGGGGGGCTTATAAAAATAGACTTCACCACAAAAACCACAAGGAGACTCCATCGAATCGACCAGAGCACCGGAAAATTAAGAATGGGTCCCGAAAGAAAATTATCCGAAGGGCCTTTCTACTCTCGATCGTGCAATCTGCGGAAAAAAACACGTTGAGCAGCCGCAGCTTGGCGTACTAAAGGGAAAAATTCCCTCCCTAACGTTAGGCACCAAGGAAATACTTTCACCCATCGTCATCACCGTTCAGGTCTGCTGTGCTCTGATGCTTCATCAATGCCGGTGTGTTTTAGCCTGCATCTGATCGCTGAAGTATTTTTATTTAAGCCGGTGTGTGTTTGTTGGTGTGTGGAGTGAGGAGGAGGGTAACAGTGACGGTGACGGTGACGATAGATCCGAGCCCACTATATGGCACTGCAGTCGCATGCTATTACTCAGAGTTGTTATGTTGGTGAGTTCGAGTCTCACCTGTCGCTACTCTTCGCCCGCGACCAATCGGCGTGAGAGATTGGCGACGCTATATGACACAACGGTCGACGTGTCGTAGAACCAATAACCAAACCAAGAGTTCGTTATGTTGACATGTACTGAGCACTGCTCTTTTAATTATGTGACTTCACCAGTTATTGGACGATTTTCCCCGTTGGTGAGGATGCTGAATAAACATAAACATACACATCGTCGAATAAAAAATCAGAATTTCTGAGATCTGAAAATATAGTGGGCTAAATCCGATGAGTTTTTTTTGGGGGGGGGAGGTGGGTCTAGTGCGTTGGCACTTCGGCCCCCCCAATGTTTTTTTTCAAAAATCGACACCCCTGATCATGGTTACATCGTTGCATACACAGATGGTTCAAAGACAGACACAGGCGTGGGTAGTGCTTTCGTGAGGGGATTGACCACAAAATCTTTTTCCCTGCCGCCACACGCCACGATCTTTACTGCCGAGTTGATAGCCATCAGCAAAACCCTTTCATACATCGAAGTCGACGACGAGGAAACGCATGTTATTTTTACTGATTCTCTAAGCAGCCTTTTGGCCTTGCGTAGTTAGTTTTAACCAGGAACATGTCATTGTACGAGACATTTTATCGCAACTTACTTCGATACAAAACATGGGAAAACAAGTAACACTTTGCTGGATCCCAGCACATGTCGGAATACGTGGTAACGAGCTGGCCGATCAGGCTTCAAGGCGAGCAGCACAAGCACCAAATAGACGCGTGCTCCCACTTCCAGCCAGTGACCACTACCCAATTATCTCAACATTTATTTTCGGACAGTGGCAGGGCAGATGGGACCAAATGGAGTTCAACAAATTAAAGCAAATCAAACCACGTCTAGCGCTGTGGCCCTCGTCCTTCAGCCAAACTAGAAGAGACGAGGTGGCCATCTGTCGACTCAGAATTGGCCACACGCTAGCCACACATAGATATTTATTGTGCGGGCAAGAAAGGCCGAAATGTATGAGGTGTAATGCCGCGCTAACCGTGCACCATGTGCTGGTGGCGTGCCCAGCATAAACGGAAGAACGTAGATGTCACTTCGGATATGATGCTAATACTCTGAAGTCGGACGACTTGTTGGGAAACGATTCCAGATTTATACACAACAGAGCGGTTTTGAGCTTCCTTGCAGATATAGGATTTGAAATAATATACACACCTTCCTAGCTGATAATTTGCTTTGCTTCCACAGATATGCTCTGTTAAGCGCTCTTCATATGTGGCAATCTGATGTGTGATTAAGCAAGCTTGTTATGGGTGCAATATAACCCACTGGGGTTGACGCACCCTAAAACCCCAATAATCAATCAGTTATTGGAAACAAGCTCGTCCCAACTCGCTTGCCATTTACTTGTTAGAAAAGCTGAGATACCTTACGCCACCCATGGCTACTTACTCAATGGTGAGAATAATCCACTGTGTCCTAGGTGTGGTGCAGTGCTGACAGTTAGCCACGTTCTAATTTCATGCCCGAGGCTATGCCTGGAGCGTCAACGCCATTTCGGGAGTGACCAGGCTCATTCCCTCCTAGCAGTATTAAGTGATAAATCACAGGTCGTTGAATCCGGAAAGTTCTTTACCTTCCTGTCTGAGGTGCAATTTTACTCAATCTATCCGGGGCGGTAGCACTGAGCTACACTTGGAGGGACTCGCGCAGTACTGGAACATAGTTATAGCAACGCGTTGAACAAGTAACTAGTTATGGGCGCCAAATAACCCTGCAGTCGGCGCGCCCTTAAGCCCAAATAATCAATCAATGGGGTCACACTGTGCTTATGTGGGGCCCTAGACGCCGATTGTTGGGAGCCCCGACGCTAATTTTTTATGCCCAGACCAAATTTGTGGGACTACCGATGGGAATTGTGGGTCCCGAGCGCGATATTTGGGGAGATCGGTTCGAGTTTGCGGGGCGCGTTGTGCTTAGCTGTGGCCCCAACCCGATCTTGGCGGTTCCTGTTGCAGATTTTCGGGCCTCGGAGCGAGTTTTCTGGGGACCGCCGTATTTATTTGGAGCCCACTGCGCGAATTCTGGTGGACCGACGCGAATTTTGGTGGCCCCAACGCCACTTTTGGGGGCCAAGGCACGATTTTTTTTGGTGCCCTGACACGTTTTTTTTTATCGGTGCCCAACGGGTTTTGGAAGACTTTGACCCGATTTTTGAGGCCGCAGTGTGACATTCCGGTTGATAATTAATTTTTGGGGAAAGCTGCAACTTTTGGGGGCCCGACGCGATCTTTTGGGCCCCCAGTATGATTTTGAATGGCTGCGACGCGACTTTTTTTAGTCCAATGTAATCTTTTGTATCCCGACGTCATTTGCTTGGATTCCTAGCGCTAGTTTTGTAGCAACCTCGATACATTTTGGGAGCCCAATACGTTTTTGAGTCTTTTGGCACCATCGTTGGGGTCCCAGAGTGATTACCATGTTCCGATTGTATATCGTTGCCCCGAATTGTTTTTCATTGCTTCATTTGTGTCCCAATGAGACTGTTGGGGAACGGTATGACCTGTCGTACCCCGAGCGTGATTTTCATGGTCCGGGTGTGAATATTTGGTACCCTAGGCTCAGCGTGATTTTCAGGGGCCCCGGCCGGATCTTTTTGGGCCCATACCGTGATTGTCAAGTACCCCGGCACGACTCCTACCATTTCTTAGGGGCTTATTCTTGCAAATTATAGGCCTCCTCTCGCGTCTTAGTGGTCTCGTCTCATTTCCTGGAGCCTCTTTGCCGGTTTTGGATGTCTCCTCTTGTGTCCTACCCTCCTCCATATTCAATGGCCCCCCTCTCCCGTCTTTGAGGGCCTCCTCCTACATCGTGGGGCCCCTTTAGCATGGCATGGGGCTTCCCCTCATGCTCCAGGGGCATTCTCTGCCAAATTAGGGGCCTCCTGCCACACCTCGTGGGCCTCCTTTGTCCTGGCAAAGCTTTACCCGTCTTGAGCGGATCTTCAATTTTGAAAACCTCACCTTCTTCAATACCTGCTCCCAACTCCCATCTTAAGGGCCTCTTCTCACTTCCTGGGAACTCCTTCCGGTCTTCAGGGCCTCATTCGGCCCTGGAGACCGCCTACTCCGTCTTGAGGGCAGGGGCGTCGCCACCGGGGGGGGGGGCAGAGTGGGCAGTCGCCCATCCTGCCGTGAGACGGGGGGGGGCGCCGCCCCTTGAAATTTGAGGAGGCCCCTATCCGGAAATTCACAGGAGTGTCGGCAGGGAGTTATGTGTGTGGAGGCGTCACGAGCAGCAATGACAGCATCAGCAGCAGCAGGAGTGCAGTGTCGGTAAGGAGTTGTGTGTCGAAGCATCGTTTGCAAATGATATAGCTGTGCCAGGGGCCAGCGCGTGTATCTAGTCTTTTTATTCAGTTCTGTCTGCAGTCACCCGTCGGAGTGTGTAAGCACATGTACAAATTTTGTGCTGATAGCCTAGACAATAACACACAGAACATGGTCAAAGAGTGTCGCTTTCTATGGTTACTGATAATGCTGACGCCTAATGGAAAAAGTGAAGTTGATCCTTATTTCATTGGCTTGCACATACCAAACGTGTTTGCGCTTACTCTGCGCCTTTCTCCAAGTTCAAGGTAAGTCCAGAAATAAAAATGCGTTAGAAAAAGCCTGTTTTTCGCCTCTTCACTGGCGGTAAACGGGTTTGCTGCCGACAACAAAAAGAACCGTTTTCCGTTTCCATACTGCTTCACGCATCAACTTGGGATTTATCCTTTGCGTCGGGTTTGGACTCAGGGCTTTAGGGTGCTTCGACCAGAATTGACCATTCGCGGAACTCAGGGCCACGCGGCATCATTAGACCGGCGGACGACCTCGATCATATGATTGCTTCCGAGACGCATGGTAGCAGATTGGAGCAGGGAGTGGACCTGTCCCGGAAAGCTATTTTATTAGGGAACACGATGATGCTCTAATTATCGCGGTACTTGGCGGTATTAAAAGATCGGCTCGGGCGAATAATTCCTAACCCTCTTTTGCGGTCACGTGTATTAGTCCTTCAAATTGCGCTAAGTTGTACCAAAGACATTTTGATATTTTTATTTCCATTTTATCCTAAGGTCAATGTCTCATTATGACACAAAGACACGCACAATACAAGAAACCTGTTCCAATGTTTTCTTTTTGCCCGTATTAATGCAAGCCGATTTCATAAGGCCCAGATTCCTTTTCCAACCCATCATGCAAAGTTACTGATTATGGAATGTTATGCTTGCATGCACATTAGGTATATTAACTGAATACCTAGTTCCACATTCATGTTCCATGGTCAATTTGGAATAGTTCGGTATATGCTTCATATTGAAAATAACGAAAAAGTAACTGGAACCAATCATGTCGCGCTAGATCTGGCTCCTCGCCCAGTGTGCATCGGTGGGCCGACCCTTGGGGCGAGGTGGGCTCCCACTCACAAATGTCTTCACTTCGCACCACAACTTCTGAACGGAGCATAATAAATAAATAAGGAAAGAACGGTAAGGTTCGTTGATCAATTCTGTATCATGAAAGGCTGATACAATCCTCCTGGGATGGCTGAATCAATTGGAAATAATGCCAATACGAAATGCGTACCCTGAACTCCCATAGACGCACGGCCTAAAACCGGCCGCGTTTCTGTGGTTTTACTTACCCTCCGCTAGGTGGGCTGATACGCAAACAGCTGTTTGTTTCCAATCCATTGTTCCATATCAACAGCGATTCTGTCGATATGGAACAGGGGCGGATGCAGGAGGCACTGGGGGCTTGTGTCCCTCCAATCGATTGTGACGCTCTTTTGACCTGGTAAAGGCGCCCCTACGAGCTTGAGTGCTCTCCCCACTCAAATTCCTGGCTCCGCCCCTGCGGGGAAATGTGACCCGATAAGGAATAGTAATGAAACGAGACAGCAGCTACAGCGCAGTTCGTCTCTCACAGGCGTCTCTCGGCCACGGGTGCGAGCGGAGACGATGCGGGTGACAATGGCGCTACGATTGGTGAGTGATACAATACGATTGGTGATACAATGGTGAGTTGCGTAGGAGTGCATGGCGACGGAGGTGAGGGGTGCATGGTGTCGACGAATTTCGAGGAGTACAAGGAGTGCATGGCGATTTGCGTAGGAGTGCATGGCGAGCTGCGTAGGAGTGCATTGTTACGTAGGTGAGGGGTACATGGTGCCGACGAATCGCAGAGTACAAGGAGTGCATGGTGGTTATCGGAACTGGAGGTGAGTGGATTCCTGGCAGGCATGGGTGTAATCTCTAGGGGGAGGCTGGGGGATATGTTCCCCAACATTTTGAAAAGTGTCGATTTGTCCCCTTCAATTTCTTTCATGACCCCCCACCCCCACACCACCCCACCCTAGCCTCAACTATTAAAATACCTGTGTATGCTCACCGCAAAAGTTTATTTAATCATGTAAGTAAATAGCGAAAATATATATACATGAGAATCACCAATAAAAACTAGAAGCCGATAAAGTCAATAAAGGCTATCTGTCGTCACGAAATATTCGGGTAGTAAATCAACAACGTAAAATGTCTGCTTCCAGACTATTCTTGAATAACACCAACCTTGGCCATCTTGCGTCTTCGCTTGGGTGGGTAATAGTGTTTTGCGAGACACCAAATTTGCATTATCGCAAGGCATTATAGTCTTAAGTTGCCTTCCCCGCACATATAACGATATGTCTTCAGCAAACGTGACTCTGGGTGTACTTTGGTGTCTTCAAGACCATGGATGGGCGTCCCATTCCTTGGAAGAAGATGCTTGGAGTCTTGGAGGAAGATGCCTAAAACATGTACGTGAAGCTAGCATCGTATTCATATTCGTATTCAGCGACGAGTTCGCCATAGACATATTCGTATTCGCATTCAGCGACGGGTTTAAGTTCGTTCAAATCAGCTACCACAAATGCTTCTGCCTGTGCTGGACACGCTGAAAGCAACTACATAGGTCTCACATGGCCAGTTTAGCGATCAAGGTCCAACGCATGCCGGTTTTCTCGGTCGCCTTGCATTTTTGCTTTATTTCACCCAAACCTGCCCAAATATGGTATTAATCGATAGCTCGTGGTGAACTCCCGTGTAGCATTTGAAACCGGGACATGTCAAGTCAAACCTCAATTGAAGCTTGATTTATTTTTGCCAGCCGGCTCGGCAGGAGGGAATAATCATTAACCTCAAATCTGCTTCTGTGTGAATGTGAAATAGATTATCCCCTCTGTAACATTGTCTCCCCCTTGAAGCCACTCTGAATGCGCTCCTCCCCACGAAGGAAACCTTACCAGCAGTCCAAAGCAACGTCTGTTCAGGAGATCCTCGTTTGGTGCCCATTCACAACAATGTTATGCCATATTCCAGCTGACAAGCTGGTCATCTGCCCTGGTGGTGCTGGAGTCAGCGCTGACCGGTGCAGGGGCAGACGGCCTGCCGCCGTCCTATGCTGACGCGTCCCACCTGCCGCTGGACGTTCGCGGCGCGGCGGAGGGCACGCCGGCGCGCGACTACTCAGTGGCCGTGTCCGAGCTGGCCGCCGCGCGGCCGGACCCCCGGAGGCCGGCGCCGTGGCGCGCCAACCTGGAGACGGCCGTGCGCCAGGTCGGCGAGGCCAGCGCCCAGGTGAGCCGCCTGCCGCGCCACGTCACACGACGCTGGTCACGTGCCGCCGGCCGCGCCACGTCACACGACGCTGGTCACGTGCCGCCGGCCGCGCCACGTCACACGACGCTGGTCACGTGCCGCCGACCGCGCCACGTCACACGACGCTGCCCTAGTGACAAATCCCATGGGATTGACCCATCAAATTGCATGGGATTGTCCTTGTCAGCATATGAAACACTCCCCATGAAACAATCGTGTGGAAATCTCATGCGGTTCCCTATTGTAATCCACCATGGGATTCCTACACAGTCTCCGAGGGATTTTATACTATTCCCAGTGTGAATTATCCAGGGATTCCCACTGGGAAATCCCGGTGGGGAAGCCCAAACCCTGATGGGATTTATGAACCAGCAGTCTTCCCAGAGCATGATCATGCAAACAGGATGAAACGATGTACGACACGCATATTTTGAAAGACAAACAAACGATATTTGACGTATATTTATCAGGCGTTTTTGCAAGGTCAGCCAACATGTTCCATCTCAGCCACTCCCGGCGCTCATATACTCCTTACACTTTCAGTTGACAAGCAAAATAATAGCAAAAAGTAGGGCTTCAAGTGGGGTAAGATATAATGAAGAAAAGATTCAAACAGGCCGGTCGCCGCCCAACTGCCAATCACACAGTGATGATCGAAGTAGCGTCAATTGATGATTGATCTGACTGATCCTCCATTGTGACGATTGTCAATGCCGTTCGAGTCACCGTTCTAGCTGTTTCAGAACCACGTATTTTACTTGACATATTGAGTGTCTGCATGACTGATTAAGCTCTTAATTAAGTATTCGTTGTCCTTGGTGCAGGTCGCTATGCCGCACTTGAAATCTCTTAGACCAGTCTCTGGGCATGTTAGGTACGGTTGCCCAAAAAGGGGAAGCCTCATGGATGCCTGAGGGATTGGGCACCTAAAAGTCTGACGGGGTTCCGGTAAGCTATACGGAACTGCCCCAATTCTACGATAGGACTGTTCTGGTTTTTCCATGGGATTCTGTATATTGCAATGCGATTTGGTTTTGATCATGGGACAATCCAGGTTTTCCTCCATGGGACATATGGGGTCCCATATGTCCCATGGAGAATAAATGCCAATCCCATGGGATTTTTTCACTAGGGTGGTCACGTGCCGACGGCCGCGCCACGTCACACGATGCTGGTCACGTGTCGCCGGCGACGGAAGGTCGTGGTGCTGGTGGTGCTGGTGCGTCGCGTCACGGAAGCTGGTGACGGTCGATCGGGTCACTCGCTCGGACCCACTTTGCTCCCCTCGCTGGTAAGAAATACGTTTGCGAATCGCCGTACAATTTGGCTAGTTTTATGGCTCCTTCACCATGCAAGCTAGAACAAAAATACTGCAAGCGTTGAGCCCTGATCCATGCTAACGTCTGTACGCCGGTACCCTGCTTATATGGTGGTTTCGTTCACCGTATGTACCCAGTAAATACTTGTTGGGCTGCAATTGCACTGGCACCATTCGGAATATCGCGAAAACATCGTGACGAGGGAGTCCACGATCCAATAGTTAATAAAGCTGACCGAAAAATGCGCAGTGTTCGTGTCATATTGAAAGGACCATTCGTTGGTAAGAAACACGCTGTTCAAAGCGAGTACCAAGTAAATGTAGGTATATACATACACCTTTCGCTGACATATTATCTTCGAAGAACATCATTCCATTTTCGCTAGCATTGTTTTTCTTCATGTCCTCGTGAACATCTTTTTACCAGCTAAATCAACATACGAAACCGACCGTTCCATTTAATGTAACTAGAATTCATCATCGAACCGCGGGATCAAATTCACTCACCTTACAATATGTCTTGCACGATTTACACCGGTACATACATAGGCATAGGCTCTCAAAATAATCATTGTACTGGGCTGAAACCAGTGTTTACCGAAATGGGAAGAGAAAAAGGGGAGAATCCCCCCCCCCCCCGAGCTGGTGGGCCTCCGGTCGCACCGGAGCACCCCAAAATCGCACTGGGGCCCGAAATATTCCCGTCGAGGCCACACAAAATTCACATTTTGAACCCAAATGAGTACAGCGTGACCCAGAACACTCCCGACGTACCCCATAAATCGCGCTGGGGCCCACAAATCCCCGTTGGAACCTCACAAATTCGCGTCGGGACCCAGCTAAATACAACGAACACCGATAAGTCGCAGTGGAGTCACAATAAATCGCTGCGGGCCCCCCCCCCCCCAAAAAAAAACGAGCTGGGCCCAAATTATCCCGTTGGGCCTGCTAAATTGTCGGGCGCCAAATAGATGCTGCGGGACCTAGAAAACTCCTGGAATGGCCCAACAACACGAGTCGTGACCCTAAAAATTTGCGCTTGGGCCGGAAAGATCGTGCCGAGATCCCGAAAATCGAACTGGGTTCCAAAAGATTATCGTCGGGAGCCCTCCAAAAATACAAGGTGGCTACAAAAATCGTTTCGGGATCCCAAAAACGAGCCAAAAAGAGCTCCCCCCCCCCGAAAAAAAGAAGCTGGAATTCTGAAAAGAAGAAGACGTCTGACCCGGAAGATCACTGGGGCCCAAACATCGCGCCAGAGACGTTTGGGCCGAAACGTCCAGAGCTTCGAAAACAACGGACCGGGGCTCGAAATATTGCGACTCGGCATACAAATATGCCGGCGGCCTGACAAATCACTGTCGGAACCCTGGCTTGCAAACAATTCAGAAGAGGTCCTGGAAAATCGCATCGGACCCAGAGACCTCGCGTTGACGTTGGCTCCCCGGAACCACACGCCTGGCCCGAAAAATCGCGCAGGAGCCCCCAAATATCGTACACCGCGTTGGAGCCCCAAAAACGTGCATCGGAGGTTCCAAATAAACACAGCGGGGTTATAAAAGCACAACAGGTGGCCAAAGACGCACGAGCCCTTAAAAGCATGCCCAGTCACGTAAAAACCGTCAGGGCCTTAATCATGCGCTTGAGCCTTAAATGAACACACAGGGATCTCTAAGAAAAATACACCGGAGGCTTTCAAAGCACACCGGAGCCACAAAGACAACATGAAACCTTGCAAACATTCTGGGGCCCGCAAAAAGCGACATGGTCGTAATAAAGAACAACAAATCGCGCCGGGTACTAAATAAACACATATCGGTCTTCCAAAACGCGTCGGTCCCTCAAAAACACCGTGGGTGCACAACAATCAGCAAAGCCCTAAAAAGCGCCGGGATCTCGAAAACGTGCGGGCCCCTAATACAAATTGCCTGTGGCCCTAAAACACATCAGTAGACGAAGAAAAACGCAACAGGTCCAATAAAAGAACACCGAGGTAGGGCCTCGGTTCGGTAGCTAATTTGGGAGCATATTTAAGCAACGAGATGAGGTGCACCAAAGCTGAGCGCGGTATCCGGATTTCTTTTCTACCACAAAATGCTGGACGAAGAGAAATAATCGTCGAATTCAATTCGCGGAATTTTCCCAGCGAACCCCATACCAAGCATTCCAACATGTCAGATATGACGCAAGGCTATCATGCGGCAGCAATTAACAATACGTAGGAGGCCTAGCGGAAACTGCAGAATCTCACGAAGTGTGGGGAATGCGTCGAATGGCAATGCGGGCGTACACGTGCACGAACGTTGGCGTCAGGTGGCGACCGAACGTTATTTACTGAAATGCGTGAAATAGGAAAATTGTACATTTTTCAGTGATTTGTACAGGTGTAATTTCAGCAGTGTGGACTGACATATCCAGGGATGTCAGAAAATAACTTTGAACAGGGGGAAGGGGGTTGACACCCGGTGACTCAGAAACGATAATGGTAGGTTGGGTCCCTTCCACAGTAAAATTACGTTGGCTGCACATTATTTTAATTGTGGGTTAATTATAGGGGCTCCTTCGAAAAAATAGCACTCGAAATCCGGGGACTTTTAAGAAATATGGGTAAGTGGGCGCCTTAAATTCCGTCCCCCCCCCCTGACGCAAGTCCTAGGTACGCCATTGGCTAGGACCCTGGCCACCCAGTCACATCAATGCGAGGAATAACCATATGTACCAGGTGCACGTCGGAGAGAGACGCCAACGAGGATGGCGTGACCGTTCTTGATGCGGACGAACGGCTGTCTGCGTTACTTCAGGAGCAGTCGGTGCCGCTCGTTATTAATGAGGGAACTTTGCCACTTGACCCAAGCTTGCAAAGCAAAATTGATCAGCGTTTTACGGATTCCATCTGCTTTGTTTTTACTACATGCATCGTACGTCTGACTCGTTCGACTCATGATTGTCGTTCAGGATCGCTTTGGTCATGGCACTTCAAAGTCTACGTGTAAACCCCGACAGGATTACAGCAATAAGGTCGCGCCTATGGTTATTTCGATGTGCGATGAGAAAATAGCACGACATGCTAGTGACGGCTTCTTACTTATTCCGTGTTAACCGGTATTGACGTGCATGACGCTTGATTGATTGAACTTGCATGACGCTGCCGCTGCCAAACCCTCACAGCTCTCGTGAGAAAGTGCAATGGGGATGTGCCATCCGCGTGCGAGTTTTATTGCAACAGCAGCAGTTGCAGCTTCACGTCTGCAATACTTGGCGCTACCGCATACTACGCGTTGCGTCTCCGGCAGGGCGCTGACCTGCTGGTGCTGCCCGAGTACGGCATCTCCGGCAACTTGCGGCTGCAGACGCGCCGGTCGATCGTGGCGATGGCGGCGCAGCTGCCGTCGCCCGACCTCCGCGCCGTGCCGTGCGGCGACCGCACGCAGCACGAGGTAGGCTCCAAGCACAGGCGCGCACTCAGCGCAAGGCGCCACCTCGGCAGCTCAAGTGCGCTGAGATAAAGCACGGTCGCGTCATGGATTTCTCCATACTTCCCAGGGAATCGTCGTCCATTCACTCGTGTACAATTGCCGCCTTCAGTGACATCTAGCCGTTTTGCCGACAGGTGCAGTGTGACGTGTGGTTTGTCATTGCGTTACGAACCTGGTCTGAGCACGGACAGCGACCTCTGACACAGGTGGTACGACCTCTGACACAGGTGGTGTCGGCACTCAGCTGCGCAGCCCGGCTGCATGGCATCTACATCGTGGCCAACTACCTGGAGAAGGCTCCCTGTAGCACTGCTACAGGCTGCTCTTATCCAGAAGGCGGCTTCTCTCTCTTCAACACCAACATGGCGTTCGATAGAAACGGAACGCTGATACAGAGGTATTGTATTTCTGCTTAGTGACACTGGTGAATCCAGGACTCGGGGTATGGCGGCCATGATCCCCTTCACATTCTCCATAGCGACCGGTTGTGCGGCAAAATTTGAATGAACCAGCAGATGTTTTTGTTTTGAGCTTATCCCAACGGAGTTTGAGGCGAGTGATTGTATCCGCCAGTGATCTATTGATATGCGTTTATAAACCACAATTGTAAGTGGTACCTTCCTGTCGTTGCACCAGTGCAACTCCAGTGACCTCGCTCCGAAGGTGATGAGCTCTTTAGCATACAATTAATCAACAGCATGTGGCATAAACTGGGTCCACCTGCACAAGCTACCAGACATCCTGGCCCATATTTCAGCAATGTACGTGAGAGTTTGCCGCCGCTGCGCTGCCTTCCCAGCGCATCACACAGGCATGGGCTCCGCCATAGGCATGAACATTCAGACATGTGCTCCGCCATGTGCATGGACACACAGGCATGGGTTCCGCCATAGGCATGAACATTCAGACATGTGCTCCGCCATGAGCATGGACACACAGGCATGGGTTCCGCCATAGGCATGAACATACCGGCACGGGCTCCGGAGAGGACGCGGGTGAGGGGGGGGGGGGGGCACCCCGCAGGATTTGTTTCATTGACCACTATGCTGATGGGAATTGGATGCGTTGCGTTGTAGAACTGACCCAAAACGCCCGATATTTCGTACCTGCAAGTTTTGTTCGGAAGGCATGCGCGCACAGAAAAGCCCAGTATTGCACTCAGTAGCGTCCATACTCAGTTCGCGGGTCTGGCCATAGCGAGGCCACGGCATCTGGAACAGATGCTGAGCTCACGGGATCATGGACTGAAGTAGTGATCTGATGCCAACTCTAGCAGTCATTCGACGTCATCGGACCTTAGCGTGTTAGTCGATCCCACCCCACAATCACCCACCCACTCACCTTCCCGGCATAGTCAGCCTGTGTTGACGCATTGTTGCAGTTACCGCAAGATGCACCTGTTCGGCTTGGAGTTGAGGATCCTGCAGCGGCCCGAACCACATCTGGCTGCGATCCGCACAGACTTCGGCGTGATGATGGGCTTGATGACCTGCTTTGACATCCTGTTCGAGGTGCCGGCCGTCGAGATGACCCGCAGGGGCGTGCAACACTTCGTGTTCACCACCGACTGGGGCGATGAGCTGCCCTCACTCACAGGTGGGTCAGAAGTGGCGCACTCGCAGTAGTGGTGACACTCGCTCACAGGTGGGTCAGTGGTGACACTCGCTTGACATGGCAGCCATCCGCTTACAGGTGGGTCAGTGGTGACACGCGCTCGACATGGCAGCCACCCTCTCACCTGGGTGGGTCAGTAGTGACGCATGAAAGCTGTTCGCTCATATGGCGATAGCAGGCCTCCCGTTTTCACGCGAGCTGTGATTGCTCATTGGCAGACTTTTTGTTCATCGTTTCTTTGTTAGTTCCAGGACCTCGCTTACTGTCCGTAAATTGCTTGTGAATCCACAGCGTAGGGCACGAATCATTCAGATCAACATCATCATGAACATAAAAAGGATATTGCTTCTGTGTTATCGATTTCGAGATTGTATGCTTAGCGAAGTCGTTTTTCTATGAAGTCTATTCTATTATACTCTGAGTTCAGGTGTAATTGACGCCTAGTACCCATCGTGTTTACGGCTTCAGGAACGAGATATATTAGCTGAAATTAGTACAATGTTATGAGTTGATATATGGTCCTCTGGATGTCCGAGGTCATCCAAGTTAGGTACAGATTGAAGAAGAAAGTGTAGGTAAGCTCAAATTAGCAAGTAAGCTGCGGCTCGTGTTTTGCCGATCAATTGGCTCTATCGGACAGGTGTGGATATTCGAATACTTGCGCCATGTTCCATGCATGTACCATGTCACTTCCGACCGCTTACTGTTTCAGCGCTTCAAATGCACAGCGCGTGGGCGCGTGGTCTGGGTGTGACCGTTCTCAGCTCCGGGTACCACGAGGTCAAACTAGGCAGCCTCGGCTCCGGGATCTACACTGCTGGCGGTGTACTCAACTACACATACGATTACTCCAGCACAGATGACGCCCTGGTCACTGCCGACGTCACTGCTGTCACTTCTGAATGTCATCTGACACAGTCGGCGGGTCCCTCTACTGCCGCACACGAACCAGTACGCGAGGCGATGGCTGCTGCCGGGAGTCCAGAGGACGGTGATCGCCTGGACGATTCGTACTACCCGATTCTGCACTACAATGTGTCGGAGTTCGCCAGCGCCGAACTAACTGGACACTCGCAGAAGCTGTGTCACGGTGATTTCTGCTGCTACATGTTGGTGAAGGAGCCAGCTCAGCCGGACCGAAGGCACACTTGCATTCCGGGAGAAGGACGTGCACGCAACAACGCGTCCGTTTCCACGTACCGCCTGCTGGCGTTCAAGGGCCACCGCTACTTCTCGCCGCGCTGGAGCACAGAGATTTGCCTGGTGGTGCTGTGCGCCGACAACTCGCAGGCCTCGTGCAGCTCGTTCCCGCTGGCGCCGGCGCCTCCGATTCCGCCGTTCGATCTTCTGGGCTCGTTCAGCAACGCGTCGATCGTGTTTCCGTCGGCGATCCGGCTGCACATGAGGGTGGCTATCGACTGGCAGTACGACCGCTCCACTCGCCATCTGTCGGTGACCGACACCAGCGAGCTGCTGGCCGCGCAGCTGTACGGCAGGAACTACGCACTGGACTGGCCGTGACGGCTGGTGGAGTTTTTCACTGTAAAGGAATATTTCCGCTACGTTTGGCTGAGCAAGGGCAGGAAAGAAGACTGCCAGATTTCTTGCTGATTACTTGTTTCCCGTGTCTCAATAGCCCGACTACTTGCATATGACCGGGCTAGTTAAGGTGAAGATGTTTACATACCCTCATCGCAGTACGTGCAAGCTGTGCTTGAGAAAATGGTAAAACACCACGATGCGTGTTGGAATCTTTGAAGGACTCCATTGACGCCTTACATGCTTCCATGTTTTTCCACTTTGCCGCTCATTTCGCGTATGTATAACGATTGGCTTGATATGGTGCAGAATGGTCTTGAGTAGTTCCGGGTTCTTGCCGTGGTGTAGCAGTTAAGCCTCGCCCCGCACGGGTTCGAAGGAGCAAATAGTTGTCAGCCCGTCACATGGGGAAGTGTGGGGACATGGGGAAGTGTGTGTGTGTGGGGGGGGGGGGGGTCTTCTTGAAGTTGATTCTTACCATGCATCGTCTTAGCATCAATGTTAAACTTTCATGAAAAGTGGGAGCCAGTCATTTTTTGTATTTGCGAGATTTAACAAACCGATTCCATAAAATGGATTAATATTTGGTTTGTGTCAGAATACAGTCGGATACATTTCACAAACATGAGCAAAAATGAAAGCGGCAAGACAACAGTATACAGGGGAAACCGAACACGTGAAGTCAATTTATAAGATGTTGTTCAGCATCGCGACGAACTCGCCCCGTGTCCGAGAAGCGGAAGTGGCCGGCGGCAGTAGGTTCCAGGCCGAGGCTGCCCGGAAGGAGAAGGTTCTGCGTGACATGCTGAGGCGGAAAGGCGGTGGCTCCAGTGCCCCAGACACCGTCGCACGAGTGGAGCGCCGGGAGACATCCGACCGCCGGCGGAACAGAGCACGGATCGCCTCGGGGGCTCGCGGATCATTCAGGGCTCTGAACACGGCGATGTTGTCGCGGTGAGTGATGAGGTCACGGACACTGCGCCAGCCCAGCGTTGCCACTGTCGGCGAGATATGGTCACGACGACGAGCCCCTACGACGATCCTAGCCCCGAAATTGATCGCCTTCTGCACTCGTCCAAGGTGACATTGGGCAGCCCCGCCCCATACAGTGAGGCAGTATAGGATGTATGGAAAGACGTGAGACTGAATTAGGAGTTTGCGTGCTTCGGGTGTGAGATGGTGACGGATATTGTGGAGACAGAACAAGGTGGAGTTGCACTTTTTGACAACGTGGGATATGTGCTCCTCCCAGGATAGGGTGCGGTCAATGATGACTCCCAGCATCTTCACGAATGGCGAGGGGGTTAGGACGTGACTGCCAACGTTGAGTTGGTAGGATGTGGCTTTTTTTTAGGGATTGGGTCGTGCCGACAAGCAGTAGGGTAGTTTTGGTGGGGTTCATCTTCAAGGAGTTGGATGTGAAGTAAGACTGAATAGCAAGGATGGTGTTCTCCTGCCGGGATTTAAGAACGGGTAATTCATCAGGATGTGCAGAGTCTAGCAGCTGGGTGTCGTCGGCATATGATATCAGACGTCCGTATGGAAGGTATGCTGGCAGGTCATTCATGAAGATGCTGAACAGCAAGGGACCAACCAGGGATCCCTGAAGAACACCATGGGATAGCGGAAGGGATAGAGAGCCGCCCCTCACCACCTGCCGCCGGTCAGTAAGGTAGCTGTCAAACCACCTCGGGTCGACGCCGTACCACTGCAGCTTCCGCAGGAGCATATCATGGTCGACGCTGTCGAATGCTTTGCTTAGGTCGATTGAGATGACCGAAGCGATGTGACCAGTGTCGACACGACGTGTAATCCACTCGACAGCGTCGACCAGGGCGTCCTCCGTCGAATGGCATGGCCTGTATGCATACTGGGAGGAGGAAAGAATGTGATTAGTGACTAGATAAGAGGACAGCTGGATACATACTACTTTTTCACATAACTTGGATAAGACTGGCAAAATAGAGATTGGACGAAAGTTACTGGCGACATCGCGAGGCCCAGATTTGTGAAGTGGAACAACCGAAGCAGTTTTCCACGAGGTAGGGAACACGCAGGAGACTACAGAAGTGTTAATGATGTGAAGTAGGTGAGGCCCGAGAACCGGAAAACAGTTGCGTAGAGCGTGCAGTGGTACGCCATCGACGCCAACCGCTTTCGACGAAGACATCTCACATATGGCTCTGAATAGTTCGGGCAGGGTCACCGGGTGTAGCCGGAGGCCGGTGGTAGTCACACAAGGTAGTCGCGGAGGGATGAGTGGAACGCCGCGGTTGCCAGCAACGAGATCAGCGGCAATGCGTGGGCCCACGGAAGCAAAGTGACGATTAAATTCGTCCGCCACCGCCGCTGCCAGGCCCCTCACGGCCCCCTCCCCTCCCCGGCCGGTCGGAGCGCAAAGTCCCGGATGTGGCGCCAGAAATTGGCACGGTCTGTCAGCATTTGCGCACACACAAAGTCACGCCTGGCTTTTGCAAACGCACATTTCACACGGTTTCGCAGCCTCCGATAAGCGACCAAGTAATAATCCGTGCGATAGCTCCGCCAAGACTGAAAAGCCTGGTCACGGTCACGCATGAGCTGCAGCAGGTACGGACTGTCACCTACCCACGGGCAACATGCCCGGCGGGGGTGGACGGTCTTGAGGGGACAATACACGTTCACCGCCACATGCCACAAGTGCATGAACTCCTTTAGTTTCGCGTCCACCCCCGCTGCCCGGTGCATACTGCTCCAGTCCGCCTGCAAGAAATGAAGGCACAAGGCGTCCCAGTTAATCTTGCGCCAGGGGCGATAGGTGAAGGACGCCCGGCGACACCGCAGCCCGCGGTAGGGCACGCGCACAATTATTGTCAGATGGTCAGCAATCGGTACGAGCGGCAGCTGAATGGCCGACTCAATATCCGGGACATTGGTGATGATATGGTCCAGCAGTGTTGCCGTCGGCCACAGATGGGTCGGCTGCCGGATAAGCTGAGAGAGGCCGAGATCCTGCAGCACCTGTCCGTAGCGACGAACACCGGGGCAGTCGGAACGAAGAAGGTTGATGTTCATATCGCCCAGGCAAAAGGTTGGCTTGCCGAGACTGATGGCGGCACGCAGCTGGTCTTGCAGCTCGTCCAGGCCGTCAGATACGGGCTCAGATGGCGGGCGGTAAACCACCCCCACAGTGACAGCACGGCGTCCCCCGCCACTCAGACACCCACAGCATCTCGCAGGACGAACCGGTACTTGATATAGGCAACAGCTTCATATTGAATTTTTCCTTACATAGGATGGCGACGCCACCGCCTCGGGCTGCAGCAGCTGGACGGCCGCGGCCCGACTGGGCCGGACGGTCACGACGCACTAGTTTATAGCCTGGAAATACTAGGATTCTGTCGGACACGGCGGAAGAGAGCCAAGTTTCGGATAAGCACATAAGGTCTAGTTTGTGTTCTTGCAAAGTGCGAAGAACACAGTTCATTTTCGGCACTAATGACTGGACGTTAGCATGTCCAATCGCCAGGGTGCGCACCGGCTCAGGGCAGGTGGCAGCACGCAGCGTATGCTGAGTCTGACCGATGGTGAGGCGAGACGGAATGACGAAAGAAGAAGGGAGCCTGTCGCGGAAACGCTGTTGATCCGTGACCCGGTTCATGCGATGTCGCCGCTGATGAACACGACATCCGGCGCGTGTTTCTTGGCCGGCAGTCTCCTGTACTACCACCGGTCCCGTGGACGGAGAGTGGAACGAGCAAGATGGGCGACACTCTACACGACGGGGGGCTTCCCCAGTGCCGGGAGTGGTATGCAGAGCAGCACTCCTTTGAGATGATAGTAATGCTCGTTGCAGGGCTCTCCTCTTCACCTGCTGTCCGCCCCGGCATCCTCGCCTCCTCAGCCGTCGTCGGCGTCCGACCGGGACAGATTCGGCGGGGCGGACCAAGCCAGCGGACAGCTCGGCAATGTTGACGTTAGCGCCGGCCGCGGCCGGGCTCGGCTGGCCCGGGTCGGTTCTGACTTCCGGACCCGCAGACATCTGCGGCGGCTGTCCTAGGGGGGAAGTTGACGGGGGTGGAGGGGTGCGAAAAGATTGATGGAGGTGTTCTTGCGCGTTTGCGGCTGGTGGCTGTTCGGCGGCTGGAGGACATGACGATAGTTCTGTACTTTTTGCTGGTTTCTTGGAAGC
Organism: Ashinkailepas kermadecensis; assembly: GCA_034440615.1. Lineage (NCBI taxonomy): Eukaryota > Metazoa > Arthropoda > Thecostraca > Neolepadidae > Ashinkailepas > Ashinkailepas kermadecensis. The sequence goes on from JAOTOM010003840.1 coordinate 43,022, forward strand.
TTGTACTGATGATGAAATTTCGATGACAGGACCGGGAACTTGGTTTAATTATGAATCTTGTCACACGCTTACGAAGGTTTTCTCGGAAAATGTGGCTTGCCTCCACACAAAACACGCATCAGCACGGCTGAATTATCCAAAACTTGATAAGGCGATTTACGGATGATTAAAACACTCACAGTTCACGGCGGCGTCACACAATCACGGTAAGAAGTTCGCATTTCTATAAGCACACTATGAAACTGCGGTGTTTACTTGCTCCGGAGAAAACTAAGAAACAGCGTGGAGCGGCCGGGGGTCGCTGTCAAGCGCCCGCCACCCGGCCGTCATCCTGGTCATGGTCCCTCTATCCCCCTGTTCCTACACATATGACGTGTTGGCGAGTTTTTGCTCCTCTGCACGGGTTATTGTCATATTCCCCAGTACAGGGTGAGGGAGTTGTCAGATTCTTCCTCGCATTTCCACACCCAAGTCCAGAAACGTTACATTATCAGACGTATTACCAGCAAATTATGTTGCTATGCAAATGATAAGCACCACAACGCATGTAGAACATGCTACATGGGACTCACAACACCGCTTGAAACCTCGAGGAACCCCAGTTGGATGTCAAATACATGCAGACATGTTTCTGTAGTGTATATACGTACTTACACTCCTACGGCGGTGACCATGGTAGGGCAAACTCACGTGAACGCGATGTGTGGATGAATGAAGCAAGTGGTACGGATGTTAGTTTTAAAAACAAAAACAAATGGGAAATATAACGTATGCAGTGGCATGGAAGTTCCGTATATGGCCTGTCAGAAGTCTGGGCTCCAGAGCATTCCCCTCTTTCCTTGTTTTTTCCTCGGAGCGAGGTCTAATAGACCTTCCACTACAGCCTAATATCCACACACCAAAAAAAATGTTCTCGCCATGTGATGGGTTGCCATCGAGATTATGCGAACTCGTATTCAAGATTTACGTACTAAAACTCACAGACGAGCATCCAGTTGCAGAGTCTTAGTTTCAGTCATCTGCCTCGCCAGCATGGTTGGAGATTCCGGTTGAGGGTCTGGACCTCCCTGGTTTGGTACCCTGTCGATGTTAATTTGTCAACTTTCCCTGTTCAATGTGAAAATATATCTTTAAAATATGACTGACCCCCTGGCTTCGTGAGATCCCAGCCCTGCTCACCAGAGTAGGAAACAAGCCAGATATTTGTACTAAATATTGAGCTACCCAAGCATAGTTTTCCAAATGCAAATGTCGAACGCTCTTATCCACTCTAATTATAATATGGTGGGCCTAACCTTGTTTGAGAAATTGGAGACATGCAATCTATGGGGGAACGTCTCGCATTTTCCCCTCCCTTGATGTTTGTGAGGGGGACATTGGAAATATTCCCATGCGCCAAAATGCGAGAGCGCCAAAAAGCGACATGTACCTCCCTCGATAATACTTACATGGAGTCAGATGGCACCGTGCCATGAATTCGTAAACTCCAGGATACCTTTGAAAGTGCGTGACTTCTACTGCCCCAGCGATCGAATGTGTTGTTTTGTCCATATTGGTGTACGAATGGCATTGGCCGGACTAGCATCTTAATATACGTTTGACGCCGCAATACACAGATCGGCTGTGATTTCGGTCACAGGCGGTGAACGTCTGCATTAAACATGGGATGGTTCACAGTCCACATTTAGTTGATACACCGGCTGCACCGATCGTAAACAGAGACCTAAGCAATCACAACCATTATTATATTATTATATTACACTAGTTTGCACGGTAAAATATCCGGCGCGCCGTTCTCCGAGAACGAATCGTTAACACAAGGCATTGCCACACAGCCTGCTATGCGGCCACTGAACGTACCGAATGACACCCCGCTTACTGCGCATCGCCCACCGCCGGAACGAGGCGGAACGGTGCGGTCGGCGCGACCGGCAACGTGCGACATCTAGGAACAGCTGCTCACGTTCAACACTCCGCCGAGAAGACGTGTGCCCGCTGGCCGCGCAGCAGCCAGCACCCGCCCACGGCCCGGCACTCAGCGCTTGATTGCGAAGCTCTTGTAGTCCAGCTGGCCGATCTCCTTCTCGTTGGTGAACTGGGCGCGCTCGATCCTGGACTGCGGACTGCCGGTGGTGCGGAGCCAGCGGCGCATCTCGGCGACGGCCGCCGGCGAGCCCTGCGCCTGGCCCTGCACCGTGTCGTGCCGGCTGTTGCGGCACCAGCCCACCACGCCCAGCGACCGCGCCGTCTGCTGCGTGTGCTTGCGGAAGAAGACGCCCTGCACGATGCCGAACACCTCGAAGTCGACGCTGAGCAGACGCGACATGGCGCGCACGGTCGCAGGCGGCGGCAACGCCAGCAGACACGCCCACACAGCCGGACACAGGGAGATGGCGCAGCCGAGAACAACGCGCCGCCGCCAACCGCCACCTGCAGATCAGTTGCAAATGGAAGTGCATGCAAATTTTATCATACAAAACATTCCGATATCCCATGTGTTCTCCAAGTCAGCTGAAATTAAGCCATGACGGCAATTCCGTTGCAGTCTCAATTGGATCAACTTACGTGTGAAGTGCTCGACAAAATTAGTTCACGTATCTGCACCACCACAGCAGTCTAGGTGGTAATGGAAGTGCGTCATAAAAAGTGGTGCAAATGACTAACGTTCAATAAGTTGTCTGCCAAACATAAAAGAAAAGAAGTGTCATTTTCATGACGTACATCTATGCTCCCGCATCAAATCATGAATGATCAGGATTGTGATTGTAAGATTGCGCGATCACAATTGCAATCCTTCTTTGAGGATTATACATAATGTACAATCTTTTTTTATCGGTAAGACATTGTGGATTGGATTGCAGGCGTTATCCTTGTGTTGTAGTACAAGCCGGACTGCAATCTATTTATTTTCGTTTGAATAAACTAATTTTACCGATGAACGCTTAATATAGCAAATATACGCGTGAAATCGTTTTCAATGTTAAAAACGACCGAAACTTCCACTTGGTTAACAGGTTAAAACTGTGGAAAAGACAACGTAATCACGAGATATCCGATAAGAGTGCACGAGCAAGCGCCGAGTCGCAGCCTATTTTCGACCGCTCAGTTCAAGTGTACCAGCCAAATATCCAATGCCATGGCCAACATTTCTGCAATGGGCCAAATCAGACCTTGGTTGGGCTAGCTCGGGCTGTCCTGCTTGGGCTGAACTACATTCTTCCTTTGGTTCACGGTGGGAATTGACACAGGAATCCCAAACGGCCCCATACGGAAGTCCAAGTTCAGCCCAGTTAAACGAGCCCAAACACTGCCCAATCATACCAGAGTATGTACGAGTTGAACCCGAGTAACGCCGAGTTGAAACAGAGCAACGCCGAGTTGATCGCAAGTAATGCCGAGAAACCCGAGAAAACATAAAACAAGTCAGGCAACTTCTTCCTGATTTGCTTAGATGTCTAGTTTTGTCTTCAATCCCCGCTATGTTCAAGTCCCCAACAATAGTTATCCCATGCACTCTCCTACTTATCTCTTCCTGCATCAAGGTCAGTGTTTTCTTTCTGGTCTGGTGGCCTATATAATTACCCAATTCTTAATCTTGTTCCATTCTCCAGGATATCTAACCACAAGGATTATACTCCTTCACTACATACACTATCCTCTATGGCAGTGGTTCTCAAACTAGGGGTCGCGATCCCAGCTGGGGTCGCGGGGCCCTTCTGGTGGGGTCGCGAGCAATCATCGACTGTGAATTGACCCGACACATCTGGTCCGTTGCGCTCTGATAACGCCGCGCTGTTGTTGATACCCATGAATTTATGGCGCTGTCGCCATAAATGCATGCACTACCTGTAAATGTATGAGTGATGCTTCGCAAGTAACAAAATACAGAACACTATAATACAAAAATACAGCATGTAGGGTCGCGGCGCGACGCTCCGCAAAAGTTTGAGGGGTCGCCACAGGGGTCGCCACATCAAAAAGTTTGAGAACCACTGCTCTATGGTATGACATTTCATTACTTGCCTCAAATATAAGAGTATCCCATCTCCTATCCTTGACTTCCTTTGAGGAGCATGTATGCTGTAACCTGTCAATTCAAATTCTTGCAAGTTATCTCTGAGACAACTTGCACAGCCGGACACAGGGAGATGGCGCAGCCGAGAACAATTGAATATATATGCAGAAATGAAATATTAGCTGATATTATCTGAATCTTCATTTACTGAAGCAGAATATTATAACTCTCTAAAAGAAGCCTGAAGGTAATTGGGTATGCAGTTTATTCAGATATAATGCTTTCAAAAGAAGCCTTTAGGGAAACTACAGCCATAAGTCTGCTATAGGAATACCAGATACTATTCTACAAAATTTCGCTCATAACAATAAGCACATCAAGACAGAAGGGTTTAAGACTTAACATGAGCCACATTTATACATATATTTTGTCTGAAAAGCTAGATTTGGGATGCATCATTGAGGAATGAGTTAATGAAAGTATTTTTGGAGATTACTTGCAAGGATTTAAATTGCAGAAGCCAAGACTACTTCTGCAATTGGGAAGAGATAGTGGAGCTATTCACTATAACTGATCAAGATGTAAAATTACTAGTGACCAACAGAAACTGCTGAACATCAACAATCCATCTAACTCGATTTATTAAAAACCCAATCGTCTCTCACACAAAAAAAATGCAAACAACTCCTCTGCTCATAGAAGCTAAACTAAGCAAAACTAAGCTTGCAGTATCTTGTTGAGCCAAAATCATGCAACAAACTCAAACTAATCAATATCCAAGTCCTGAACTTGCACAGTACACTTGGTACCCTTACAGAAACTTTGTCTGTGGGCACAGCTTTACTCCAGATACATACTACTCTCCAAAATAAATACTAATATAATCCAAATATTATCTACATAGCCTAAACAAATGTAATAGTTGGAACACAGGATTCTAACTGGTTTCAAACAACTAGTTTGTTCTAGTTCAAGCCCTGAGTCCAAAGCCCAGATTTGACAAGGATAAGAAGATGCGAATGATCAATTCTGGTCAAAGCGCCCTAAAACCGAAATAACTAAGGATAAGAAGATTTATCCACAGCAACCTAAACTCACTACCATAATTTGCATGCATATCCAGCCAGCTTCTGGCCTCTTTTAATGAGTTAGGATATCAAACTTCAGCAAATACATATAAAAAACCATTAGGACATTTTTTGGTCAAATTATATGGTGTTTTCTGATGTGATTTGAATTGATTTCATATTTTGTTCTTTGGAAAACAAAAACATTTATAAATATAAGCAATTGCAGTTGAAGCACTTGTATCCCAACAAGCAGTCAATTCACCAAGAAAAGAACATAAAGTAATTATGGTAACATTAAACAATACCATAAAAAACATACTTTTGACAAAGCAGATACATGTCATCCACCTGAACAAAATATGGGAAAATGTACAGAAAGGGTAAATTTGTGCTTTAAGGTGTTTTATGAATTCTCAAAATATATCTTTTAAACACAATATTTATGAATGTGATTAAGATGATGGGGCCACTCATTTTCTGTATAAATGCCTACTTTTCAGTTTGTGACAAATAACACCAACACGGGGGCTTTGAATTTGACAACAGGATAAAATGTAAGGTTTAAATAATAAAACAAAAATGCAGCATAATCTTGCCTAGCCTAGCCTAACCTAACTTTGGATAGTTAAAAAAAAAAAAATTTGTAAAAATGTCAATTTATTCCTTTAAATTTTCCAAATGAAAATCTAACCCAGCCTAGCCTAACCTAGCATAGCATTCTTTTGAAGAAAAAGAACTTCCAAAATGCTTGGGAATTTTTAAATACATTTTGGAAGAATTTCAAACTTTAAAAAACCTAAATTAACCCAACCAAACCTAACCCATTTGTTTCCTTTATAGAGGCAAAATGTGTGTAAAGCCTGTCTTGTGAACATCTTAAAACACAATATTACACAGAAGGGAGGATAATATCCAATGAAGAATAATGTAAAATTACAACAAAAAACCTAACTTAACATAAGGTACTGATATTGGATTGCCTAAAACCAACCAATTTTGTTTTGCCTAATATCATTCCATCACCAGAGAAGTCTACATGATCTGCCATATCAATGCAAAGTCGCATGATGTATGCAGTGAATATCTCGCTGATGCGATTTTTGCAAAGAAATACCTAGGTACCTAGTAGAGGAAAACAGGTTCAGGCGATGCATTTGCTTTCCAATTTGCACTCATGGCCGAGGGCTTCTTGTATATACCTAAATAAGTATCCAAACTTGAACAATTAACCATAATCACAGAATAATAGAACCGAAATCACCGACATCCTTCATTGCTCAAACTATACAACACAGCCAGACCAAGGTATCTTGGCCAGACTTGGGCCAGACCAGAGTATATTAAAGAACGGCCAGACCTTCCCAGCGGATGGCGTTGTGTAGGCTCTAGTAAAGGTATCTTGGTGTAGGCTACCGGTTGTCACGTCCCACTAACTGACAACCACAAACAACTGATTAATCGCCAGAGCGGCCAAAAAGTAAACACGAATGACCTTGACAAACTCCCATTTCCTAGACACAGGAAACGTGAGACCATTGATCTCGATGAGGTCAATGCGCAAGATGGTGATACAAAAATGTAAAAAATAAAGGGGTTACAAAGAAACCTGATTGCTGTTCGGAATGTTGTTCTTGACATATTTATGACGCGAAAATAAAATTAGCTGGCATATTTTACTCACACGACGTTGTGATACATTTAACGATCCCTTGCAAGCCAGTGGGGCGCCTATTGCCGGCCGGTGGCACCCTTTCTCATCGGGTATCTTTCATGACGACGGGACGCATCTATAGCCAGTCGATGCGTCTTTTTCATCCAGCGACGCGCTTTTTCGGCCAGTGGGCACCTTTTTGGTCGCCCCTGTAGCTAATGGTATTATACCCTAATGAACAAATAGCAATCCCTCGGCATGCTCCTACCCGCCAACAGAGTCCGCCACGTCAGCAACCTTCAGATCCATCCCTGGTAGTGGCTCACCCCAACTCCTGGGCTAAAGTCAATGTGAGACAGGCGAGAGTGGTGGGAAGATGGTGAGGTGGATTACATGTACGATGTGTGAAATGTGTGCGTGTTTACCATGCATTGATGCCGGAAAAAAGCACACCTTGTATATCTGATTTGACCATACACGCATTTGCCAACTGTACATTTGCCGTGCGTACCTCTGCCCTTACGTACATTTCCGTCCGTGTATGTCATTCCTACATTTGCTTTACGTACATTTGTGCATGCCCGACACCGATGGTGGCGCCGTCTATATTAGGGTCTGATCACGCCACTGGCCAGTTTCACGAGACAGTCACTCGAGAGGGTGGCGCTAGCTGTGCTCTGTGAACTCATTTTGTTCTGGCCACTAAGCAGGGCAGAACACAATCACATGCCCAAACCATACCCAATTCACTGATCAGCGAATGGCGATCATCAGTGTGCCTGGAGTTTGCTGCATATTTTGCAATAATTAGCACCGCTGATTTGCATTCGTGGAACTATAGGGAACACTCAGGGGAGCAGATGGGTCAACTAAGATCTAAAGTTGATGGATTCAGAGTGCCTTCGAGAGGCTGGCCAATGCGATCCCATGTTAAAATATGTAATTATTCGGAGGGCTCATCCAAACATTGAGGTGCTCATGCCACTCCAGTGTCAAAGGAATCTCCACGTTTGATGACTACTGATTAAAGCAGGATCAGGGCGGAACATTTCTCACGAAGCCATGTATCCAAGCCTTCATTTTCAAGGCATATTTTCAGATAGAATAGGGAAAACGACAACTTAATTGCCCTCCATGTCGGTCCCCAGGTGACCCTTGTGGACCCCCTAAGGCGGTCACCTGCAGGGCCTCCTCGGACCCGCCATGGGGCTGCCTCCTTTGTCCCCTTGGCAACGCGGCTGATATGGCCATGAAAAACGTCGCAACCGTGACCTCGCCGTGTGAGCATCAAACCGGGTTCTCCCTGGCGCAGTACATGTCGCAAACTAACGGTGCGTCAGCAAACACGGACGTATCTGATCGCGATTTATTTAAACATCCAAGTTACTTGATGACGTTCTATGAGTCATTTTCCGACAAATAAAAATGTTGCGTTTCACCACATGAATCCCAAAGCGTTAATATTCCTGGTTAAAATTGTTCGTTTCCAACCTGTTTGTTTCTGAATAATATCCGAATTTGTGTCCTTGCGTTTTTATCCATGCACCCAATGGAACACCAGGTAGTCTGAAAGTGTAGTAATATTACCAGTCGCGCAGCCAGGCTTTTCTTTATGGGATCCCGACCCAAAAAAATGGCAAGAACCAGAACACGCTTTCACAGCGCGAAGCGCATCGAAGTTTCGGTTCTGTTGTGAAAATCTAAAAAAGATTGTTCCATCAAATGTATTTTTGGTTGTTACGGGGCGGCCCCTTGCCCCCTCTGAATATCACCGTTACGTTACAAGAAAAAAAACACTCAAAATAGTAATCAAATCAATTGACGGGGGTAATTACTCTTTGGCTGCCCCAATAATTCTGTTTCTGGAACGTCGCAGTGCTACGACATACCCATGGTAGCCAGGAATTATGTATGCACCGACGACTGGTCGCGGGCCAGCCCAGCCTGTCCCGGGCGACACAGCCGATCCTCTCCTCCGAGAAGACCTTGACCCCGCCGCGCTCCGGAGCTGCCAATGTCGGCAAGACCCGCAGCTGACCGCTTCGACGCCGTTGTCGCTGTTCATTCCGACGGTGCTGCCGCCTACCGGTCGTGAGCGAAACTACCGGAAACCGGAGCGTCTGAGCCGAGGACCGTCATACACACCGGACGAGGGCCGGGAGCGGGTGTCGCCGCGAGCGCGTGCAGAAGCGGGTGGGTGATCGTGAGTGTGACCGGCGAAACGGGACAACCGTCGCGAGACTCAGGAAGGTGTTGCAGGTAGGTGGAGTCGGGGTGCAGGTGCTCGAATGTGGAAGAGCACCAGCAATGCTGCCGCTATGAATTTCTTCCTAAAGCTCAAACTAGCTGCTGCAAATTGTAATGCCGATGTTGATCAGAAACATAGGTGGTTGAACAATAGGTAGAACTTCAAAGAGTTTATTGTGGGAGACACGGGTGTTGATTTCTGAAGATTATTGTTGTGTGTGTGTGGGGTGGGGGGGGGGGGGGGGGAGGCAAGGCAGAATGAAGGCAATGGGCAGGCCCAAATGGATTGGGGGCATGTTTCATAGGATCCCATGTTAAAAGTTCGAATTATTGGGGTGGGGGGAGGAAAAGCCAACATTAAGGGGTCACTTACTTGCTGCCTTAAAAGCTTGTTGAACAACACCCTTGGTGGGAGGTCAGGAATGTTCAGACTAATAAAATTTCAAACGCGTTGGAATCACGAGCGTTATTTTCTGAGAATTATTGGGGGGGGGGAGGCACAATTAATGAAGACAATGGACGGGCCCAAACGGATTGGGGCACACTCCAAAGGGTGCAATGTTTTAAGTTGAAATTCTTGGGTGGCAAAGCCAACCAATTGAGGGGGCACTATCCCCCTCAAAAGCATTTAAAACAATACCATTGGTAGGGGCTGAACCAAATATTGGAGGAGCTTCAGCACCTCTAAGGACATGCTAGCTCTACCTGTGGCTGCGACTACAAAATTCGGTATTTCAGCTCCAAAAAGTTGCTATTGTAGTCGGAATACCTTGCCTGCCATACTACATTGTCCACTTAAATGGCAGTAAAAGTTACGGGGTCTGATGTCTCCTTGCTTAATTTAGCCTGAGAGGCCGCAAACTATAAAAGTGCAAACCCATAAGGAACTTGTTATTTATAGGGTTGCTCGAAAAAAAACCCTATTGGTTTTTTTTGCCTCGGCATGGGTGGAGAAGTTGTCAAACTTTTTTGATGTAAACAAGTTAATTCATATGCTTAACCAGGAATAGTCCACCGTCCTCATGCATTGCGCATACAGTAAACATTCAGACACACATACACACACACACACACATACACACAGACACACACACACACACACACACACATATATATATATATATATATATATATATATATATATATATATATATATATATGTATATATGTATGTATACACATACAGTTGCGGCAGTCCCATCTAGGTGACGGCACGGGTGATGTTTTATGAAGCCCATTGGGAAATGGGGGAGCTGAATTAGGTATGGGGCTGTCCGGTATTCAGGAGGCTAACATCATTATCATGTCGAACATAAAATGCACCCCTGGATGACGCCGTGTTTTTGCTCCTTGGATACTCACCGGGTAGGCTTCTGGCTGATGCAATTTAACGTCACCCAATGGACCTGTTTAGTTGTAAATCTGTTAGTGGTTTGTACGAAAACCTTGGTGTCGTCTGAAGTCACCTAACTTCCGAAATTCGGATCCTCGGCTGTGAACACTAGGGGTGTTGTTTAATATACTTTTGGGTTGGTAAATGCCTCCTCAATGTTGGCTTTGTCCCTCCAATAATTTCAACTCTTAACATGGGACCCCATGGAGTATGCCATCCCCCAATCCATACAGGTTTCCGCCCATTGTCTTAATGTATGCCCCCTAATGACTTTCAGAAATCAACACCCGTGATCACCATGCATACTTGTCCATACTTGTCCTCAGTTTCCCCGTCAAGAGCCCATAAGTGCACGTACACTTATGCTGCATATGCTATTCTCGACACCGTCCGAGCATGATTTTAGGCCTACACTACCGGCTCCCCGTGCTAATGACGTCCAGAATTGTCATTTACCACATGTTCCAGACACAACCTATAGCAGGGGTGTTACTTTGTAAATGCTATGGGGTGCCACTGGCCCCCTCAATCATCGATTTGGCCCTCTCCCCAATCAGGCTGAAGCTTAACCATTGGGCCCATGTGCATGCACTAGATACAGATGGTTTTCGTGGAAGCTTTTGTCATCAAAAAGTTCATCCCCTAACCAATTTCATAGAGAGACACCCATGACAGACAGCATCATGTAAGTGGTTGGTGCGGTTCCAGCGTTCAGGAGTGACTTTAGCGCTGGGCGTACGCCGCAGTCTTCCCGGGTGATGCTGATAATCCTGGATATGAATGGGCGGCATCAAAGAGATGCTCATCGGCATGCTATGCACATCGTCGCTATGCACATCGTGACCAGCTCCTTGTTTTCCGGGGCGGAGTCTGTGCTATTGACGTTTTTGGAGGAAAGACTGAGCATGTTCAATGCGAACCGGCCAGGAAATCTAGCTGAACATTTACCGAGGCAATTTCCTGCACACTATCTGTGCTACAAGGCGTTGCAGTGGTCGACGTGCTTTGCATGGTTACGGTCCATCCCATTTGACAACGCTGTCTCCGTCAAACAGTGTGGGGAGGAGAGCGGCGCCAAATCCGCTTCAAGTGGATGATTCCAATTATGCTGCATTAGGGCCACAGAGGTAATCTTCAATTGCGGAAGGAGGGCGCGCACTGCTCACCACCGCTCCCAGTGGTGGCGCCGTGCCCCAGTTCCGTTCTTCTCACCGTTCTTTGAAGCTGTGCTAGACAGAGGCGGTTCTGTGTAGCGGATCTAGCATGCTATCACAGGGCGTAGCTGTACCGTTGGGACAAGCCACACTTGATCGTCAGATCGCCGCACGCGAAACTCTGACCAAGGACGTGGAAATGCCTACGCCGTAGTGTCGCCCGACACCGCCGATAACAGCCGATGCGATCGGCATCGCCGCGGCGCCCGGCGCCCACCTCCATCACGGAGCTGAGTGCCGCTGTTCAGCTGGGTGCCCGGGGTCGCGGAGGTGCACGCTCGTCAGCACGGAACACTGCGATAGGCGTGCTGACGTCAGACGCAGACGCCGGCGCCGTGTCACGAGTCTCCGGCTGGCGGCGGTCAGTGAACTTCGGCCGAGGCTCAGTCGGTGGCGCGGCGCTCGTGCTGCATCCAAGCGCAGAAATGTACCACAACTATTGCAATGACAGAGCATGCTGAAGAGCCAAAGTCGGTTTGCGGAGCTCACTCCATATGTTTCTATATGTATGTTTCACTCCATGTTAAAAGCTGAAATTGTTGGAGAGCTAGTCTGCCCCTGCTTTCAGGGGTTCGGACTCCCAAAAGTATGCAAAGTTCCACACCTGGCTACAGCCCAGTCGGTGGTGTACTGGTCGGGGCGTGTCCCCAGCGAGGGGCCCTGAGATCCCCATGTGTATCTCAGTCGGTGGTGCCGAGACCCTGTGTATCTCGAGTGGATGACAGTCGGTGTTGCCTAGACCCTGGACATCTCGAGCGGATGACAGTCGGTGTTGCCGAGACCCTGTGTATCTCGAGTGTATGACAGTCGGTGTTGCCCAGACCCTGTGTATCTCGAGTGGATGACAGTCGGTGTTGCCGAGACCCTGTGTATCTCGAGTGGATGACAGTCGGTGTTGCCGAGACCCGGACGGGCCCGAGACTGCACAAATGACAAGCTGCTTTGGCGAAATGATGCCGTGGGCCTCACCTAACCAGGCTGCAGTTTTGCTAGCTAATTTACATTGGCGTCGCCACGGACTTTGGATGCGAGTTTTGGTTAGGACGAGAGGACTTTAGATCGGTTCTTTGGGTACAGCGCCATTCGGGTATACTAAATTTGAAACTTTTGGAATGGGAGAGAGGGGAGGGGACGCGTCCTCGCCTTGGCCACGCTCATGCTCATTTCTAGGAAAAGAAACAATTCTGAAGCGTGAAATCTCCATTTCTTTTAGTTTTGTACATCTATTAGTGAGCGGAACGAACCGATGAACGGCACTCACGACCGAAGTGCAGCAGGCACGAGTGACGACTGATTGAACCGAATCGGAGCCGAATCCGGACAGACCACCAACGGGTCCGCCGCTCGAGCCGGGCTTGGCCAGCGAGCCGGAGCCGGTCCCAGCACTGCCAACGCCCCTCGAGTCAGCCCGGGGAGGGGGCCCGGGGCCGAGCGCGGCTCTCGTGTCCGCCGATCAGGCGGCCGCGACCCGCCCGGTGGCTCGACCGGGCCGCGACTGCGACGTCCGTGTAGCCGGCCGTGAGGTTGGCGGTGTCGAGTTCGACACACGGCTGGCGAGACGCCGGCGCGCCGTGTCTCGGCAGGGAAGCCCCACCGGCCGCTCGAGCCGGTCCTTTGTGGCCGGCTGCATACCGGAGTGGTAGGAGGGGGCCACAGAAGACAGAAGACGGCGCTTGGCCCCGGCTGGCCGCCGTGCCGGCGACGTTTCCCGGCTGCGACTGAGCGCCCGGTGTGGCCGTGCTCCCACTGGCGGAGGCGACGTGCCTGCAGCCGGCTGGTGGGAACCGGTCCAGAGCAGCGTCCGCCCCGACCCGTCCCGCCCGCCGCCCAGCTCCGACGGCGCCGCGGCCGCGCGCAAATTGTGCCGCACGGAAAATGGCGGGCAACGAACGCTTCACGGAGGACTGCGAGTTTTGCTGTTGACAGTTGATTTCCGATTCGAGGAAACCTGGTGGTGAATGCCATGGATGAAGAAGTAGGCAAGCTGCGTCTGGTATTCCAACACAATGTAAAGAGGCTGTTCGGGGTGCTGAAGAGTCGTAGACACAGACAGAACGCACGCGATGCCCATCTGGCCCATGCATTTCGGGTAGCCTGATCTGGCCAAAGATCAGAAGCATCGCCTGCTAGGTATATTGCCATCAAGGCACGCTGCCCAGTCCTGCTGATGTGTCTCAATACCAGGAATAGCCTGATGAGTGGATCCGACCTCACATCACCCGGGGACAGGTGAGATCATTCCGCCACTGATTGTTAGGCCCATGAATGTAGGAACCGGTGGTCAGAGGACGCAGTCCCCCCCCCCAACTTTGGACCGGTTTAGCATTTACACTTGGGGTGTTGTATGAAAATATTTTACTTCAAAATTGATCTTTTGCTCCCAGGATTTGGGGCAATGAACCCTAGGCATGAAGTATGAACTGTCCCAATTCCCTCAGGATTTGGGACAGCATCTGAATTGGCCGTTCGAATACCAACGCAAGTTGTGCGTTATTCTTCTCGTTGAGCATAGTTTCCGCTGGCTCGCATTAACGAATTTCATAAATATTCCATCTTGTTTCCTTTATCGCAGCCGAGAACGATGTCGGACATTCTGCTGTAGCATGAAATAGTTCACAATGTATTGCAAAAAAACCGGACGCATCGTGCAGGATTGCTTATGCAGGATAGCGCTGGCGGACATCACCGGCACTCGATGATGGTGTCACGCAGGTTCCTAATGTGAAGTCTATGTCTATGTTACTCACATTTCCAATGCTAATTCGCCAAGCGACATGCCCACATACGTCCTCCGATGCGACGCATCGCCTCTACGAGTCCATTACACGGGCGCGGGATCTGCACGCGGTCGATGCGGCCACTTGTTTCCAGGTCATAAAGCCGGCCAAAGTGTGCAGAGATGATGGCCCCGCTGCCGGCGAGGGGAGTGCTCGCCACCGCGGCGGTGCACGTCTGGCCCAATGACCTTCGCCGCCGTGACAGCGGGGCGGCGCTGGCTGCGCGCAGGGCCGCCGCCGCCCCCTCTGCCGTTCATCACCGGCTGCCCTTAATGCGTCGTATCTCACGCGGCGGCGACAAAAACGCCACCTGACGCCCACCGCCGCCCTTCCTCCGGTCCCGTCCCGCCGTCCCGCTGGTGGCGACTCTGTCCCTGCCTCTGTCCTTGTTCCTGCGGCTCTGACTCCGTCTCCGTCTCTGTCCTCGCTCTTGTCATTGCCCTTGTCCTTGTCCTTGTCCTTGTCCTTGTCCTTGTCCTTGTCCTTGTCCTTGTCCTTGTCCTTGCCCTTGCCCTTGCCCTTGCCCTTGTCCTTGTCCTTGTCCTTGTCCTTGCCCTTGCCCTTGCCCTTGCCCTTGTCCTTGTCCTTGTCCCTGGCTCTGGCTCTGTCTCTAACTCCGTCCCTGTCTCTGTCTCTGTCTCTGTCTCTGTCTCTGTCTCTGTCTCTGTCTCTGTCTCTGTCTCTGTCTCTGTCTCTGTCTCTGTCTCTGTCTCTGTCTCTGTCTCTGTCTCTGTCTCTGTCTCTGTCTCTGTCTCTGTCTCTGTCTCTGTCTCTGTCTCTGTCTCTGTCTCTGTCTCTCTCTCTCTCTCTCTCTCTCTCTCTCTCTCTCTCTCTCTCTCTCTCTCTCTCTCTCTCTCTCTCTCTCTCTCTCTCTCTCTCTCTCTCTCTCTCTCTCTCGCTCCTGTTTTAGCCCCGAATGCGTCGTATCAGTTACGTCCACAGAGGACATAACGGGACGGACAGGAAATTGCGTAGTCGTGTCACAGGAAATGCTGGTGGCGTGCCTTGGTATCCTGTGGCGCCCATTTCAATCACAGCCACCCCTGCGGCTCGTCTACGTTGAAGAGAGTTCACGACGATGAGCCAGCACCCACCCGTGCTGGCATTGTTCGGATAAGTGTCGGCTGTTCAGGAAGCCCGCGGCGTCTCCTGGAACCGGCGCCGTGGTCAGACGCCAGCAGTCAGTCACCGACCATTGGATCTGTGACCTTCAGGGTCAGGTCAGTCTGCTGTGTTCGCTGGCTCTGTGACCTGTAGGGTCAGGCTAGTTTGCGGTGTTCGGCTGGCTCTGTGACCTTCAGGGTCAGGTCAGGTCCGTCTGCCGTGTTCGTTGGCTCCGTGACCTGCAGGGTCAGGTCAGTCTGCCGTGTTCGTTGGCTCCGTGACCTGCAGGGTCAGACCAGTCTGCTGTGTTCGCTAGCGTCTTTGTGCCGTGTCGGGGCGGCGGCCGTGTGGCGTCGTTGCTCCCTCAGAGCCAATCGGCCCAGCTGACGGTCCGGGCCGGCGCGCGCTGTCGCCACTGGTGGCCGGCCCCAGAGCGTGCCAGTGACACCACCAGCGCTAGTGCCAGTGACACCACGCCGTGGTGTTGTCGACGCCGCACCGGCGAGCCCTGCACACCGGCCTGAAAGCGCCTGCGTCGGCCGCCGGCCGCCGGCCGCCCAGATGCGGCCGCAGATAGGCGGCCGCGCGCCGCTGAATCGGCATGCAAATCAGCCGCCGGCCGCCGCTCGCGCCGCCGCCGCCGCATCCGGGCTGCCGGCCGGGCTCGGTCCAGCCCGCCTCACGTGCCCGCTTCGACGGCACGTGTGCGTGTGCATCTGAGTTACCAGCTCCGCGGCAGAGCAGAGCAGCGGCTCACCGAGGCGGTCCGTCCGGGCCTGCTGCTCTGCGGTGGCTGGCTGGCGACCGAATTGCTTCCGGGTCGCATCCTAATTGGTCGAACGCTCACTGCCGTCGTTGCGAGAGGTCACGCGGCGATCACGCCTGGAGCGACCCGTGTATTTGTAAACAGGTTAGCGTGATGAAAGAACAGAACACAGGTGTGGTGTGATGGAAAACGCCGGGTGGTCTCGTGTGACGTAATCGGAATTGGACGGACGTAATTGGATCGGATGTAGTTGAGATACACTGAGGACTGGGAATCATACCGGATGAGTGGTTGACATTGCCGGAAACTCGCAATGGTATTTTAAACCATTGCGCAATGGTATGGTATTTTAAAAAACGCCGAGGCGTATTTTAAAACATTTTAGCCATGGGAGGGGAACGGCGGCAAAATATGCACGAAAATGAAAAACTTGGTCAGGACTGATCAGCTTGTCCCTGACAACGTGAGAAATTTGTTTATCCCTGAGAGGAGGTAATTTCCTCATGAAATTTGTGAACCACTGAGAGGAGGTAATTTCCTCTTGAAATTTGAGTTTTACTGAGAGGAGGTAATTTCCTACTGAAATTTGTGAACCACTGAGAGTAGATAATTTCCTCCTGAAATTGGTGCATCACTGGGGGAGGTAATTTCCTCCTAAAATTTGTGTTTCATTGAGAGGAGATAATTTCCTCCTGAAATTGGTGCATCACTGGGGAAGGTAATTTCCTCCTGAAATTTGTGTATCACTGAGAGGGGGTAATTTCCTCTTGAACTTTGAGTATTACTGAGAGGAGGTAATTTCCTCCTGAAATTTGTGTTTCATTGAGAGGAGGTGAGGTGGTTGTCGGACCGGCAGGCCGGAGGCTGTGTCGGGCCGCGGTGCGCAGATGACGGCGCGGCGCTGCCGACATGTGTCTCGTTAGTGGGGCGGGCGCCGGCGGACGTGAGCGCACCGGACGCGGCGGCACCGCCACCGGCGCTCCGGCCGGCACTAATTAGCAGCGCCGCCCGGCCAGGGCGCGGCCGCCGCCCGGTGGGACTCGGCTGGCCGACACACTCCAGCACGTGGCCGCCGCCCGGTGGGACTCGGCTGGCCGACACACTCCAGCACGCGGCCGCTGCCTGGTGGGACTCGGCTGGCCGACACACCCCAGCACGCGGCCGCTGCCTGGTGGGACTCGGCTGGCCGACACACTCCAGCACGCGGCCGCCGTCCGGTGGGACTCGGCTTGCCAGTACACCCAGCACGCGGCCGCTGCCCGGTGGGACTCGGCTGGCCGACACACTCCAGCACGCGGCCGCCGTCCGGTGGGACTCGGCTTGCCAGTACACCAGCACGCGGCCGCTGCCCGGTGGGACTCGGCTGGCCGACACACTCCAGCACGCGGCCGCCGTCCGGTGGGACTCGGCTTGCCAGTACACCAGCACGCGGCCGCTGCCCGGTGGGACTCGGCTGGCCGACACACTCCAGCACGCGGCCGCCGCCCGGTGGGACTCGGCTGGCCGACACACTCCAGCACGTGGCCGCCGCCCGGTGGGACTCGGCTGGCCGACACACTCCAGCACGCGGCCGCCGCCCGGTGGGACTCGGCTGGCCGACACACTCCAGCACGTGGCCGCCGCCCGGTGGGACTCGGCTGGCCGACACACTCCAGCACGTGGCCGCCGCCCGGTGGGACTCGGCTGGCCGACACACTCCAGCACGTGGCCGCCGCCCGGTGGGACTCGGCTGGCCGACACACTCCAGCACGCGGCCGCTGCCTGGTGGGACTCGGCTGGCCGACACACTCCAGCACGTGGCCGCCGCCCGGTGGGACTCGGCTGGCCGACACACTCCAGCACGCGGCCGCTGCCTGGTGGGACTCGGCTGGCCGACACACTCCAGCACGCGGCCGCCGCCCGGTGGGACTCGGCTGGCCAGTACACCAGCACGCGGCCGCTGCCCGGTGGGACTCGGCTGGCCGACACACTCCAGCACGTGGCCGCCGCCCGGTGGGACTGGGCTTGCCAGTACACCAGCACGCGGCCGCCGCCCGGTGGGACTCGGCTGGCCGACACACTCCAGCACGCGGCCGCTGCCCGGTGGGACTCGGCTGGCCGACACACTCCAGCACGTGGCCGCCGCCCGGTGGGACTCGGCTGGCCGACACACTCCAGCACGCGGCCGCTGCCTGGTGGGACTCGGCTGGCCGACACACTCCAGCACGCGGCCGCCGCCCGGTGGGACTCGGCTGGCCAGTACACCAGCACGCGGCCGCTGCCCGGTGGGACTCGGCTGGCCGACACACTCCAGCACGTGGCCGCCGCCCGGTGGGACTCGGCTTGCCAGTACACCAGCACGCGGCCGCTGCCCGGTGGGACTCGGCTGGCCGACACACTCCAGCACGCGGCCGCCGCCCGGTGGGACTCGGCTGGCCGACACACTCCAGCACGTGGCCGCCGCCCGGTGGGACTCGGCTGGCCAGTACACCAGCACGCGGCCGCCGCCCGGTGGGACTCGGCTGGCCAGTACACCAGCACGCGGCCGCTGCCCGGTGGGACTCGGCTGGCCGACACACTCCAGCACGCGACGCTGTTCGCGCCGTTCCGACGGCAAAAGGCAGACGGCGTGCGAGCGGATGTGTCTCGCTAGGTGCTCCGCGGCCTAATCGGGCAATCGAACCGTTGGTGCACTTGTCAAGTCGGCGCACCCTTTGCATGCATTTTTATTTTATTATATTTTATTTTGAAATTCAGAGCAATGCAGGAGGCATTGCTCTGAACTTCTACATCTGGCCCAATGCACCGAATGTGCAGGAACTGCAATCGCTGATGATGTATATATATATATATATACATGGCTATTTCTCTCTGTCCATATGCATCTGCGCGCCTCTACCTTGGGTATACGTCCGAGATTAGGTCATACCTGCGACCTCCATCTACCTGCCCTCTCTGGCACGTGATTGGTTTCAAGTGAGGGCTCTGGATCCGGCCTGCCGAACTCTTTGCCGGCTAATGTTGTCAGATTAGGGATATTAGCCGGGCCGGTTCGGCCGATCGCGGGCTCCCGCTTGTTTTGGTGATTTTGGTCACCGGACATCAGGCCGGCCGCCAGCATTACATCACAAACTGACCGGACCCACCTCGAAGTCGTGCCACGACTTGCCCAAGAGTTGTCGAGGCACGCTCCAGTTATCCCCGCGTGCTCTTTGGGATAATTCGCTTGCGTACAAATCATGCCCTTGGAATGCATGGCGAGTGGCGTGCTTTACACTATGACGTCACGTGTAGGAACAATAGTCTGTCATGGCCCGGCAATACATGGTGAGTGGCGTGTTTTGCACTGTGCCTTCGTGTGACGCGTAGCGACACATCACTCCTGAGTCTCGTCGTGGCGCGGCAATCACTACCGACACGATCAACCAGAGCAGTCCTCAACCTCACGGAGTTACACGTGTTTTAAGAATCCAAGTGGTCAGACGGGCACTTGTACCCACCTCGGCCCAGTCATGACACGCTGACATGCCGCCGCCGGCCACTCAGTGTGCTCTTGAGGCGTGCTCGAAAATGTTACAGCATTTCACAAAGCGAACCACTAAACTAAACCGCTAGACTATGCTTCCAGAGCATGCTACTGCGGGAGGTTGATACTATTGGCGTCGCAAATAGCTTGGCAGTCAGGCTGAGCGTCTTGGCGCCTGAATATCCTGCAAAGATATACTGATTCCCACCATACCTATACATATGTAGTATATGCAGGTGCCGGGACGCCCAGCCTGACTGCCAAGCTATTTGTGACGCCAATGATGCCTCTATACTCGAGGCTGGCGAACTAGCTGTGATAAACAGCGAACGGTGGCCGCAGGATGAGCTTGTTTGGGGCGGCTGATGCTACCTCAGGCTACACATCCTGTGTGTGTTCGCCTGTCCGTGAACCCCGCCCTGCCCTTCCGCCGTTCATTCACCTGCCCCTCCCCTCCGCTCCCCTTGCCTCGCCTCTCCCCGCCACCCTCGTTATTGAGCCGTACGGCCGCAGCACGCGCAGCGTTCCGCGTCGGCAGCGCAGAAATGGCAATCCAGCCGGAGCGGCCGGCCGGTGAGCGCAGAGCGCCCTGACTCCCGAGCGGCGCCGACCAGCAGCCACGTGTCCGGCCGCCGCCCGCAGACGACCAGCAGCCACGTGCCCGGCCGCCGCCCGCAGACGACCAGCAGTCACGTGTCCGGCCGCCGGCCTCAGACGACCAGCAGCCACGTGTCCGACCGCCGCCTGCAGACGACCAGCAGGCACGTGTCCGGCCCCAGCGGCCACGTGTCCGGCCCCAGCGGCCACAGCGGTCACGTCCGCGGCCGGCCGTGGGCTCGTGAGGCCGGCACCGCCAGCCGCGCGGCCGACTACAAAGCCGGCCGCAAACAAGCCTGTGTCGGCCGACAATTAAAGCCGACGTGCGGACGCCCGGGGCGGCGGGCGCCGGCCCAGTCATGCGCGAGCCCTCTCGTCCGCTGTCGTGTCCACCTGGACACAGTCACTGGACGCTTCATCGACCCCCCTCCAGACTCGCTCCCCGGCGCGGAGGCGCGCATCGGAACAGGACCTGCCTGCAGCCGGCTACGTGCTAGTCGTGTCGAATCATGCCGCTATCTTCCTGGGATGGTGGGCCGGCGGCATGCCCTGCCACCATGCCGCTATGTTGCGGGGTGTACGTGACTATGTCGCTGTTTTAGCATATCTGTTCTGGAGCCACTATGCTGTCATGCCGCTGTACTGCAGCATGCCGATATGCTGCAGCATACCTACCATGTCGCTATGCTGTAACATGCCTGCCATGCCGCTATGCTGCACCATGCCACTATGCTGCACCATGCCGCTATGCTGCACCATGCCTGCCATGCCGCTATCCCTGTCGCACGAACGGTCTGGGTTTCGGTCTAGAGTTCGCCAAATCTGCGTTGTGTCCTGCGCTGGAGACATCGGCACAAAGAACAGGAAGAAGGCATCTATTGCCCTCGAGGACAATCCGAGTCGACAAAACCCCGCGCCGCAAGGCTGCACCCGAATCGGCGTCTTTTTTGGCGTATTCTCTGCTCGTTCCAAAGCCGTATCAATCAGAAGGCGGGGAATCGCGTTGTTGTGGCTTTTGTGAAGGTCTGCTCGAAGGTTGCGTCGGTCCCACAAGCAGCATCGACGGCTGCAGTTGCCAATGAGGTGTTTTTCTTTTCACGGAAGAGGCTTTATTTTCGTCGTTCTGGACGAGGCGCTTCTGCATACGCACCTAAAGACCATACAGGCGGAAAACGATTCACTTCCTGGACACAGAACTCCACTGTTGGGATCAAGAATTCCAGTGCCGTTGACAATGGAAGGGTGGGAGAAGGGCAGGGTCGAGATCATCGTAGCTTATGGTACATAACAAACGCTCACGGGAAGCCGCCGGTAGGAATCCAATTGAGTCGTTCCACTCCGTTTTTGAAGACCGTTGCGTGATGAAGCTAAGGGATCGTTCGCAGCTCGGAGAATGCCTTCCGCGAGGGCGGAAAATGTTCCGTCCGGCGTTCGGAGCTCGCAGCCGGATCCTGCCGGCTTTCCAAATACCGAACACAAATGTTGCGCATGTGAGTCAAATGTGATGACCGTGCAGCGTACACGTCGCACTCTTGCTTGCTTCGCCAATATTCCTGTTGTTAGTTCAGGAGCGGTTGACGGAGTTGGAGCGGATCTAGAAAAAAGTTTAGTTCATCGATAACGATACCATTTAGGTATAGGATGTGCTGAGTCCGACACTTCCGACAAAGAGGGCCTTGATGCTGTCTTACCCGGAGTGATGCATTGGTGCTTTGATGCTGAGTGAAAGAAGCTGCTGTCTTTGCCAGGCACCATCAAGGCTATAGACGACCATGACACCATGGACACCATGGCTGGAGATCTCGGGTGGCTCGGAGTGGTCCGGTCCCCCTGGTTTGGTACCTTGGTAATGTTGGCCTTAATATAGTTACCAGCTGATTGCAACCCGAGAATGTGTTCACTATATTTATTCGAACTCACAAATATCACAATCATATGCATGCAAACTGAAGCCGGAAAATAACCTACATCGTTCCATTCTCGAGCTCCATGACTACAATGGCCCCAGGCAAGATGGCACGTGCTGTATGAACATGTGCGCCACAAGTGCCGCTAATGTTAGTGACGTCACACAGATCCTGTAGATTTCGTCTGAAGACAAATTCCGCAGGATCCGTATAATTTGGCAGATCTTGCCAGCTTCGAATCGGCGATTTGGCGGATCCGATCCAGAAGTATGACGTCACACGAAACATTTTCCACTGGATCCGAGCTGCAAACGCGCCCTAAATGCCCGCCTGAAGTTGCGAGCAACCGTGCAGACCGTGTTTTGGAAAGCAGCACAGCCGCGTAAGTGGACGCTTTACGGGCGCGGGCAGGTCACGCCATTGAAGTGAGCTCTCCACAGGGAGAGGAAGCCTGCTCTGCCAGGGTGTTGAGCCGGAGCCGAGTCGTCGGCGTGCTGGCGCGTCTGCCGACCACCCAGCCGCGGTCCGGCCGGCGGTGGGCGACTGCGCCGCACGCCGGCGCGAAGAATGCGGCTCTCTTGCCGCCGCCATGATCGACGGCGCCGTAAACGCCGCCGAAGGGTCACATCCGTGACGGACGGCCTGCTCGCCGCGAAAAGCGGCATTGGCGCCGCTCGCGTCGGCCGACCGCGCGCGTCGACGTGCTCTCGTGCACGCCGGGGAGAGGTGGTGCGGGCGCGCGCCGGAGCCGGCCCACAGCTGCTGCTCTCCTGGTGCGGCCGGCGTCCATTTTGCAGTGTGCCGGCGCGCGAGCATTGACCTTCAGGCGGCGTGTGATGGAGACCGGCGCGGCGCGGTCGGCGACGGACCGGACCGGACCGGACAGGACCGGACCGGCCCGTCGACCTCAGTCGCCGCCGGCCGGAATACGTGATCGGTCGCCGCCGCCGCCGCCGCCGCCGCCGCCGCCGCGACACACGGCCAGCGCTGCTCACCAGTCATTGGCACCGTCTGGCGGCTGGTCGGACGGGTGGGTGCCGCGGCAGCCGCTGCGGCTCCCCGGCTCCACCGCCCGGCGCCCTCTCGTCAGCTGTTCTGCCGCCGGGTCGGCAGGCTCCTGGAATCACCACTGCGGTCGCTGGTGTAATCACGAGTCGATAACGCAGACGGGTGGCGAACGCATTATTTAGCAAAACAAGCCACCGCATTGATGCGTATTTGCGGTGGAAGGTGGGGTTTCAGTGCTGTCAGGTCGCGCTTGAGCACCACTTGGATGTGGGAAAAGTTGCGCAAGTGTATGACTGGCGCTGAATGGAAAAGCCACGACCTGGGGAAGCTCCAACGAGAATTACTGGAGAGCTTTGAGAAACAGCTGAAAATTAAGGATACACTTGTATACCGATATGCAAATGTAGGTGCATTATTTCTGAACACACACACACATGCACACCCCACACCACCCATATATATATATATATATATATATATATATATATATATATATATATATATATATATATATATATATATATTTACATTTACATAGTATATCTAACTATCTTGCGCTAGAAGAGCCCGAGGGTATTAGCGCCGACTATGACATGGAGGGCTGCAGATAAGCGGCCTTATCTAGCTCCTGGAGCAGCTTTGCCACTCGCAACCCGTGGGCGTGAAGATGGGAAACGTTGAACGGTGTAGGCGGCGACATGCATCGTAAAAGAATCCAAGGTTTATGTTCACTTTCTTCGACCGACACCAACACTCCGCCAGCTTCCGCTTTTTGGCGATGACATGCTTATATTGGCCCAGGAATTCTGAGCTTTCGATTGGGTTGGCGACAAACAGACCATATGTGCTGCCGGTATCCCGGCGGTTCCCGGCGGTTCCCGTCGGTATGCCGGCCTGGCGGAGAGCGGCCTTGTGGCGGCCGACACGACCGGCGGAGATGTTCCGGTACCGCCCACACACCACCTCGGTCGGCACCGGTCTTCCCGTGCCGCCACTGCGCCGTTTCACGCCGCATCGCGTCGAAAACGTGTTGTTTTGACACCGTTGCCAGCGCCACTCTCGATTTCCAGGCGGCGTGGGAGTCTCCGTCGTGGCTGCATTGCAGAGGTTGGCTCATTTTTGTTGCAGGTGCTGGTAAACGTGTTTATTTCCCTGGGAAGAGTGAGATTTCAGATAACTTAAGCATAGGCTTAGCGATGTTTCGAAGGCATTTCATCTGGTCTCCCATTCTCTCTCTTTGGACTACCATTGTGCCTGTTTGTTGAATTATCTGCATTCCATTTCGTCAGAATCCGTTCTTAGATGGATATATGCATTATTTCGCTACTTGGTTTCGGTTCGTACACATCGAAGTGCATACTCAGTGGTATTGGATATGCTGGTATGGCTAGCAGTACGTGATTTGTAGTGTGTTTGATAATTATATATCTGTGCATGTATGTGGTACGTGGAGTCGCTTCTCCGATCTGTGTCAAGCAATGATGACGTTCAATTTCCGGGACAAATTGACATAACACCGAACGGTAGCGTTGTGATGTATTGCTGTTTACCAGGAGGAGCACACCAGCAGAATCCCATTCGAGCATTCGGCTATAATTGGTGCTAGATAAACGACAACCAGGATCATCTACTCTGGCATGGGTGATGCTTGCTGGTAAACTCTGCAAATTATTGCTGTTGTCCATGGGCTCAAATAGTGACCATCAGCTTCGATGAGTTGTGCACCGAAACTCGTTTCAGCTGCCGATTACATCACTGGGCTGTTCCCAGAAGACAATACCTGTATCCCTCCTGTCAGTGCTCAGAGATGATGAAATTTTGAGGTTATTTGTAAATGTTCCAGAAGCCGAATTTCGTTAGTTGGACAAACCTACACGGATTGTGCTTTGTGCTATGAAGTATAGGTCCTGAAGGTAGCGGTACGCTGTAAGTTTTTGTGGACATTTTCACAACAAGGAAAAGTGGAGAAAAATGTAGGAGTTATACGACAATGGCTTCCGGTAGTGTTACATATTGTCTTCTGAAGCCACTTGTCAACGTTGATAAACGATTTAAGTGATAATTTTAATGTAAAGGATGACGACTTTCTATGAACTGGCTTTAAAGCAAAGCAAACAAGTCATTCCCTCGTATTCTCTCGAGTGTTATCCGGGTCCACCTGGTGATCTTCACCAATAAACAAGCGCTTCGAAAGCTATGCGAAGTGCCGCAGTGGCTTCTTCAGTACGGTAAAGGCGGTAATGAAGGGTGGCAGTGATAAAGTGAGCAGCATTGTTGTATATCCGATATAAAGATAATGGTATGCTGATAATTATTTCAAAGTGACCACAATGTCCTCATTTTATGTTATTTAATATGACGTGCGATCACTTGGAAGTACTTCTGAGCATACTGAGCATTCTGCATTCTGAGCATTTGATATTGGATGTACGATAAAAGCAACATTGCCATCCACCGACTCCGTGTTCGCAGTTTCGAATTTTGACACGTCCTATTTGTTTCGCAGACCTCGCTACTGATAATATAGACGTTACCCTACTGAGAATACAGACGTCACTCTATGAGTAATCATCGCTTGGAAGAAGTGAATGCTTCAGACGG
This sequence comes from Ashinkailepas kermadecensis, assembly GCA_034440615.1. Classification (NCBI taxonomy): domain Eukaryota; kingdom Metazoa; phylum Arthropoda; class Thecostraca; family Neolepadidae; genus Ashinkailepas; species Ashinkailepas kermadecensis. Next base: position 68,877 of record JAOTOM010003840.1, read on the forward strand.
ATAATTCTCCCGACGCCCGCCCACTGCTTATCACCCAAACAACTCGCGGTAAGTGCCGTCTATCCATCTCACCCAAACCTACCACGCATCACCCTGATCCCGACCAGAACGGGGATCACAGAGAACATCGCTCGTGGATTGTGTGACTGCACGTGGGGCCTGCAGTGAGTGGGGTTGGGTCAGGAGTCGTGTGGTGTATCCATATATGTGAACTCGTGAGCCAGGATTGAAGCCTATTAAGGTGAAGAGTTAATGATCACACTGGGCTAATGTGACTGGTCAGTGGTCGATCAGGGCCCGATCGATATAACTTTTCAAGTTAGGACCTCGTTTAAATAGTATTTACTGTGGAGGGCGATTTTGCTGTCCAAAAACATGTTATCCCGGATTTCAGCCACTCTGAACCCAAGGTGCTGCCCGAGTTTTGTTTTCGTGATTGGCGGATTTAGGAAGTGTGGGAAGTGTTTTGGAATTGTGCTCCTTCAAACTGTATTTGCCCCTCCCAATTCGCATGTGTGGATCCGCCCCTGGTTAAATTCAACATTACATGGGGGAGAGAAGTTCCACTGCGGAGGCTTCTGCCCCACAGCTAAAATGTTCGACTAAGTCCTGATTCAGGTGTGAAAATGACCTTAATATGACGCTTCATGTGTCAGACTGGACTTATCGTAACCATTCACGTGTCAAACCCAGATTGATATGCTCGCTCGCTCCGGTGTGGAGCCGGGCGTGGTGTGGCCGCTCAGGTGTGGAGCCTGGCGTGGTGTGGCCGCTCAGGTGTGGAGCCGGGCATGGTGTGGCCGCTCAGGTGTGGAGCCGGGCGTGGTGTGGCCGCTCAGGTGTGGAGCCGGGCGTGGTGTGGCCGCTCGCAGGTGTGGAGCCGGGCGTGGTGTGGCCGCTCAGGTGTGGACCGGGCGTGGTGGGCGCAGGGTGGTGTGGCCGCTCAGGTGTGGAGCCGGGCGTGGTGTGGCCGCTCAGGTGTGGAGCCGGGCGTGGTGTGGCCGTCAGGTGTGGAGCCGGGCGTGGTGTGGCCGCTCAGGTGTGGACCGGGCATGGTGTGGCCGTCGGTGTGGAGCCGGGCGTGGTGTGGCCGCTCAGGTGTGGAGCCGGGCACGGTGTGACCCTCAACTGTGGAGCCGGGCGTGGTGTTACCCCTCAGCTGTGGAGCCGGGCATGGTGCGACACTTCAGCTGGGGGGAGCCAGGTATGGTGCGACACTTCAGCTGTGGAGCCGGGCATGGTGCGACACTTCAGCTGTGTAGCCAGGCATGGTGTGACACCTCCGCCGTGTAGCCAGGCGTGGTGCGACACTTAGTGTGGCGTGGTGGAAAGTGCCGGTGGCACACTTAAACTGTGGATCCGGGCTGGTCGACACCTCAGCTGTGGAGCCGGGCGTGGTGCGACACCTCAGCTGTGGAGCCGGGCGTGGTGCGACACCTCAGCTGTGGATCCGGGCGTGGTGCGACACTTCAGTTGGTGTAGCCGGGCATGGTGCAACACCTAACAGCTGTGGAGCCAGGCATTGTGCGACACCGTCACGCTTCAGTGGTAGCCGGGCGTGGTGCGACACCTCAGCTGTGGAGCCGGGCATGGTGCGACACCTCAGCTGTGGAGCCGGGCGTGGTGCGACACCTCAGCTGTGGAGCCGGGCGTGGTGCGACACCTCAGCTGTGGAGCCGGGTGTGATGTGTCCGGCCGGGTGGTCGGTGGCCGGCGGCGGCAGCGGACCGGCACGGTCGTGTGGCGGCGCACTGGACGCCAACGCCGGCGTCACGAGCGCCGCGCCGAACGTGCCGCGCCGACTGCACTACGCACCGCCGCACGGCTTTCACCCCAGCGCACGTGCCGGCGACGCGCCGCGTCACGCCGCAACCGAAAGGGCACGGCAATTTGTTGAAATTCGCCCGCCGCCGCCGCCGCCTGTTTCCCTGGCGTGCGCGCCGGAGCGGCAGAAAAGAACGCGGCCGAGTAAAATGCGCTCACCGTTCGAAGGCCTGCCACACGTGCATGCAACCCACATGTCGGGACGATTGCCGCGCGGTGGTGGCAATCACGACGCCAGATGGTGGCGCGGGGCACGGAATGTGCTGGTGGCCGGCCGGCGGCCGGGTGAGCAACGCCGGGCGCCGGCCGGACGGTTCCCACGGGCGAAGGCCGCGCCGGCCGCCGGTCAGGGCTGCCAGAAGGCGGCAGCGTCGACGAGCGCACACCGCCACTGACGGCGGCATCGGCCGGCGTGCGACCGCGTCGGTGCCGGCCGACGGTGTCGGGCGGCCGTCCCCTGACAGCGACACTCGTGCGGTCGATGATGGACGGCGGCGGCCGCTTGTCACGGCGGGGCGCCGGCGTCGTCCCAGCGGCCGCTCCTCCTCTGCAGCTGTGTGATCGGCGCTCGCCGGCCCAGCAACGGCGGTCCGGTGACGAGTGGCTGCGACCGGCGGTCGTGGCAACTGATCCGGACCGCGGCGGTCGCGTTTCCTGCCCGCCGTCGACCTCGGTCGCCGCGTTCAGCGAATGTCATTCCACTGCCGCGCTGAATAGCGTGTGTCCTGAAAACGCCAGCCGAGGCACTACCGGTGCGGCGGATTGGTGTTCGGTCGTGGCTGGTGTCCATGTCCGCAGTGTGTGACCTTCATCTAGCATGGCTGTTCGCCACTGGGCAGTGCGCCGCGTAAGTAACATTGCTCAACGTGGACAGCCGAAGCAGAAACAACGCGAGAAAGGATGCCAATTTGGCATGTTTAGCGCCAAGATTGGCGCACGAAATTGGGCTGTGAGCGGGCTCCATCCGCTTTGATCGGATCATTTATCTAACTGAAAGTGCACAGCTCATTGTGCGTCGCGTAATCGGAGCGTCCTGGGCGTGAATGGCCTTATGGTCACCTCAGAATAAGTCGAGGCTTTACAATTAAAACACGTCATATGCCGTTGCCGTCGCGTGTTTCTTGAACCATCATGCCCATTATGTTCAGTGTGCTAAGCTGACTTTTGAAGGTGGATGACCCACCTTTTCTGAGTGCGGATGGCCCGCTTCTTCCGTCGGCTAGCAGCGTATCACCGACACAGGCAGGGCCTCTTTTGACCGGTCGAAGTAGCCCGCTGCCGGGCCACTTCAGGCCGGGCTGATCGGTCCGACCGCGGCCGCTGCTGATCGCTGCCGCGTCTCTGCCGCGTCTCTGCCGCGTCTCTGCCGCGTCTCAGCCGCATCTATGCCGCGTCTCTGCCGCGTCTCTGCCGCGTCTCTGCCGCGTCTCAGCCGCGTCTCTGCCGCGTCTCTGCCGCGTCTCTGCCGCATCTCTGCCGCGTCTTTGCCGCGTCTCTGCCGCGTCTCTGCCGCGTCTCTGCCGCGTCTCTGCCGCGTTTCTGCCGCAGGGGTGCGGCCGGCCCAGTCGCCGGTGCAGCTCCGGCGACAGGCTGAGCCAAGTGCCACACACCCTCCACAGCCAGCCTGGCAGCCAGCAGACAGCAGATCGACGCTCCTGGCGCACTGCCGCACCGCGGCGTTTCCCCACCTCTCGGTGAGGGGAGGGGTAAAGTGTCGGCTTGTCGCTGCTCCTGCTCTCGTGTCACGGCATGGCCTCTCGCGGTCCGTCGGTCGCAGGTTTGCCAGACAATAGTGGTGTGTGATGCGGCCGGCAAAACTCCGCACGGAGCACGATCGCGACGGAAAGCGAACACGGCGCTGATGCTGCTCCAGCATCGGTCTGCACGAGCCGTTTGAGCCTCGAGTGAAGGGTGTGGACAGCGTCTGAGGCAAGTCGGTGCGGTGGGGTAAGTCTGTCCAGGTAGCTAGGATGTGGCCGTAGCTGTAGCCAAAGCTATGCTAGGGCTGAATGGATCCCAGACAACCTCAGGCCAACCTGTGGTATGGATATCGGAGAACGTCTCAGACCAGCTTGTGGCATAGCTATTTTGTGGTATGTATCTCATATCAGCCTGTTGTATGGATCTCGGAGAACGTCTCAGACCAGCTTGTGGCATAGCTATTTTGTGGTATGTATCTCATATCAGCCTGTTGTATGGATCTCGGAGAAGGTCTCAGGCCAGCTTGTGGTTAGTATTTTGTGTTATGTATCTCATATCAGCCTGTTGTATGGATCTCGGAGAACGTCTCAGGCCAGCTTGTGGTATACCTATTTTGTGTTATGTATCTCATATCAGCCTGTAGTATGGATCTCGGAGAACGTCTCAGACCAGCTTGTGGTATACCTATTTTGTGGTATGTATCTCATATCAGCCTGTGGTATGGATCTCGGAGAACGTATCAGGCCAGCTTGTGGTATACCTATTTTGTGTTATGTATCTCATATCAGTCTGTGGTATGGTATGGATCTCGGGAACGTTGGCCGTTGTGGTGCTATTTTGTGTTATGTATCTCATATCAGTCTGTGGTATGGATCTCGGAGAACGTATCAGGCCAGCTTGTGGTATAGCTATTTTGTGGTATGTATCTCATATCAGCCTGTGATATGGGTCTCGGAGAACGTCCCAGATCAGTCCGTGGTGAAGCTATCCTGTGGCATGGATCTCAGGCAACGTCTCTGGACAACCCAGCTTCTCAGACCAGCCCGTTTGCCCCTGCTCAGAGTCTACTCAGGCACCGCCGCGGAGCCGAGCTCCGCTAAACGACTTGATGAATTCGACACACAGCCGAATCTCTGGTCATCTAATGGATTATCTCCTCCTCACTTCAGCACGTAATCCCTCCGCTAATAAATGAGCCCTCAAATATAATCCCTCTGTGAATTGGAAGCTAGAATGAGCGGCATCGGCGGCTCCACGGGCTTCGGATTGGGAGGACATGGTCGTTTTGGGGTTCAGTCTTTCCATGCACGCCCACAGGCGTTATGTTGCATTACACGGCGTTTTGTGATGGGGTGACGCGTCGCTCCGCCACCCCTCCCCTCTTGGCGCCGTCCATGCTGAGAGGTGGCGACCGCCAGATGTGATGTCTGTGCAGTGAGCAATAGCGTGATGTTCTGCTGGATACGGTCTTTGCTTCTTCCTTGGGCGGATGCTTCGATGACGAAGCGAAACGCCCTCTGCATGTGCATACTGTGAGGTGTGCAGGAAGATCGGCTCTGCATACGTTGAGAATGTCTCGCGTAGTATCCCTGCAAACGGGCCTGTTACATGTGGAGACTTGCCAAAGGTTGCAATTAAGCAATTGAAGGGAATAATGGCGAATTGTGCCGGTGCAGTATACCTACTCTAATGACCGAGTCCCACGTTGCGCCGCTCGAAGACATTCGATAATAGCTCGGCCTTGTGAAGTAATGCATGCTATGCTGTGCATGCCTGGCACCAAGAAATAATGGTATCGCCATTTTCAATTGCACGTAAATATAGCCGTCCTGTACAGTGGTTTGATGTAAAGCCCGGCGGCACACTCTCTCACCGGCACAGAGTTGCATGCACGAATGTGTCCGTTTGGATTAGCAAATTCCTCGCAGATGAGGTCGGGCGCAGACGGCAGTCGGCCGTGCGACCTCGACCGCATGCCTGCACCAATGCAGTCGTGATCGGCGGCGGCGGCCCACGTCCCCACAGCCAGGCCGCCACCTCAGCCACCGCCGGCGGCGGCGGCTCCCGAATTCCGTAGACAAAGACGGCGCGGCGGCGCGCCGGCGGCCGCCGCGCGATGTCGGCTCATGCGGCTGATCGCCGCCGATGCGCCGGCCGCCGGCGGCCGGGCGCGACCGATGCAGACGCGTCGGCATAATTGGCGGCCGCGATCCGGCCGGCGCCCTATCGGTTCGCCATCGCGCGCCGTCGCCGGCGCTTTCCCATGCACCCTGCACGTCGCCGCCGGCGGTGGCCGGCCGGCCGGCAGGATCTCGGCCCGGCCGTAACTCAGTCGGCGCGCCGCCGCCGAAGATCGCGGCGAAACGAACGTCTGCCGGCGGGCGGACGGACGGCGGACGGCGGACGCTGCACGCAGCCGGCGTGATTTGCGAGGCAGCGAGAATGGGGGTCGTCGGAAAGGGCAGGTGCATGCTGTGGGAGCACGGCCGAGAGGAGCCGTGACGTGACGCGCGCCCCCCGAAGGCCGCGTGCGGCACAGACAGCGCCAGCTGCAGTTTAGCTGTGACGACCGACGCAGAGCTGAACACACGTGAACAGTGCGAGTTGTGGTGGCTGCCAAATTCGACACTGAAGACATGTCGCCTGGTCATTTCCAACCACGGCATCGCTAATGTGTGCCCTTTGTTGCGAAGGCTCTCCAGGCATTTACACAGACTACCGAATGCAATGCTCGGCCAGCCGCAATTAGCGCCACATTAGCCAATGTCGTGACTGTTTGCACAGCTGGTATTTCCTGAGCAATGCGATTAAATTCCTGGCCGCTGTTTTCTGGCTATATTACTTTTTACAGTTATCAGCATGACGTAAACAGCACACGTCACGCTGCAGGAGCGCCAGGTGCTCTGTCGCTTGCTGTCTCGTTTTTTTCTCTCTCGGCAGAACCGTAACAGAACGGCCAAAAGAGCTGGATGAATTCAGTGACCCTACACACCTTTGGATATTCACAAGTCAAGTAATATGTAGTTCCCTGATTGCGTTCAATTGTATCATTTGTATGCTATGTCGATTTCTGTCTGTTCAGACGAGAAGAGATGAATTTTGGAAGTTTTCAGGGCTGTGCCGTCCCCTGTCGAATTCCTCCCACGTGCGCAAACACATCAAGGCGTAGTCATTCAGCCTACACAAAGTGGGCTGAAGTGGACTGTATGAAATACTCGCACGTTGAAACGCAAACACAAATTTTAATACATCAATCAGGATTGAAGCATGACGTTGTCTGTCCTTCGCACGGTTCCAGCGGCAATGGTATTAGCGTGGGCCGTTTCGGCTTACCAAGCTGGAATGTCCTGGCGGATTTCCAGTTGAGCGTGATGAATAGTTGGTAGTTATTTTCGTCTTGAAACACGTTGGACACGGACAATACTTCCGGAAACCCCTCCCTATTTGCATTTGATCGTTGCAAGCATAGCATGATGGTGTCTGGTAATAATGTCATTATATTATATTATGCTATATTATATTATATTATATTATATGATGTTACCTGTAACATTGTCATGCCTTGCAAAAAAAACAGCTGATTAAAAGAAAATTGAAGAGCAAGTGTTTTTTATGAAAACTGATGCAAACATTTGTCAGAATTTGGTATACTTAGCTTAACAAATCGTAACACAATTCATTTTCATCTGGCATTTCCACAAGCTTTCTGAAATGACGATTTCACGAGCCAAACATTTGCCAAAGTTAGCTGCAACGTGAGCTGGCCGGGTAAATATAAGCATCGAAGGTAAGCGGAACTGACAGACAATGTGGCAGCTTGTGTACGGAGTCCCTCGGCTTAAACCTAAAAAGTTTTTTCGAGGTGGCTTTATTTTAGAACCTTGCATTTCTTATAAAATACACACAAAAAAACACACATTAAGACAAACACACACTTCCTTCGTGTGTTTTCATGTGTGTGTGTGCATATGTGGGTATGTGTGTGCATAGCCGTATGTGGGGACGTTTGTGTGTGAGTGTGTGTGCGGGTGTGGATATGGACGTTTGTGTGTGAGTGTGTGTGCGGGTGTGGATATGGACGTTTACGGGAATGGTTGTAGCTGGGTGCGGATGTGACTGTGGTACCCCGGATGTACCGTGTTTTATTTTGCTTAGCTTATTTGCTTCATGTCATATACCTGTCTGTCATAGACGTATCGAACAGATACTTTATTGCGGATAATACGGTGTTGTATGACGCAGGTGTCGGACTGATTATTTTTGTCACTTGCAAATGTGCGACAAAATAGATACGGGAGACATGCCGCAGGCGTTGTTTCATAAGGTTTCATACATGGTGTGCCAGGCTTAACAAAACTGCAATTAAGGAAATCGGATTTCAAATGTATGATCTGATGGAATGGCAGCTCGGATTCGCTTGCGTCCACGCACAGCCAAGTCCATCAGATTCCGAGATATGTGGCGGCTTTGGGGCCCGAGCTATGCAGGTTACCAGGAAACTGCCTGGACATAAATCCGGCACATCTTGTTTGTAAGTGTGACGACGCACTCCTCAGTCACTAACTGTGGTGCTATTATGTGCCAACATTGAAGTATCAGTAGCCGATATGCGCTGAAGACAAGTCAGCTTCCATTGAAACACATTTATGCGTGATAAACGCATGTGAATTCGATGCTGACTGAAACTCGGCATGATCGGGAGGTATAATGCATTCCAAAGGCTTCGCAGAAAATAAACACTTTTTGTTCATTGCTTTCGGCAGCATTATTGACCGTTTATGGCACGTAATACCCAGGCGAATAGAGCTGACGTCTTGCGGCCTAGAGCCCCTGTTACAGGAACACAAGTTGGGATGCTGAGATTTTAGTACAATGGCTTCCATGCAACGCCGACGTCTGGGAGAATCGAATGCCTTACAAAATCTAGCGCGATCCATTCCCCGCAATCCTTCACTGTGGCGGAGTTTATGGCTCAAGGGCGCCGGGCGAACTGTGGACATGGCCTCGTGCTCCAAACGGAGGATGCGATCTTCGCAGATTAACATTTCAAAGATGCACCGGACTCCATGACACATATCATTTGTGTCATCGCCAGCGATCCATCATCTCGATGTCGCCGGCCAGCTGGTCCGTATGATGCAGATGTCCACCACCACGGCGTGTGGAGGATACTACACGCCTGTCTGGTGGTCCGCCAGGAACATGAAAAGCATTCTGAGTCCCGCTAATCTGTCAATGTACGTGTTTTGTGTTCTTAGCCTGCTTATCGTGCATACATGAATGAGGAGCCCAGTGATACTGAAGCGTGTGGCCACGGGGCAGAAGATTGCCCAGTTGATACGTGAACGCTCAATGCCACGTAGCGCTTTATAGTCTCCAAGAAGACATCTTTTCGGTTGCAATGACGCAAAGTTGTGATGATGGCGATTATAAATCGGTCGAAGAACCAGCACCTTATTGCCTTACTGTGCACCAGGACTTCCAACCGGGGAGGCACTTTTGGGATGTCAGGAGAGGGTTACCTATGAAGACCTCGCAATCGTGAAAGTGAGATCACAAGGAAGTGTAGTATACACTGCGTGCTGTTTATTTCCTTTTGTGATTGGTATGTGGTAGTTAGGATATGTCCGATGTGCCTACAAAATAATGATAATGGCTCATAGGTGTTAAGTGAAGATAAACGTTGGTATAGAATAGCTTAGTCACCGAAATCTGTCACACCCCTTGCAAAACATTATTAATTGATGCCATAACATCATGCATTACAAACAAAAATAATACTTCAAAAGTGCCAGTGGTTTGTGATATGATTACCTAACATTGGTGAAAAGTCGAAATTGTTTCTTCTATTATTCCCAAGTATTGCATACTATGTTCCAAATGTTGGCATGGAATTGTTCAGAGTTAATTCGAGTTGGACATTTCCGTAGCAAATTTCTGCAACGCTACACGTATGGGGCCTGCGAATCATATCACCTACGTATCCGAGACCTATTTAATGGCTGCTACAGAGCCGCGACTGCTCGAACGGACACAACCAAGCACCGGAGACTGCAAGTGCTCACAGACGTGTAGTGGGGAGACTGCGACCGATGGTCACCAGTGCAGGCTAACCTCGCTTCTGTCGGCTGATGCCGTCTCTTCAGCACGCTCGCCGCGGAGAGAGGAGCGCTGCATGGTCGATGCTTCCGACGTTCAGTAAACAGCACATCACATTTGGTATTGCTGATACACGAGAGCTAATTGTGCGTTCTTAATTTCTGATGAATGTGTGCAACGACATTGGTTGACGGCTCGATTCACGGATTTAATAAGTGTCAATTAGTAGCATTTTTCATCATGTTGAACTACTATTTACTGGATTCTCTTATTTTCGGCACCGTTTGACCCTGGGTGTATTGCTCGTGTTTTAATGTGGGTAACCTGGTGACTGATATGTGAATACGATGGGACTCGAGGTGCAGCTAACCTCTGTCTGATGATACTCAATTTTTAGAGAAGTCGCATCCACTTTGGGAATGTTCCCAAGATGATACTCGGTGAAGATAGAGTGTGGATGGAACATTGCTTTGCATTGCTCGTATGCATGGTAGCCAAGGTCACAGGTGTTCGCTTATTGTCCTACCACCAGTACATCGTAAAGTAAGGAGTCGTTGCACATTCCTCCGTGTACGCTGATTATGCTGAGACACTTTCGCTGGTTGGGCTACAGCTTCAACGACGAAGATTGGAAGTGCCCACTTGCACTTTCCGACTCGGCGGGCGGTGCGGCATCTGTGACACCGTACCGACAATTACTTGACGCCGACGCCCGTGTGACAATGGCACCGGCGCCTTTTTCGCCCACAACGACTGGTTGCCACGTGTTACGTGCCGAAACAGGACACAAAATGGAAATCACTCGGCGCGGCGCAGTGGTTCCGACACGTTCCGGCAGACCGTGCCGACACGAAGGTGCCGGACCGGTCTGACGGCAGAGCCGGACAAGTTCGCCCGCGGCGCACTTAGCACCTCATCCACTGTCGTTCTATTTACTTCCGAGAGGGTGCGTTTTCCTCTCAATGTCGGACGTGCCCTCCTTTGTCGTTTAGATTCGACTTGTGACCCGGTAGAGTTGGTCACTTCGGTGTTTGGAGGGGACGAGTAGTCTAGGGGTAAGATGCTCGTCTCACAATCGAAAGGTTGTGGGTTCGAGTCTCACCTGTCGCTACTCTTCGCCCGCGACCAATCGGCGTGAGAGATTGGCGACGCTACATGACTCAACGGTCGACGTGTCGTAAAACCAATAACCAACCAACCAACTTCAGTGTTTGAGTGCATCATGGCATCGCCCTCCCACCTGAACCTATTTCATAAAACGTTGCTCCTGATCACCACAGTCCACACCACGAACACATTCACAGTTCCCAATCGACAGTCCACAGTCCACAGCCTGCAGTCCACCGACCGCAGTTGACAGTCCACATCCACAGCCGACAGTCCACCGACCGCAGTTGACAGTCCACAGCCTACAGTCCACCAACCGCAGTTGACAGTCCACATCCACAGCCGACAGTCCACGAACCACAGTTGACAGTCCACATCCACAGCCGACAGCCGACAGTCCACAGTCCACAGCCGACAGTCCACCGACCGCAATGGACAGTGGACATCCACAGCCCACAGTCAACAGTCCGCAGTCTACAGTCTACCGTCCACAGTCCACAGTCTACAGTCTTCAGTCCCCAGTCCCCAGTCCATGGTGTGCTATTCGCAGTCCGCAGTCCGCAGTCCGCAGCCCATAGTGTGCCACCCACCGTCCACAGCCCACAGCAGGCGAGCTGCTGACCGGCTCCGAGGAGCGCCGCCGCCGGTGGCGTGCCGCCCAGGGCCGCGCCTGTCGGCAGCCTGTCGGCGCCTGTGATGGCTCCCGCTGATCCGGCAGCGGCGCGGCCCCACCTTCGCCGGCCGTCGGCACGACACGTGATCACAGTCGGCCCGCCGGCGACCTTGGGCAGGGCACGCCCGGCGACGGTCACTGACGTGGCGACGGCCCCGGCGTACTTGACAACGGGAGGGGGGGGGGGGCGGTCGGCTGTGGTTTATGCTGGGAACGCCGCTGGCGGGTTGGCGCCGGACTGGATGCCACGGTGCCGGTGGGGGGACCGAGGTGTGGGCGGGACACCACCCGACCGGGTTGGTGGTGTACGGTGATGCTGTGCTGGTGGACATCCTAGTGATTGGTGTGTGGTGTTGGTCTGTGGGTGGTGCTGTGCTGGTGGACATCCTATTGATTGCTGTGTGGTGTTGGTCTGTGGGTGGTGCTGTGCTGGTGGACATCCTATTGATTGGTGTGTGGTGTTGGTCTGTGGGTGGTGCTGTGCTGGTGGACATCCTATTGATTGGTGTGTGGTGTTGGTCTGTGGGTGGTGCTGTGCTGGTGGACATCCTATTGATTGGTGTGTGGTGTTGGTCTGTGGGTGGTGCTGTGCTGGTGGACATCCTATTGATTGCTGTGTGGTGTTGGTCTGTGGGTGGGTGTGTGGTGGCTCCTATTGATTGGTGTGGGGTGTTGGTTGGTGGTGCTGTGTGGTGGACATCCTTTGATTGGTGTGTGGTGTTGGTCTGTGGGTGGTGCTGTGCTGGTGGACATCCTATTGATGGTGTGTGGTGTTGGTCTGTGGGTGGTGCTGTGCTGGTGGACATCCTATTGATTGCTGTGTGGTGTTGGTCTGTGGGTGGTGCTGTGCTGGTGGACATCCTATTGATTGCTGTGTGGTGTTGGTCTGTGGGTGGTGCTGTGCTGGTGGACATCCTATTGATTGCTGTGTGGTGTTGGTCTGTGGGTGGTGCTGTGCGGTCTGTGGGTGGTACCTCCCGGCCGGCTCGTGTAGTGGTGCACACCCCGACACCATACGACCGGCGAGCTGGCGCGACGCCTGGTCTCCCAGCCGGCTGGTGCAATGGTGCACACCCCGTGGGGTGATGGAGGCTGCTGTGGAGGGGACAAGCCCGACTCTGATCTGGCGGGCGGCCTCCACCGACCTTGGCACATTTGTCCGATGTTTATCCTCACGGCTAGACATTTGCGGATTTGTTGCCGCCGCCCGCCGCCCGCCGCCCGCCGCCCGCCGCCCGCCGCCCGCCGCCCGCCGCCCGCCGCCCGCCGCCCGCCGCCCGCCGCCCGCCGCCCGCCGCCCGCCGCCGCCGCCCGCCGCCCGCGCCCGCCGCCCGCCGCCCGCCGCCCGCCGCCCGCCGCCCGCGCCCGCCGCCCGCCGCCCGCCGCCCGCCGCCCGCGCCGCCCGCCGCCCGCCGCCCGCCGCCCGCCGCCCGCCGCCCGCCGCCCGCCGCCCGCCACGTGGAAACTTGGCCCACTCGGCTGGCTCCCGTCAGCTGTTGTGGTGACATCTCGTCAGTCGAATCACCACCGCCGCCGGCGACTGCCGCCAACGGACTCCCGTCAGCTGTTGTGGTGACATATCGTCAGTGGAATCACCACCGCCGCCGGCGATTGCCGCCAACAGCTTGGCACTTGTCGAGCACATCAGCACCCGACTACAACTAGCTCCTGGTCCGGCCCCTGTTCGGAAGGTCGGAACCTATCATAAGATCTGGTGAAAGTGTGAATGGTTTGTAGCTGCCAACACGCACTGTCTCGTTGTATCCCCTCAATGCATCCTCTATCTTCCTTTCTCTCCGTTCTCTTTTTATAAATATTACAATTGCATACTTCGGTCTGTCTTATCTTGTTACCCAGTATTGTTGATTTCCTTTGTGTCACTCTACATGGATATATACAGCGACGCATCCAAGATTTTGCTGAGGGGAAAAATGTGTAATGTCATTAAGACTGTTTTCCGCGCGAAGCGTTTCGAAGATTTCCGGTATATTGTGTAGTGAAAATCACAAAATTTCTTGCTTTTTCTGATATACGTTTTTTTTCGATGAGGAAGGGCACGCCACCGGGCTCTCCCCTTGGCTGCTCCTCTGCAAATGCATACACGCACGCACGCGCGCGCACACATACACACACACATGCACACACACACATATATATATACACACATGTATGTATATATGTACATATATATATATATATGTATATATATATATATGTATATATATATATATATATATATATATATATATATATATATATATATATATATATGTATATGTATATATATTTTTTTTTTTTTTTATATTTATATCCTCCTGCCCTGGATGTCCATTGTGCTACTTTGGATTGCGGCCGGTGAATCGGTCGTGCCGTCCATCAAGCCAGGATCGATGGTGATCAGTTGTCCAGCTCGCACGATAAGTCCGAGCCGGCGCCGAGTGACGTCACCGCGCAACCGACCAGGCGTGAAATTTCGGCCACTCTAGGTCATCGGCGCACCTTGAGCTTCGCTGTTAACCCAGATAGGCGACGCGGTCGCTGGGCGTCTTTCCCATGCGACCGACGGTGCCGGCCGTGGCCGCCACCGCCGCCGACAGTCGCCGCGCTAGAAAGTGGTGGTGCCCGGAAGACGGAACCGATTGGTGTGTGCGCGCGCGCCGTGTCGGAATCAATTTGGGAACAGGCGAGTCACGGCGCAACGGTGCCAGTGCAGGCTGGTCGTATTATGACGTCATGGTGCTGGAGATGGGCCGACGATGCACCACCGCCTGGCGTTCGCCGGCGAGATGTGCCATCTGCCAGCGCGCGTGCAGCGATGTCGTCTGGCGTGCTTATGACGGACCGTTATCCAGTCAATGGTTTGCCTGTCAGCGGCCAATGTGCTCGTGATTGAGCAAGAAATCAAATAGCATCCTGTCGCCTCAATACTGGGAGCCCCGTGGCTAATGTGTGCGGGCTCCTCCGATCTATATGGTAACACGTCGCCCGCGAGTACACACAAGCAGGAAAAGCCGGACGCAGACACACACGCACAATTTTCTTACATTCCTTAATTATGGTGTGTGGGCCGTGTGAGAATTTTAAAACTACATATTCTATCGATGTAGTAATGGAACTAACTACCTATAACCCTAGATACAATTCCATACAAAGCCTACTAGATATCGTCTGATGCAAAATTAGCCTTCGCTCGGAGCTAGTGGAAGGTCGGCGGCGAATTCCATTGCAGCCTGCGCTTGGCGTCCCACACCGCCTACACACAGTAGCCGTGAGGAAATGATGGCGTGACTATCTCACGCCTCGGCGCGGTGAATCACCGGCGGTGGTTGAAGTGACGAAGGCAGTGGCGTTTATCAGCCGTCCGCAGGAGGCGTGAACACGTTGAGACAGATCACGCCGTTGTGACGGCCAAATTATGGCGTCGACGCCATTTGCATACAGAGACGTTCTTCCTTTCACTGGCGAATTCCAGGCGGTCGGCGATGGTGCGCGTGCTTGCACCTTGGTGTTACCGGCACGTCAGAATTGGAGGCAAAGCACCGAATTCCGGTAACAATTGGACCAGGTGCGGTCGCGCCGCTTTGCTTTTATCGCCCCCTTTAGCATCGTTTGCCCCGTGAAAACCCCCGGCTAGATTCGCCAGCGCTCGCCTCAAATGTCCGCCATCAACCGTTGCTCACGACTCGCACGAATTGCTTCAGATGAGCGCACGTCTCGAATGGAAACTGTGCATGAGGCGCCGGCTACCAATGTCCAGCATAATCGCCTCGGTTCGAACCATTGAGCTGCGCCGTTTACAGCGTCAGCCGCCGGCCGTGCTGGCCTCGCCGGAAGCGGCGGCTAATGGTTGTCTCACGGTCGACACTTGTCCAACACCTGGAGATGCAACCGCAGCCGTCGCGCCTGCAGATGTAGCCGGAGCACGTGCGCCTGGAGATGCAGCCGGAGCTGCCGTAACTGGGGATGCAGCCGCAGCTTCCGCACCTGGAGATGCAGCCGGAGCTTTCGCACCTGGAGATGCAGCCGGAGCCACCGCACCTGAAGATGTAGCTGGAGCACCTGCACCTGGAGATGCAGCCGCAGCTCCCACACCTGGAGATGCAGCCGGAGCTTTCGCACCTGGAGATGCAGCCGGAGCCTCCGCACCTGGAGATGAGCGGAGCACCTGCACCTGGAGATGCAGCCGGAGCCACCGCACCTGAAGATGGAACCGCACCGTACCTGGAGATGAGACCGCAGCTCCCTCACCGACCGACTTAATCGTCCTCCCAGAGCGGCCGCCGACGTGATTGGCGTGTAAAACACGCCGTCCGAGCTCGATGCGACGGCTCTGCTGTCCGGCGCCGGCCGCCAGAGAAAGTGGCAATGTCGATGCATCACGGCACAAGCGTGCACTAACTCCTGCGGCGGCCCACAATGCGTCGGTCAGCCGCGGATCCGGCGTCATCAATCGCTCGGCCGACGCGCGCGCTCTCGGCGGCCGACGGCGCCGCCGTGAGTTAAGAGCGAAAGACGAGTGCGCGTCCAGCCGGCCCGCGGGAGGTCGTCGGGGTGGCCGGGTCGGCTGACCCCCGACACGAGCTCGGACGACGGCCCTGCCGGCCCGTTACGGTGCCGTCGGCGGGCGCCGGAGGTGGCGGTCTGGGCGCGTCACGTTCGCGCCAGAAATGAGCCGCGAGATGGCCAGTGCGGCGCCGTTGATGGCCGGCTGAGGTGGCGCCGACAGATCGGTCATGCTGTCGGCCTCTGAACCGTGCTCTGATCCCATTAGATCCGGCACTGAGCAGCAGGCCGGAAACGGCAACGAACACCAGTTGCCGGCTTTATCCGCGTCGGAGTTCTGCAGGCGTTATCTGCGCAGGCTGTAATCCCTCACGGCGAATTGAGACGCGTTCGCTTCAAAACCAATTTTTCCAGATGATGTGCTCAGGATTTTGTCTTGTTTGTGCCCGATCAAGTTGAAGTATTTGCAAACTTTTACTGGGGAAGCCATTTAGACAATATTGGATTCGGTGATGGATTTGCTACGCTCGCTGCACTTCAGTTATGGGATTACCTGCAGACGTGTAAGCACTCGGCTGCACTTGGTAACTTAAGCTTGACGTGAACATTTTATCAGCGCCATCAACCGCAACGGCACCTCGACTTTTCCGGGAAGACCGAGCAAATGAAACCATCGACCGGCCGCGTCACCGCTCGCCGCATAACCGCAAACACGGCTGACACCCGCTGCAGAACCGAGCGTGTGCCGAGCACGCTACTGCGGGGGACGCTGCCTTTGTTGGTGTGTCGCCGGGGGCTGGGGGGGCGCTCGGACGGCATCCCTGAGGCTATGGCCGGAACTGGCCACCTGTCAGCTGGTCGGCAACACCAGCTGACAGCTGGTGCGATTGCAGGACGCTGCCTTCGCCGCACAGGTTTTGCACGCCACACCCCACTCCGGTCGCCTGAGTGTAGGGATATCGACAAGGGAGGAAACCGACACTGATGGTGCATGCGTTTGCTGTGATCAGCCAGAACATGTAGCGCTCTCAAAGGACTGTCGTCGCTGAGCGTGTGAGCAGTAGCGGGTGACACCGCGTGCGCGCGGGTAGGAACTCGCCAACCGTCGGAGACGGCGCGTGAGCCGTGCACTCCTCACTCAGCATGCTCGGTCGATCGGTGTCGCAGACCTGATCTGGCGCCTCTGCAGCGGCGACCGGTCACCGCTCGCAGCGCGTGCGGCCGATCGTCTCCCGCGCGCGGCACCGGCACAGCCGCGGCCACACGACCGCGGCGGCCAGCGACGTGCACGTCGCCGCCGTCGGACCGATCTCGGGCAGCGCCGCCGCCGCCGCCGAGTCCGTTATCCGACGCGCCGGCGGCGGAGGCGGCCAACTCACCTCACCTCGCCTCGCCAGCCGAGAGCCGCCGAGAGCCGCCTCGCCCGCCGCCGCACTGCAGCGCGCCGCCTCGGCTGCGGCGGCTCCGGAAATGCTGCAGCGCGTCGCCTCGCGCGCCGCCTCTGCGACGGCCGCCGACCGGCGGGCAGAGGTTCGGCGCGGCGCGCTATCTGGCGCGGATCTGCCCTCCGGCACCGACCGCACTTGTCAGGCGGAATCGCCGCCGACGTCCGTTAATCTTCACCGGGATTTGCGACCGACGCTCGTTAAAATCCGGTCACTGGCAGGATTTGGTGGTGCTCAGGCTCCGCACCAGGTCCACGGGACAAGTGCCGTTCGTCACGTGAGGTCGGGCCGGGTCGGGGTGGGATCAGGCTGGCGGCAGGCTGAGTGACCGATGCGAACTGGCCAGACGACACGGAGCCGTGCAATCGCCGGCCGACGGATCACGTGTGATTTGTGAGCGCGAGCGTCGCCACGGCGGACAATCGAGCTTCGTGGCTGCTGTTGCTGTGGCTGAGCGACTGCGGTTACGAATGTGGCTGGAACTAGTTTTGCGGCCGTTGCTGTGCCTGTGGTTAGAGTCTCGAACCCAGCGGCCTTAGCCGGCTGACTTCTGGTCCTGGCAGAGTGTGCGCTCAGTCCCCAGTTCAGGCGTGGTTTACCTACCCATTAGTTAACGTGGTTTAGCTGACGCTGACTGTGGTCTGGGGTGTGCGCTAATCCCCGGTTTAGCCGTGGTTTACCGTGGTTTGCTGACGCTGACGTGGTTTACCGTGGTTTACCGTGGTTTACCGTGGTTTACCGTGGTTTACCGTGGTTTACCGTGGTTTACCGTGGTACCGTGGTTTACCTGCTCACTGACAGTCGACCACTACGCACCAATCCCGATAACTATGACAAAAGTGTCGAAGCCTCAGCTTCATAGGATGTGACTTGGAGCCGTCTGACGCCACCGTCAGCAAGCGGAAGTTGGCCGATATGCCGACAAAGGTTAGTAGGAACCTAAACTACTGTTCAAATGTGTCCGGAGAGCTGCGTTTTACGGCAGGTCGTTGACTTCAGAGTACACAACATTAATATCGCTCCAGCTGCTTGCAGTGCCGCTAAGTAGCGTCGCCAGCACACTCGGCGCGACATTTCACGCATCGGACGTGCCGGAGCGCACAGCTGGCCGTGTGTACGTCGCCTCACCGTGACCGTGGCTCCGCCCGCGGCCGTGGCCGAGGGCCGCGTCACGACCGTGTTTACTGCCGCTGCTGAGGCTGCACGGCCGCCGGCTGCTGCTCGCCGTGCAGTCGGTGCGGGTGGGTGTCGTGACTCCCAGCGGTGCCGAGACGCCATTTCCGGCGCCGATGCACCGCCTCCGCCGCGGAGTGGAATAGATCACCGGTCGGGCCACGGTCGGCCCGTGGGAACGGCACCGCGCCTTCGCAATGCCGCGGGCCGCTCGTCGAGCACCGCTGCAGGATCGATCACCATTCCGGCTCAGCAAAGGCCGTCATCGGCCACGTATGACCGCCGTCGGCCAGATCCTCGGCACGCATCGCACGAGTGTCTGACCGCAGCGAATGACAAGCAAGCTGTCGGTGCGGAGCATGGGGCTGATCGTCAGCCTGGTCGTCCGTGAGTTCGCTTCCGAGAAGGAAACACAGCCACTGCTACGCTTTCGCATCTCGCCGAAATCCTACCAGGATGGAACCGAGCGAAGTTATCAGGGAAGTCTAGATATGCTGAAGCCGATGCGACCAACGCACGTCGGAGACACTGATCCATTGAGCGCCACGTGACCTGCAGTCATTGTCAACCGGACTGAACATTGGGCTCGAGCAGTTCCGAACAAGAGGAGCCTCCGTTTGTCGAGCCTACCTTTGTGTGTTGCCAGTTCACAGTGCCGGTACAGGTGCCGGTACAAGTGCTGGTACAGGTACCGGTACATATGCCGGTACAGATGCCGGTACAGCCGGTACAGATGCCAGTACAGGTGCCGGTACAGCCGGTACAGGTACCGATAAAGGTGCCGGTACAGCCAATATTGGTGTCGGTGCAGCCAGTACAGGTGCCGGTACAGCCGGTACAGGTGCCGGTGCAGCCGGTACAGGTTCCGGTATAGCCGGTACAGGTGCCGGTATAGCCGGTACAGGTGCCGGTACAGCCGGTGCAGCCGGTACAGGTGTCAGTACAGGTGCCGGTGCAGCCGGTCCAGGCGTCGGTGCAGCCAGTACAGCCGGTGCAGGTGCCGATCCAGGTGCACGTCGCGTGCCGCCAACGGCTGTCTCAATCTGACACAACACTGTGCGGCTGCTGATGAAGCTCTCATCCGCGTACAACATGCATATTGTACGATGTCCCATGCGCCGTGGAAACATCCAGCTTAGCCGACCGGCTCGGCAGTGAACTAAGGGCAAGACGGCGCACCACCCGGCGCTGCTCTGAGCTGCGCCTGCTGGCATTTGCTCACGTCGAGCAGCGGCAGGTTTCATCACGGAACACTCGCACCTTCACAAAGCATGTCGCAACAGCATAGCAGGGGTCCGGTCAGATTCATTCGAACGATATCTCATCGGAGATGCGTGTCTGGAGCATCTTTATCACAAGTAGACGGCGTGTGGGTGGCCTTTGCCGTCGGCGCAATCATGTGCTATGAGACTACATAAGGGCAATCATTGCATACAAGCGGAGGTCAATGAAAAGTCCAGTTCACTAAGCACTTGTCAGTGCAATTGCTCCCGAGATCAGACGAACAAAGTACGATACAAAGTACGAAGACGAACAAAGTACGATAGCCGAGAAATGGCGGCGAACCAGTACTGGGCAGACGTGCTGCCGAACACAAGGTAGGCCACGAGGCGGAACCACACAGCCGGAGCAGGAGGTATCCCACCAGACGGAACCACAAGGCGGAACACAAGGTATCCCACCAGGCGGAACACAAGGTAGCCCACCAGGCGGAACACAAGGCGGATCACAAGGTATCCCACCAGACGGAACCACAAGGCGGAACACAAGGTAGCTCACCAGGCGGAACACAAGGTAGGCCACCAGGCGGAACCACAAGGTAGCCCACCAGGCGGAACACAAGGTAGCCCACCAGGCGGAACACAAGGCGGATCACAAGGTATCCCACCAGACGGAACCACAAGGCGGAACACAAGGTAGCTCACAAGGCAGAACACAAGGTAGCCCACCAGGCGGAACACAAGGCGGATCACAAGGTATCCCACCAGACGGAACCACAAGGCGGAACACAAGGTAGCTCACAAGGCGGAACACAAGGTAGCCCACCAGGCAGAACACAAGGTAGCCCACCAGGCGGAACACAAGGCGGATCACAAGGTATCCCACCAGACGGAACCACAAGGCGGAACACAAGGTAGGCCACGAGGCGGAACCACACAGCCGGAGCAGGAGGTATCCCACCAGACGGAACCACAAGGCGGAACACAAGGTAGCCCACCAGGCAGAACACAAGGTAGCCCACCAGGCGGAACACAAGGCGGAACACAAGGTATCCCACCAGACGGAACCACAAGGCGGAACACAAGGTAGCTCACCAGGCGGAACACAAGGTAGGTCACCAGGCGGAACCACAAGGCGGAACACGAGGTAGCTCACCAGGCGGAACACAAGGTAGGCCACCAGGCGGAACCACAAGGCGGAACACGAGGTAGGCCACCAGGCGGAACCACAAGGCGGAGCACGAGGTAGGTCACCAGGCGGAACCACAAGGCAGAACACGAGGCAGGTCACCAGGCGGAACACAAGGTAGCCCACCGATGCTGGTAACCGATGGGGATTGGGTGACGGGGAGATGTAGTGACACCAGCGACTAAATGCGCGGGGATGAAGCCGTGCGGTCCGATGTGGCAAAATAGTGAGGGTCAGGGTGAGTTGCTGTGGACTGAAGTTGTGAGGCTCGGCGAGATGAGGTGGTGAGACTCGGTTGGTGAGGTGGTTAGACGCGGCAGATGAGGTGAGACTCGGTGGGGTGAAGTGGCGAGACTCGGAGGGATCAAGTGCGAGTCTCGGTGGGATGAAGCGGCGAGGATCAGAGTGATGGACAGTCAGTAGCGCAGGGGCGGCTGGTTCCTTGGCTACGTAGAGGTTTTGGAGTCAACCACGTGCTCATTTCGCGCGGTGAAACGATGAAATGCGATGGGACACGGTGGATGCGCAGTCAGGCGGGACCTGGATGATGGTCAGATGACCTGGCGGTCGGGTCGGTAGGTAATGGTAAGGTAGCCGTGCTGTCGGCCGGGGGTGATGGTCAGGTGACCCTGCTGCCAGGCCGGGGGTGATAGTCAGGTGACCCTGCTGCTGGTCAGGGGTGATGGTCAGGTGACCCTGCGGCCGGACCGGGGGTGATGGTCGGGTGACCCGGCGGCCGGACCGGGGGTGATGGCCAGTTGACCCTGCTGCCGGGTTGGGGTGATGGCCAGTTGACCCTGCTGCCGGACGAGGTGACGGTCAGTTGACCCTGCTGCCGGACGAGGTGACGGTCAGTTGACCCGGCGGCCGGGCCGGACGCTGCCAGCTGACGTCAGACGCTGCCGCGCGGCGGCGGGCGTTCATCTGACGACGACCTAATGTGTCCTAATGGCGCGGCTCGGGGCGGCCAGGCCCGCGCGGCCGTAACAGCGGCCGCGGGCGGCTCTGAAGCAGTTGACGACCCCGGAGCGGCGGCGGCACCGACCGCCTGCTGCTCGGCCGGCCACCAGGCGGCGCTCAGCTGCCGGCCGGCCGTCGGGCACCCACCCGCCGCTCACCATCGGCGCGTCCCGTGCGAATCCGGCCAGAACCGCCGCCGGCGAGCGGGTCGCGGGTCGCGGGAAGCCGGCGACGCAGCAGTTGGCGCGGGCGCCACGCGCCGCGCAGACGTCCGTGGTCGCACGTCTGCCACCCACTGTGACCCGTGTCGCCGTGTCGTTGCGCCGTGTCGCAGCTGCGGGGGCGAGTCAGCGTTCGCGCGGCGGATCGGACCGGAGAGATCGTCACCGTGACACACACAGCCGGCGCCGGCGGCGGTGTCCGCGCGGCGCGGCGACACCGCTCATTGCCGGCGTGCGCCGGTCGACACGGCGGCGCCGACATCGGCGACACACACAGCCGGCGCCGGCGGCGGTATCCGCGCGGCGCGGCGACACCGCTCATTGCCGGCGTGACGCCGGTCGACACGGCGGCGCAGCGACTCGTGCCCGCCTCCGCACGCACGCCGCCCGGCCGACGGCCGCGTGTCCACCACGGCGCGAGCCGTGCTCTGTGGGGCCGTCGCAGACGTCGCGCAGGAGCACGGCCCGGACATGCGCGCGGTCTGGTCACCCAGCACGCCCCGCCGGTGTTTTGGTGCGGACCGCGGCCGCTCGGTGCCGCTTCAAGGCCGCGCGACGATAAGCCGGCCGACCGGAGCGGGTCCGGTCGGCGGTAATCCAATCGCGTGTTCGCCCGCGTGTCTGCCGGCTCTCTGGGGCGTGCTCAGCCGCGGCGTGCGATCTGCACGGCCGGCACGCCGCGGCCCGGCCCGGTCGGAGTGATGGTCCGCGCCGCTCCCGGAGCCGCTACAGGTGACGGTCCGGGCCGCTCCCGGAGCTGGCTACCGGTGACGGTCCGCGCCGCTCCCGGTGCCGGCTACAGGTGACGGTCCGCGCCGCTCCCAGAGCCGGCTACCGGTGACGATCCGAGCCACTCCCGGATCCGGCTACAGGTGACGGTCCGCGCCGCTCCCGAAGCCGGCTACAGGTGACGGTCCGGGCCGCTCCCAGAGCCGGCTACAGGTGACGGTCCGCGCTGCTCCTGGAGCCGGCTACAGGTGACGGTCCGCGCCGCTCCCGGAGCCGGCTACAGGTGACGGTCCGCGCTGCTCCTGGAGCCGGCTACCGGTGACGGTCCGCGCCGCTCCCGGAGCCGGCAACAGGTGACGGTCCGCGCCGCTCCCGGAGCCGGCTACCGGTGACGGTCCGCGCCGCTCCCGGAGCCGGCCACAGGTGACGGTCCGCGCCGCTCCTGGAGCCGGCTACCGGTGACGGTCCGCGCCGCTCCCGGAGCCGGCTACAGGTGACGGTCCGGGCCGCTCCCGGAGCCGGCTACAGGTGACGGTCCGCGCCGCTCCCAGAGCCGGCTACGGGTGACGGTCCGGGCCGCTCCCGGAGCCGGCTACAGGTGACGGTCCGCGACACTCCCGGAGCCGGCTACAGGTGACGGTCCGGGCCGCTCCCGGAGTCGGCTACAGGTGTCGGCCACGGGCGCGCGGTAACCCATGAGCAGCCGGACTGCGTCTCGTCGCGTCTCCACGCCGCTCGTCACCATTCGTCTCGGCTGTCAGAATAGGCGGCGCGCCGGTTTTACGTTTCTCGGGGAGCGGGAATGGAGCCCATCTAGTGAGTGGCCCCGGGAGATACGTGCGATGGCCCGGCCTCTCTGCCGTAGCGTTGTTGTGTCACAATCGGCCTCGCCCACTCTCGCAGAGAGAACATTGTGGAATCTCTGCTACGATCAAATGAACCAAAATGCATGGGCAATGAACACGAGGCAGCAGTGTATGTACATGAATTTGTGGGCACTTCGGCATCCGACAAAGTCTGTGCCAGAGGGACGGTAGCCGGCTCTTGCGAGACCATGCACGAGACATCCAGTCATAATTATGTCAGAGCTGTGGTGGTCCTGAATCGTGATACCTACACGCACGTTTCTTGTCATGCTCGACGTGAAGCATGGTCATGAATTAGTTCTCACAGCTTGAATGTGCAATGTACACGTGCTCCGGTCCTGGCGATAAGCCCTCTCATGGAACTGCAGTTACCGACAGTGGCGGTTGAAATATAGGCGAGTTGTCAGCGGAGCGTAACTACACATTTAGCCGGGTGAAGCTAGATGATCGCATCTGGTCTAGAAACACGCAAGGTTTCACGGCACAGGTGGGGATGACGCAACAGCCCCCCCCCCCCCCCCCCCCCCCCCCCCCCCCCCCCCCCCCGGACCCCGCCACGCAAAAGAGGGGGGCATTAAGGTGACGGTGTCGGAGTGCCGCCGACTGCCAGCGCGAGCCAGCCGGCCTCACACGTCTCAAGATCGCTTCCGCTGTCCCGGCCGAGTCGTGTGCGATAGCGTGAGCACCGAGCGGACATCCGCCGGCGTCAGTTTGTCGCCGGAGGCGTCACAACCGGTCCGCCCGCCTGGGGGCGTGTCGCCACCGTCGCCACTGTCGCCACCGTCGCCACTGTTACGCGCACTCTGGGTCGTGCTCGGCACTGCTACCGCCGTGTCTGAATCAGCGCGCCGGTGGCGAAAGGCCGCCCATCGTGGATCGTCTGGACTGAATCAGCGCGCCGGTGGCGAAAGGCCGCCCACCGTGGATCGTCTGGACTGAATCAGGTGGTGAGAGGCCGCTGGTGACCGCGTCACAAGCTGCCCTACAACGACTCGCTGTTGTCCGCGTCACAGGCAGCTCGGCCATGGTTCACCAATGACAGCTCTCGTTGAACTGCTTCGGTTATCTTCCGCCTGACAGGCGTCCACCAGTCGGCGTTACTGTGGAGTAGTCAGACCTGCAGTACTGTGGTATGTCTCGCACAGGCACGGACGAGTCGTCAGGTCTACAACACTGTGATATGTCTCGCACAGGCACGGACGAGTCGTCAGGTCCGCAATGCTGTGGAATGTTTCGCACAGGCGCGGGTGAGCCGTTAGGTTCGCAATGCTGTGGAATGTGTCGCACAGGCGATAAAGAGGCTTTAGTTAAGTATGGGCTCAAGTTTGCAATTGCTTACGAAGATCGTGTCTCGCCGTAAGCACGCAGCGACATCCTATGACATCCTATGACATCCTATGACATATAGGATTGCGTACGGTCGCAATAAAGCGCATCGGTGCAATACTGTACACTGTGTGTGGAATAGTGGTGCAATACTGTACACTGTGTGTGGTATAATGGTGCAATACTGTACACTGTGTGTGGTATAGTGATGCAATACTGTACACTGTGTGTACTAAAGTGGTCACTACTGTACAGTGTGTGTACTACAGGAATGCAATACTGTGCACTGTGTGTAGTACGGAGGTACAATACTGTACACTGTGTGGTATAGTGGTACAATACTGTACACTGTATGTACTATAGGGGTACACTACTGTACAGTGTGTGTACTACAGGGATGCAATACTGTACACTGTGTGTATTACGGAGGTACAATACTGTACACTGTGTGTAGTACGGAGGTACAATAATGTACACTGTGTGTAGTACGGAGGTACAATACCGTACACTGTGTGTAGTACGGAGGTACAATACTGAACACTGTGTGTAGTACGGAGGTACAATACTGTACACTGTGTGTAGTACGGAGGTACAATACCGTTATTGTACACTGTGTGTAGCACGGAGGTACAATACTGTACACTATGCTGAGAAGCTAACATGATTAGTACAAAATTTACATGAAAGTCTCCAGGTGCTCTCCCAAAAATGCATTTATGGGCACTAAATGATCACGCTTTGGTCGAAGCGCCCTGAAACTCAAATAACTAACTAACCAAAAGCGCATTTATCCCAGTGGACAAGTGCCCTCCCAAAAGCGTACGAGGCTATACCCGTGCGTCCATCGCTAGCAGTACGCCACGCCACCACGCGCTCTTCTTTAGGAGCGTGGTCTAACTCCTTCATCTTTGGAAGAACGTGGGAATAACTTTTGACGCGAGCCCTTTGTATCGCTTCGAGAAATTTCAGGAGACCATTTCCGCATTCTCGAATCTGGACGACTCGTGTGATTTCCCTTCGGCCATAACCCTTTGAGCAATCTGCTCACCCGTGTGAGCTGAGCTGTGCTTTGGCATGCCTCGTCTTATACTGCATACGGTAAATCACCCATTCCCGACACCGGACACCCTAGCTTTTTTTTATAATTGCGCAGTTATAGGACTTATATAGCCATATGGTAGTGGGTGCGTCCTAAAGCCTAAAATAAAAAAAAGAAAGCCATTGTCGTGCTCTGCATGCCGCGGTGGGTGTCGGGCGCCCAACCCCACCTCCCCCCGGCGAAGTTGGCTGTGTGTCGTGTGGGCGACAGAACCCCACCAGCCAGTCGGACAGAGCGGCCAGCCGGACAGCGCGCATCAGTCCGCCTCACCGCGCCAAGGGCGTACGTCAGCGGCGCGACGCTCGCCGCTGACGTACGCGACACGGCCGGCGGCTGTTCTGGCGCGCCGGAGACAAACACTGTCGGTGTCCGCCCGTGAGGCCCGCGCGCTGCCCGACTGCGGCAGGCCGCGGCCGCGTCTCGGCGCGACTGATGCGGCTGGTCTCGCCGACTTAGAGCCAGCTGACCTTTCGTGGACGGGTGGCCTCCGCGACTGGCGGACCCACGAGCTCGATCTTCAACCCATCTGGGCAGGGGTTAGTTTTGTTTAATATATATATATATATATATATATATATATATATATATATATATATATATATATATATAAAGGAACCCTCTCGGATGTTGTTGGGTAGAGGTGTAAGTTTTCCTCCAAATATGTCATGAGCACATGGATCTATATTTCGATATATCTGCACAAATGTCCAAATTTTGCGTAAAGGTAGTCCACTTGTGGGACAGGATGGAGGAACATAACCGGCAAAACCCCTCCATCCACCACTGAACACCGCGGCGTTATGAAATAATTATTCACGTTCGGGACAAAGGGACAACTAAGGGTCACTGGCTTCAGGGAGCGGATCATCCAGGAGATCGAGACAAACTAGCATCGGCGATGGGTGCCGTGCTGTCCCGGCACATTTGTGCTGTCCTCGACGTGGACTTGGTATTGACACCGTCCTATGTTATTCTGACCGTACTGATATTCATCGGCCGCATAAATCAAATCAATTCAGATACTGTGGCCTCTGGAACTTTCATAATTATTCGGAACTTCCACGACTTTTAGCATTAGCTCTATTGCGTTTCTTGTAGAAAAATGAGCTACGAAAGGTATTGCCCCCGGATAATTTTTCTGCGTTTTTCTGAGCATTTAAGCACGAGTGTAAAGCACTTGGTGATCATTCGCGCCAGTTGGTATCGCGCCGGTTTCTCTAACGTTATGACTCTAAACGTCTAAACGTTCTCTAACGTTGTCGAGCCGCTGTTGGAAGCTTCCACACCTCATGTGCCTCTCGCCACGTTCCGAGCTGATTTCCTCCCGGTGAACAAAGAGGCGATCACAAAGCGAACTGAACAGCGAAACAACGTCGCGCAGAATACGCTCCTGCTCTCAAACTGTGTAGAACTGCTGATTCGCAACCTCGGCGCTTGATCTTTTGCTGAGAGAGTGGGAGGAGGAGAGACGTCCCCGGACGCCGGGCCAGCCCAGGCTGCTGCACGTGAAGCCAGCAGCGGGCTCGAATCTGTGGCGGTGAGCGGCTGCCGCGCCACTTGTGAGCCCACCGGACCGGGGCGAATGACCGCGTGCCGGCCGACCCGAGCCACTCTCGGCGCGGCGACCCACACCCTCGGCCTGTAACAGTATCGGCGGCGAGTCGCGGCGAGTCGCCGCCGTGACGAGCGACAGAGAAGCTCGTGACGTCACGACGGCGACGTCCGGCCGACACCGCAGTCAGGCTCTGACGTCACGCCGTGAGGCTGCGGCCCCAGGTGCGCGTCAGGCCCCAGTCAGCCGGACATCTGGCCGGTCAGGACTGCGGTCAGCTCGGCTCGCAGCGGGTCAGCGCCTGGTGGCGGCGACGGCGTGATGATGGGCCAGTGCATGGAGTGAGGGCCCGCAGAGACGCACAGCACACTGGTCTGAACAGGACGGGTGGCCAGACCCTGGCAGCAGGTCAGGTCTTGACGGAGGATCGGATTCGGGCGGTGGGTCAACGCTTTGAGGTGGATCAGACCCTAGATGTGGGTCGGCACCTGACGGCGGTGTCAGAGTCAGACTGAGTCATGCTCTGACGATGGAACAGACCTCAGAGGAAGGTCAGATACCGACTGTGGGTCGGACCTCAGCGGAGGGTCGGAGCCCGACTGATTCAGGCTCTGACGGTGGGTCAAGCCTCAGCGGAGGGTCGGAGCCCGACTGAGTCAGGCTCTGACGGTGGGTCAAGCCTCAGCGGAGGGTCGGAGCCCGACTGAGTCAGGCTCTGACTGTGGGTCAGACCTCAGCGGAGGGTCGGAGCCCGACTGAGTCAGGCTCTGTGGGTGGGTCAAGCCTCAGCGGAGGGTCGGAGCCCGACTGAATCATGCTCTGACTGTGGGTCAAACCTCAGCGAAGGGTCGGAGCTCGACTGAGTCAGGCTCTGACTGTGGATCAAGCCTCAGCAGAGGGCCAGAGCCCGACTGAGTCAGGCTCTGACGGTGGGTCAGACCTCAGCGGAGGGTCAGAACACGACGGACTGATCGTCCGACACGTGGCAGACCGACTAAGCCGGCAGTGCTCTGCTGAGTCACCGGCTGGCAGGTCGGCTTATTTAGCTGGCTGGTGACCGTCGGCAGAAGAGCCCCACATCCGGCCGCCCCGCCCGTCGCCGGGCTCGTGCACACCATAACGGT
The DNA here is from genome assembly GCA_034440615.1 of Ashinkailepas kermadecensis. Classification (NCBI taxonomy): domain Eukaryota; kingdom Metazoa; phylum Arthropoda; class Thecostraca; family Neolepadidae; genus Ashinkailepas; species Ashinkailepas kermadecensis. The sequence goes on from JAOTOM010003840.1 coordinate 97,688, forward strand.
CTGCCTTGGCCATGAACGGCGGCGTCGAGGCTGCCTACACCGGCCCGGCAACGAGAGGTGTCTGCTGCCGAGATGAGCGACCCGATGTCCGGCAGGGGATTCCCAGCATTAGTGGGGACGTCAGATGCGAGTGCTCGTCCTGGGAAAACGAGTCTGGCACCAGACGAAAGAACTAGTGAAGTTGTTCAACCTTTTCTGAAAATGTCAGGTGATGCCCTTCCATTTGGTAGCAGGATGCATTGCGATACTATGGACAGTCCGTGCTTCACATGTGGTGCGTTTTCACCTCCCATAATCATACCAATCGCCAGAATCTTAGTGGTGCCCAAGCACCAATTAATAACACCAAAATTCCATCAAGGGATAGAAGTATCTGGCAGCAGATGAGAGCGTCCGATGGGAAGGAGAGTCTTCAGGTTTACTGGTAGGGAGGTTCGTGTCCAGCTGACAGGAACACCAGCACCGGTCTTCCTGAGACACACGTTTGGAAAGTTCGTGTCCAGCTGACTGAAACACCAGCACCAGCTTGCTGAGACACACGTTTGAGCTGATCGAATAAGAACAGCGAAATCCTCCTTGCCGATCTGCAATGGGGAATTGTGTTGTTTTTTTTCCTCACCCGGCCGAAGCTTATGTACTGGTGCTGTTAGGCTAATGTTTGTGTCACCTGCATCACTGATCCGACACATTGGCTTAGTGTAGGTAGAGTAAGCTGCTGCTGGACTGACTATTGACAATTTGCGGTGGGCCAAGCCGAAGGTGCGGGCCGAGCAGTTCGGTCCGGGAGACGGAACTGACCTTCACCCTAAATACCTATCTATTGCACCTATCTATGCTGGCAGAGCTGCGCAACCGAAAATGTTGCGGGTTAAACCAATTTTCCTCGACAGGCAAGGAACAAAGCCAGTGCTGGCCCCTGCGCAGGGGCCTTGAGCAGTGGTCAAAAGTTGGGCGACCAGGGAATCGGCGTTCCTACCATCGGGTATGAGTCCACCGTGCGTGCGTGTGTGTGAGTGGGTGCAGGATATGCTGGCCGGTTTTTCGTGTCTTTTCTTCAGTCACGATTTTCATGCAATTGTTGCAAAGCAGCGTGCCAGCAGGTTTGAAGCAACACCTCGTATCCGGATATGAGCCGTGTTTCAAGACACACTCTGACTAGCTTAGCACGCTATTCCACTATGGTGGTTCCACGTTGATTGGTGTTAGCGACAGCCACCCCCAAGTTACTCAAGTCCACATCATCAAAGGATTGCTGGAAGGCTGGCAAATGTCTGATCTGGATACCAACCAGCCACTGTGAGTTTCTGAGCCGCTCTCCCCACCCACCTCTTCCCAGCTCAGGCTACCACTCGTCCAGACGGGTGCAGTCAATGAGTGGGCACGTACTTGAGACTGTGTTGGGCAGCACCCGTCTGTGCTTCAACATGGGCCCGATCAGCCTGTGTACCTCGCTGTTCGCAATTATCTGACTAGTAGCCAGGAATTGAAGGCCGGGTTGTGTTTACGAAGTGAATAAAAGAGCGCCAGCTGCAAGACATGAAACAGCTACGCGAGTTTATTTCCCTGAGAATGACAGCAGATTTGTAGCGACGCCGGTAAAATGTTGTTTCACGGCGCCAGGCGTCCATTTACGAGTGGGTGACGGCGCACTGGTTATGCCTCGTCGGCCGCCGTCTGCCGTACGGTGTGGTACGGTCGCGCGCCGGTGAGACTCTCGCGCGCCGGTGAGACTCTCGCTCGCCGGTGAGACTCTCGCTCGCCGGTGAGACTCTCGCTCGCCGGTGAGGCTCTCGCGCGTGGAGCGAGCGCCGACACTGCACCCTGTCAATAACGAGCAGCAGATGCTCGGCGGCGGTCCGCCGCGTTTTCTTTTATGTGCTTTTTCCGGCTCATGAAAAGCGACCGAGCGACGTTTCTCCTTGTTTGTGAAATCACTGCGCGGTGTCGAATCGGTTTATGCTCTTCTCTCGTGTGTTCGGCGTCGATTTGTGTGTGGCCACGTGTGCAGCCGACGTCATGAAGTGTGTTTATATGCACATTTATGTGTAATGTGCACCACGCTCCAAATGAAAAACGACGTCAGCTAGCAACACATGCACACACACATACACACACACACACACACACACACACACACACACACACACACACACACACACACACACACACACACACACACACGCACGTACGCACGCACGCACGCACGCACGCACGCACGCACGCACGCACGCACGGACGGACGGCCGCACGCGCACACACACACACACACACACACACACACACACACACACACACGCACACACACTCACACACACACACCTACACACACACACACACACACACACACACACACACACACACACACTTTATGTATATATATATATATATATATGTATATATATATATATATATATATATATATATATATATCTATATATATATATATATATATATATATATATATATATATATATATATATATATATATATATATATATATATATATATATATATATATATATATATATATATATATATATATATATATATATGTATATATATATACTACACATCCACCCACACCATCAGGCTAACACCAATTCAACTAACATTACGGTGTGACCAAGGTCAGGTTGTGGGAACTCACACCGGCTACGTCCATTTCGGCTACACTTGTCTCCCACCCTTCATGGCGGTTAGGCACCTGCCTTCCTGGCTGTGGTAGAGTGGCAAGAATCGCCGAATATCATCTGCGATGTCGAAGTTTCGCCTGTCTGACGAGGAAATGGAGACCTCCGCTTTGCCTGATGTGTCCCGAGCAGGCTCATTCCGTGTCGTTCTTAACGAGCCTCGGGGCAGCGTGCCACGTCCGAGCCCTGCCTCGCCACCGGGTGATGACCACTGAGACTGAGACTGCCTGCCCCGCCACCGAGACTGAGACTGCCTGCCCCGCCACCGAGACTGAGACTGCCTGCCCCGCCACTGAGACTGAGACTGCCTGCCCCGCCACCGAGACTGAGACTGCCTCCCCCGATGAGACTGCCTCCCCGCCTCGAGACTGAGACTGCCTGCCCCGCCACTGGACTGAGACTGCCTGCTCCGCCACTGAGACTGAGACTGCCTGCTCCGCCACTGAGACTGAGACTGCCTGCCCCGCCACTGAGACTGAGACTGCCTGCTCCGCCACTGAGACTGAGACTGCCTGCCCCGCCACTGAGACTGAGACTGCCTGCTCCGCCACTGAGACTGAGACTGCCTGCTCCGCCACTGAGACTGAGACTGCCTGCCCCGCCACCGAGACTGCCTGACCCACTACCGGGTGATGACCACCGAGACTAAGACTGCCTACCTCGCCACCGAGTGGTGGTTCAGTCACGGCCCCAGCTGCTCAATCAGCGCCAGTCGGCCCCTGGACCGGCGTCCGCGCGACCCGCGCTCAGAGGCCGCCTGTTTACCTAGCGGGCCGCGCGGCGGCAGGTCGGTTCGGGCGCCACTCCGGCCGACTTGCCTGCCGACGCGGCAGACGCCTGACCTCAAGCGGGCGCCGTCTGCCTGCCGGGGGACGCGTCCGCAGGGTCAGAAATACTGGGCACTTCTGGACGTACGTTCCGGAGAACAAAAGTAGTCACATGGTCCATTCTTGCACGCTGCCACTCGGCCGGCCTGCACGGCAGGAAGCCGTGCGGCGACCGGTCAAGGTCGTTCGGTCGACCTAGTGAAAGAAGGGCCTGTGCGCCCACTCGTCCCCTTCGGAGAGGGCGACCAAACCAGCCGGGTGTTTCCAGTGCTGCGCGGCGGTCTCGAGGGATTCCGCTGTCAGACGGCTGCCGCTGGTCGCGACACCTTCGGTACACAGTGGGCGACACACTGTCGCCCACTTACGACACACAGTGGGCGACACGCTGTCGCCCACTTACGACACACAGTGGGCGACACACTGTCGCCCACTTACGGCACACAGTGGGCGACACACTCGCCCACCTACGGTACACAGTGGGCGACACGCTGTCGCCCACTTACGGTACACAGCGGGCGACATGCTGTCGCCCACCTACGGTACACAGTGGGTGACATGCTGTCGCCCACCTACGGCAGACAGTGGGCGATACGCTGTGTCCCACCGTCGGTACCAATCTTCACCTGTGGCCGTCGAAGACGACAGACGTTTCGCTGCCGTGGATCTCCACTCAGTGCTGTGGGATCTCCAGTGGAGACTTCCGATCATAGCTGGGGAGCGCCGGATCTTGACTGGGACAGGGTTGGATTCATATGTTGGAATTTGGATGTGAAGAGGGCAATTTTTGTCATCCAATTCGGGGAGGATATCTGTAGTTTTCTTTGTGGCATCGGAAATTCCTTTATGTACTTCCCAATGATTTATGGGGGCACAACAATCGGTAGTTAGACGCCGGATCTTGACTGGGACAGGGTTGGATTCATATGTTGGAATTTGGATGTGAAGAGGGCAATTTTTGTCATCCAATTCGGGGAGGATATCTGTAGTTTTCTTTGTGGCATCGGAAATTCCCTTATGTACTTCCCAATGATTTATGGGGGCACAACAATCGGTAAGTTAGCAGTCATTGTCAAGCATCACCATTCAACTTTCCAGCACAAAAACAGGAAATTATTATTTCCAGCGGCACAAGCGGAGGTGCTTTGGCAGTTGCATGCAGTTTTAAGTTATTAAAGCTATTTCATAGTAATTCCAGTAAAACCTGTTATTTCTAATGATGAAGGAGCAAGATGTTTTAGAGGGGAGGCCGTGTAACCTCCCTGACCTCCATGGCCACCCTTTGTTGCGTCACTGGCTATTCGCTGCGTGACGTAAGCTTGTCGCTATGATGCTCCTTGTTTAGTGCCAGAGCCCCAAACGTACTTTCCTCCGCGATCGTAAGCATGACCGACTCAGCCGTGCGCCAGCTCAGTGCTGGTGCGTCAGGCCCAGCGTGCCCTGCTGTAGCTCGCTGTAGCAGCGCCATTCAGGGAGCCACACTTTGGCCGCGCCTCCTCCGGCTGCAGCCCGCGGTCTGCGCGATGGTGCGCGGAGGCAGCGGCAATTTTCATCCCAAATTAGGCCACCTGTCCGGCCGAAACCCGCGGGTTGGATCGGGCAGCGAGCGCAACGCCACTGCGACTGCCACTCCTTGATATTGACTGCTACACCGACTGCTACCTGGGTGCCACCCCTGCCACTGATCACCGCACTGACTACTGCCTAGCTGTCACTCCCTGAGCTATGCACTGCTGCCCTCACACCACGTGAGACTGCCGCTCCCTGCTGTTTACTACTACACGAGCTACTGCACTGACACCACCTGAGAATGTTGGCCCTGCTACGTGCCGTTGCTGATCGTTACACTGGCTTCTGTAACGACACCAACTGAGAATGTCGAACCCGCTGTCGACCGCTACCGGCTACTGTACCGGCGCGACCTGAGAATGTCGACCCACTAGCTACTGCTACACTGACTGTTACACTGACTGCTGCACTGACTGCTACACTGGCCGCTGCGCCGACACCACCTGAGAATACCGGCCCCCTCTCCGGGTATCGGATGGCTGTGAACCTGCCGCCGCAGTCTTGGCAGCCGCGCACAGCATGCATATTGCACGCCCCCACTATGGCATGGCCTCGGTCCACCCACAGGACCAGACCTGCCGTTCGATTTGTATTAGCGTAAGTCACATGATTACGTATAGACATTGCTCCATTGTCATGGCGGTCACAGGCAAACTAGCTGTCATCGGTATTTCGTCTTCTCGGTGCGTCTGTTCTCGGGGATGACAGTTCGGAAAATACACATTTTGACATAATTCTGATCTAGTTTGCTTGGCATTCCTCTTTCGTCAGTACAAAAACATACCCATCATGTGGTGGTTATAAATGTCATTTGCGGTCATGGGAAGAGACACCTCAAATATCATCATGTTACACCGAATCAGTTTTTTGTAACCTAAACATGAGAGACAGGTGGTACACAATCAATCGTTGAACAACAATCGTTGAACAACAATCGTTGAACAACAATCGTTGAACAACAATCGTTGAACAACAATCGTTGAACAACAATCGTTGAACAACAATCGTTGAACAACAATCGTTGAACAACAATCGTTGAACAACAATCGTTGAACAACAATCGTTCAACAACAATCGTTCAACAACAATCGTTGAACAACAATCGTTGAACAACAATCGTTGAACAACAATCGTTGAACAACAATCGTTCAACAACAATCGTTGAACAACAATCGTTCAACAACAATCGTTCAACAACAATCAATCAATAATCATTACAAACAATCAACAACAAAAAACAACAACAATCGTTGAACACGCCGATCTGCGGCTGTCTGGAGCGCGGCTTCCACGCGGCACGACACCTGCCCGGAGGCGGTCACGGCACCAGGCCGGCGGAGGTCACGTGACCACTGGACGGCCGTGGCCGGCAGGCGTGACGGCCGGTCACGGGACCTGCGGGCGGACCGGCACGCCGAGGGGAGCGGGGTCGCCGGCGCGGAGGCCGCCGGCTCCTCGGTCAGAGGCGATTCGTCCCGGTGCAAAAATATCCTCCTCGTGCCGTCGACAGCGCCGTCGTGACGCGTGACGCGTGACGCGTGACGCACGCCGCGGTGCTGAAAGTAATAGTCGACATGGTAGCCGACCGCTCTGCATTGCAAAGTGGCAGAACACTGACGTGGCCCGCCGAGAGGGAAACTCCACTGTGTGCGCAGATCGTGACGTATGCAGATTTTAGGCGTTTTTTTTCTTCGGAGATGCTGTCGCTCATGGCGTTGGTCCCAGTGGCGTCGGATGACTTTGTCATGTGTAAGTTCTCAGCCAGGTGTTGGAACCCTCAGACCCGACATTAAATGTAATTCCTTGTTGCATGTATGAGCTGTTTAACCTTAAACACAATTACACCCATCTCTCCTTTCAGTTCTTATATATATATATATATATATATATATATATATATATATATATATATATATATATATATATATATATATATGTATATATATGTCTGCATGCATATAGACCAGGTCGCTTTCGTTGTTCCTCAGCAGCAGATGATTAAGGCAAGGCTGCATGCAACGCTGCATGAAACAAATGCCCAGAACATATGCCCGAAATCCGCTGATTTGTGACGAATTGTTGAGTCTTCCGACCCGATCTCTGCCAACTGCATAGAATGGTGCACGCGCCCTGCATTCCTTACGGCACCCGTAATCCAGGTGAAGGACACCATCGTTGCATGGGCAGGCATGCGAAGACCATGTTGCAGTTACTTTCATAGTTCGGTACACTGCATTTGAATGTCATGGCGAGCTCAGCATCTCGGACATTATACGCCAGAGCTCTTGCCAAGATTAGCAATGGAGTACGATGTTGCTCTTGGGGGGTGAAAGTTTCTGAGTTTATGTAAGTTGTTAGGGTATTTAGCTTTAGAGCGATGGCAGTGGAACGATGCAATTTGTAATTTCGCTGTGGTCTTCCAGAGGACTATATAATTCTCACTGCGATTAATGGGCTATTGATGATAAAAATCCCCAGTGATATTTGCGTCACCAAGTGAAATGCGCCACGGTGCTGGATATTGATGTTCACAAAAATGTCAGATCAGTTTAAATACAAATGAAGGTTTTAGCTGTGAAGGACTTGCTTTGCACACTGTAAATATAAACTGGTTAATTTAATGCACCCTCACTTATTCACCACATATATTTATCATGCAGTTGTGTTTATATAAATCATTCCGAGAGCGCAGAGCACACCACATCACAATCTGGAACCATATCTCCTGCTCTAGCCATTTATAAATGTACGATGGCTGAACTTTATTTCGAATGTATTACAATGGCCATCAAATACAGATACAGATATGGGCTTATATTTAAGCAATTCACCATGAGCTTGTGGCTGTTACTGCCTATCGTCAGCTACGCAGAGCATGGGGGCATAGGTCGTCATTACATATCCTTCACTCCACTCCAATACAGCTGCACGTCAAGCATCCCTTATGGTGATGAAGTCCATGGGTGTGACAACGTTTTCACGTGAGGTATTCATCGGCCAGAACAAGATCCTCACCAACTCCGTCTGCCCCGAGTCACCCCCACCCCCTGTTGCACCCACTCCGTCTGCCCCGTGTCACCCCCCACCCCCTGTTGCACCCACTCCGTCTGCCCGGTGTCACCCCCACCCCCTTTTTTTCCCCCCCCTCTGCCCCGTGTCACCCCCCACCCCCTGTTGCACCCACTCCGTCTGCCCCGTGTCACCCCCCACCCCCTGTTGCACCCACTCCGTCTGCCCCGTGTCACCCCCACCCCCTGTTGCACCCACTCCGTCTGCCCCGTGTCACACCCCCCTGTTGCACCCACTCCGTCTGCCCCGTGTCACACACCGCGTTTCATCCACTCTGTATGCCCCGTACCCACCCCCTGTTTTATCCACTCCACCCACTCCGTGTGCTCTGTGTCAAGCTGTTTTACTCGCTGGGTGTGCTCCGTGTCAAGCTGTGTTTTACTCTCTGGGCGTGCTCCGTGTCAAGCTGTGTTTTACTCTCTGGGCGTGCTCCGTATCAAGCTGTGTTTTACTCTCTGGGCGTGCTCTGCACTGTACTCAGTGGGCGTGCAATGTGCTTGCAGGTGGCTGCTGAGTGACCACGCCGCCGCCGGTCGGCGGCGTGACCTCACCATGACCCCGGACGCGTCCGCCGTGCTCAGCCAGGTCACCTGGTCGGACGAGGTCAGCTCTCTGTTTGACCTGCTCAAAACGCACGAGCTGCCGCTGCTGGTGAAGGTGCAGAAGGGCCAGTACCTGAACATAGGCCCCGGCGGCCTGTCCAGCCTGGGCGTGCACCACACGCTCCTGCTGACCTCGGGCGGCCGCCGCAAGCGCCTCGTGGCGCAGGGCGTCAAGTTCAAGGACAGCCGCCGGCTGGTGCCGGTCGGCCAGAAGCTCATCATCCCCGACACGTTCGAGGGCTTCTTCGAGATCCTCAGCGAGGAGGGCCATTCGGTGCGCGCCATCGAGAGCGTGGCCGAGCTGTCGCGCCTGTTCCCCGACTCGTGCATCGTGCGCTGCAGCTGCAAGGCGTACGTGTCCAGGTCGGACAGCGTGGAGACCATCACGGAGCGGTCGCGCACCATCCACTCGGGCGAGACGCTGGTGCTGGTGGGCGAGGTGACGCGCGCGCGCGGCCGCGGCCCGTCGCGCTTCCTGCGCTGCTTCGACAGCCGCGGCGAGAACGTCTACCTGCCGCTGGAGCAGAAGGTCAAGTGCAGCGCCGTCGCCAAGGAGGAGAACATCAGCGGCGTGCACAGCATCGCCAACCTGCTCAACAAGCGGCTGCCGCTCAACGTGCGCATGGTGAGCGGCCGGCCGCCGGACGGCTCGCGCCTCGGCGGCGGCTTCGTGCCGGAGATCCGGCTGCACACCACCTACGAGGACGAGCTGATAGTGGCGATGCCGCTGCACAAGGACAGCGTGGTGGTGACGGTGCCCAAGACGGCGCCGCTCAAGCTGCACGTGGCCGCCAACGGCGGCCAGCTGGCGCGCACCGCCGAGCTGGCGCGCCTCTGCGACCGCGCCGCGCAGGTGTGGCTGCACGCGGTCGACCGGATCCACCCGTTCGACGTGCCGCTGCCCAAGGACCCGCGCGTCGACGGCAAGAGCAAGCCGGCGGCGGCGGCGCGGCCGCGCGGCTTCCGGCGCACCATCTCGTCGCCCATGTCGCGCGTCACGCGCCGCCACAGCGGCGACACAGTCGACGAGTACGACGAGATCGACCAGATCTACGACTACGTGCGCGGCTTCGCGCCGCTGCCCAAGAACGTGCGCGCCGCCGTGCTGAACCGGACGGCGCCCGAGCAGCGCGCGCCCGAGCGGGGGCCCGAGCGGGCGGCCGAGCAGCGCGGGCCGGTCGGGCGCGTCGTCATCGGCGCCGCGCGCGCCGACCAGCCGCCCGAGCCGCCGCCCATCGAGACGATCCCGTCGCGGCGGCTGTCGCTGGCCGCCGTGCGGCCGTTCAACCTGCACCCGGGCGTCTTCTCGGCCGGCGCCAACAAGTCGACGGCCACCGAGCCGCAAGTCGACAACCGGCTGGCCGCCGAGAGGCGCGCCAGGGAGGCAGCCAAGCTGGTCGCGAAGCGGCCGTCCGTCGGCGACGAGCCGAAGACGCCCAACGGCAAACTGTTCACCAAAAACTGCAACGCGCGGGCGAACCAGCGCTTCTCCGGCCACAAGGCGCCGCCGAAGGCCGGCAGCGTGCACTGCCCGCTGCCGGACGCGGTGCGCTCGACCGGCCCGCTGTTCGACATGCGCTACAAGTCGCTCACCAACCTGGTCATGGACTTCGGCGACACGCTCACCTCCAGCCACTCGGGCGGCAAGACGTCGGGCGACTCGGGCGACTCGGCCGCGCTCAAGTGCAAGCTGCCCGACAAGCGCGCCAGGAAGCTCACGCGGCCCAAGTCGCTGACGAACCTCGCGTGGGACCTGCACCAGCCGGCGCCCGAGATGTTCCACAAGCCCAGCATCATCACCGACCACGAGCGGAAGCTGCGGCTCGAGCCGGGCGTCTACACGCGCCGCAACCACAACGTCCTGCTCAACAACAAGTACAACAATCTCAAGAAGATTGGCACGCTGTACTTGTAGAGGTGAGTTTGCGCCCGATTCCGCGCTCGTGCCCGGCCGTGGTCTGTGCTTGCTCATTAGATTGCCGTGGGTGACAACGACAAGTGACCCAGTGTCCTGGCCTGGCGACTGGCGCTAACCGGACTCCGTGACTGTGTGGAATATCGTTGGGTAATTGCAACCTCGACGCCACAAACAAAAATGGTTACTGTGTCTCGATCGAGCCGGAGCCCGCTCGGTTTGCACTCGCACGGCTGGTGGCAGACATCATCACGATGCTCACACCTTTGTATTGCGTGCCTCTGTGACCATGGCGCACGGGCTGCCGACGTATGTCGGCTAGTGACCAAACAATGGTGTGACCATCTTGGCATTGCAGCTGCTGCGACAATCACATGGTCGTGCTGATGGTGTCACCGTCCGCTCATGCCAAGGGGCCATCGCCGTGGTCGGCGTCACTTGGGCCGTTCTGTAACGGTGATAAGGGAGACTCTCCATGGACACTATTGAGTAATCTACATCATTACAGACAATTCGTCTGTGCTTATTTAAATCACGTGTGTGCGCCTGCGGCCTGATAAGAATGTTGAAAGGTAAACAGCACGTATACTGCATACAGTACTTCTCGTACATGTCCAGCTTGCGTAATTTCTTAAGCTTTGTTCTTGACTTCTCTCAGCTTACATTGTGTTTTTATGGTTGTTTATAAATTCGTGTGGCGACTTTGTGAGTTATTTGATATTGGTTTCTAGATCGTTCTCCGGACCTAAACCAGGCACCATGCAACTCTTTGAGCCATCAGAGTAGCATTAAATGACTGCCCAAGCTGGTAGATCAGCCCTAAAGACCGGGGGGAGTGGGTGGGGTGGGGGGGGGGAAGTTGTCTCACCAGCCCAAATGTGTCCCGCACCACAGTATATACAGGGTGCGGTATTAGGCTAAGTTGCGCTTCGTCGACATGGAGTAAGATGGAACGTGGCTGTCGTATTATTCAGCATATAGATGGACTCGGCCTGTGTGTTTGCGGTAATTGGCAGATGGCGTGTCGGTTCGCTCAGTGCGTACGCCGAATTTTCATTTGGTGTCACGCTTGCTAATCTGTTTTTATATGCTCCCGGTTATTTGCATACTTATATGTCGTCTGTGTGCATGCACGTCTGTCTAATGTCCGTCTGCCGAATTGACTATATCTAAATATTTTCGTTTACCTGCTATTTTCTGGCATTTAGTATTATAAACGGTTGCTGCTATTTTCGCCACACGTTAGTAACAAGTCCTGTTCTACATGTTCGTGGTTCTACACCACATACCTGTTTCACGTCGTAACGAGATCTTGTCTCCAGTACATGGCGCAGCCATTGCTCGCTCTTTGACAGAGACGTTTTACCGGGTCACGCTCATGGACTGCTGGCAATGCAACGGTAAATATTGTTTTCCTCGGCTCCAGAAGGTTCAACATCACTTGACAATGGTGGTGTTTGAAGCGCCATCGGCGGCGCCACGGACTTCGGATAGGGGGAGGGGCATGCTCGTGTCGTGGGCCATTCGTTACAAGCAACGCCCACAGGCGTAATGCTGCACCTCACGGCGTTCGGAGGGACACGCCCCGTCCCCTCTTCGGCGCCGCCCATGCTGTGACTTACCGTGATATACTAACTGTCATACCGAAAATGTTGCATACCGAAAGATTGCGCTGCTGAGAAAACGTACGCGACAGCCTGAAGCAAGTTTCGTTTGACCGTAATCAACTGCACAGCCCTGGCGGTCAAGGAAACATCGCTCTAGAAATCCTTGTCTGCGTGATTTCATGACCTGCAACAGTTGTCGAGAAAGCCGATACCGCGCTCTGTCTCACATGAGACACAAACTCCGATTTATCCCTGCTCGGCCAACTGCAGCCTGTTGGAGCCATTGGGGGGGTATGACGTCACCAGTCGGTGCTGGCGGCCCCGCTGACACGCGGATCTGAATGGCACGCGCAATCGCGCCCATCCGGCGCCCCGTTCCCAATCCGGCCCACTCGCGTGCGGCACGCGCCCGTGGCTGCCCGGCAGCCGACGATGAGGCCGCACTAAGCCCACTCGCCCACTCACCCCACTTGCCCACTCCCACGATGAGGGATGATGAGCCCACTCACCCATTCACAGATTGACTGGAGAATTCGCCGGTCGGCGAACGTGTGCAATCAGAGCTGTTCTCACGGGCCGGGAACGCTGTACAAATCCAGCACACTTCTGACAGAGATGGCTGCCGGATTGCGGCGGCGAAATGCGCACGATGTCCGTTGTTTCTGTCGCGCTTCAGTTCCACCAGCACGCCGTCAATGAGAAAAGAACGCAACGACGGGCGCGCAACGTTGCCTGAGTTGCCAGAGTTTTCCACCGCGTAGTGGTGCGCACATTTTCCAACGATTGCAACATGGTTGACAATTTCACGCAGGCCGAGACAACCAACTGCGAAGGTCGCCACGCTCCGGCACGACTTTCTACGGTTTCGAACCGTGAAGCTGCCTTCGCGATGTCAAAATAATCAGGATTAAATTGCCCACAACGCCATAAGAATGTAGGTGGCGGGTGTCTGGCATTGCCTGCTACTTGCGGTGGATGGGTGGCTCGCATTTGTCTTTAAACTAACGCAACAGCGGTGAAGAAGTTGAAGTTATATTCCACCCACGCAAGTCATCTCGAGGAGGCCACAACCCGTCACATCCTGCTGTGGATGGTGGAGCTGCAATACAACAAAGCTGCCGGCTCATCCTTTCACTCAGGTTCTATCACCTGAGCGTATCACCGGGCGGCGCCTGTCCAAGTTTGAACGGACGCCCGCTGTCACGTGCTTCCCACACTTATTGTGCGGGCCGGTGGCGATAACACGGTTACAGTGCGTGGGACTATAAGTGGGAGAATAAACACCACTCGCTATCAACAATGGCAGTGGAAGGTGCCCGTGACGCCACCGGCTACCAACAGTGGCACACCGCAGTGGGAGGTGCCCGTGACACCACCCGCCACCAGCAGTGGGAGGTGCCCGTGACACCACCCGCCATCAGCAGTGGGAGGTGCCCGTGACACCACCCACCATCAGCAGTGGCACACCGCAGTGGGAGGTGCCCGTGACACCACCCGCCACCAGCAGTGGGAGGTGCCCGTGACACCACCCACCATCAGCAGTGGCACACCGCAGTGGGAGGTGCCCGTGACACCACCCGCCACCAGCAGTGGGAGGTACCCGTGACACCACCCGCCACCAGCAGTGGGAGGTGCCCGTGACACCACCCGCCATCAGCAGTGGGAGGTGCCCGTGACACCACCCGCCACCAGCAGTGGGAGGTACCCGTGACACCACCCACCACCAGCAGTGGGAGGTGCCCGTGACACCACCCGCCACCAGCAGTGGGAGGTGCCCGTGACACCACCCGCCACCAGCAGTGGGAGGTGCCCGTGACACCACCCGCCACCAGCAGTGGGAGGTGCCCGTGACACCACCCGCCATCAGCAGTGGGAGGTGCCCGTGACACCACCCGCCACCAGCAGTGGGAGGTACCCGTGACACCACCCACCACCAGCAGTGGGAGGTGCCCGTGACACCACCCGCCACCAGCAGTGGGAGATGCCCGTGACACCACCCGCCACCAGCAGTGGGAGGTGCCCGTGACACCACCCGCCACCAGCAGTGTCACACCGCAGTGACCTTCGCCAATCTCGAGCCCACGTTTCGCTTTCGGCGACCGCAGCGCCGACGTCGCACGGCACGGGAAATTGTACCACAAGCACCACACCGTAAAGTGACACGAGGACACTGCTCACCGGGCATGGCCAGGCGTAATCCTTGTAGAGGCAATTTATAATGACCATATATTGACAACCAGTTATCTGTCGCCTGCTCCTGAAACATGCCTGTCAACGGCCATCCACTTCGGGGCGCACTCATATCCTGGATAGGACACGCACTGGAAATGCACCGGGGCCTACCACATGTCCACGAAGGCCATGGCAGTGCCTTCCTTCACGGATTCCGACGTATGCTCCATTGAGACTGTCTGAGACACGAAGAGTCCGACACAGCTCGGCAAGCGTCGAGTGAGCACAAACGAGCCACCGTCTACGTTGACCCTGTTTCGGCTGCGCGTCTTGGCAGCTGAGACGTGCTGTGAGCCGCGTCAGCCCGAATATCGAGTCCCACGAGAGCCGGGCGCGAGGAGGGCGGTGGCGGTAACAATGGACGCGGCGGTCGGGCTCGCGCACCGTCAGCCCGCGGCCCGCCGTCCGGCCGTGTTTTGCCGTCCGACTGACGGCTGACGGACAAGGCCAGACGATCGCATCCGATACGCCGCGGCGCGCCCGGCGTCCGCACACGGAGCTGGTCCGCCGCTCACAGCACTCGGCCCGTCCACTCTCCCACGCTGCTCACTCGCGCGCTGCTCGCTCGCGCGCCGGTCTGGGGACCCGCTGTTCGCTGGCGCGCTGCTCGCTCGCGCGCCGGTCTGGGGACCCGCTGTTCGCTGGCGCGCTGCTCGCTCGCGCGCCGGTCTGGAGACCCGCTGTTCGCTGGCGCGCTGCTCGCTCGCGCGCCGGTCTGGGGACCCGCTGTTCGCTGGCGCGCTGCTCGCTCGCGCGCCGGTCTGGGGACCCGCTGTTCGCTGGCGCGCTGCTCGCTCGCGCGCCGGTCTGGGGACCCGCTGTTCGCTGGCGCGCTGCTCGCTCGCGCGCCGGTCTGGGGACCCGCTGTTCGCTGGCGCGCTGCTCGCCCGCGCGCCGGTCTGGGGACCCGCTGTTCGCTGGCGCGCTGCTCGCTCGCGCGCCGGTCTGGAGACCCGCTGTTCGCTGGCGCGCTGCTCGCTCGTGCGCCGGTCTGGAGACCCGCTGTTCGCTGGCGCGCTGCTCGCTCGCGCGCCGGTCTGGAGACCCGCTGTTCGCTGGCGCGCTGCTCGCTCGTGCGCCGGTCTGGGGACCCGCTTTAGTTGACCGTCAGGCGGGCGGTCTGCGCGGGGAGGTGGTGTCACCCCATCTGCATGGCACCGCTCGCCGCCCGAGCTTCCCGTCGGTGTGTGCACGATATCGTGTCACTCTTACCGGCCACGGGTGGGAGACGGGTCGGCTACACCATAAATCGGAGCCAATAATGCGGCGCCGACCGCAGGCTTCTGACCCAGACGAACTGGTGATGCCACGCGCACGCCAAGCCGGCCAATCAAGCACCAATATTACACCGACGGCCAATTAAGCCGTCCGGGGCGGTGTTCGATGACGGCTCGGCCTCCTCCCACACGGTGCGCTTCACAGCTTGGGGCGCCGCCCACTGCGAGGCGCGCTCGCCGCTGCATCCGATCGAATCCCTCCCGACCCTGGGCCGGTCGAGTGCGCGTGACGTCACAATCAGACTGGAACGCAGATCGACCGGTAATTCGGTCCATTGTTCGGGTATTATTCGGATGCCGTCGGTGCACGTGGCGATTGCGTGACGCAGTCAGTGCCGTCGGTCTGCCGGCCTCGTGAGAGCGACAGTCACCACAACACTTTTGTTTTCCAGTGCGCGCCACTTTTGTTCTCCAGCGCGCCGTCGGTAGCCGACCGTTCAGCTGGCGTGCACTGTCCAGCCTCGGCAAATGCATTGTTGTAAGCAGACGGTAATCACCCGCCCGATGCCAGGCAACCAATAACAGACGCCGTAATGATATAATTAGGCCGTCGTTTGTCCCGGCCAGCGCCATCGAGCGGACGCTGCCTTCGATAAAAAGCGGCACAGTAAACACGTCGCTTAAATCGAAGAGATCGATCGCTGGCGACTTGGGGCTGATGCCTTGTGGATCGCTAATGAGCGTCCTATCGCGGAGCTATGATGTGTATCTGTTATCCGCCAGCTAATGTGTGTGCCGGCATGCGCTGCACAACATGTGTAGCCACTTGGTATGGGCACGGTCGACAGGCACGAATCTGCCTGTTTGTCGGATGGCTCGAATATTTTCTTGTCCGCGAATAAGCGCCCGCTATGCGTAGTGAAAGTGCTCGAGGATGAGAGGGAGAATAATCAGTGTTATCAGATGATTACTTCATTTCAGCCTTTTACCTGCGTGGTCGGCGAGGCGACGGGTATTAACGAATCACTTTTGAAAACAACTGCCTCGATATCAATAGGGTGCTAATAGGAGCCAGGCCACAGGCTGGACTTCCCAACGCTGGTCAGTGGGCACAATCTGAGATGGAAATCAGACGCATAGGATGCGAGAGCCGTCGGTAACGGCCGGCTCCGGCTTAACCACAACTGGCATATGTCCTGATGCCACGATGGCCTGCGTGACTAAAAAAAACAATGTGTCGTGAGGCACGAGCACCGCCGACGGTTACCGCTATCTGATCGAATTGCAATGCGTCAAAAATAGTTCCCGAACGGGAAATGACTGCGGGACTTCCTCGGTGCGGAGCGGCTCATAAATATTGTACACGGATTTGGTTTTGCAGCGTTTGCGCGCACAGGACACGCGACGGGTGCGCGCGCGACTGCACTGTCGTCGCCGAACGGTACGACGGCCGGCGAGTGGCACGCGTTTGCCGGTACAGCGGCCGCCAGAGGTAGCCCGTGGTTGTGGTCTGCAGGCGCAAATGCTCGGTTTGGGCTGACGCGTTTTCCGCCCTGTTAACAAGCGCTGCACGACGTGACCACGTAACGCCGCATTTACATTTTTCCAGCATGCGACAGTTATTCTGGAAATAAATCGTGAATCATTCTTTAGGACCCCTGCATTATTAGAGACTGGGCTTCCACTCAGAACTCAGAAGCTGCGTGATTAGTGATACCTGTATCGCATCATGTGTGTGCACGCGAAGATTTATGCATTGATATTCGTGAGGCTGCTCATAAAGCAGAGCACGGACACGCATTAGCACAATTTGACTCCATCACATAGCTACACTACTGGCGCAGAAGGCATTGCGCCACATGGGCTGCGTATCGGCAATGCACGCTCTCGCCACATCCGACCAGACCGGTGTCCGACATGTCGCGGCGTCCGGGCGCTCTGTCGACTGTCAGTCGCGGCGTGCCGACATGTCGGCCAGTTCCCCCGTCCTTCCCCGTCCAGCGCAGGTGCAGTTGCGCAAGGGCGTGCTGGGGCGAGCCGACTGTCTGGGACCCCCGTGCAGCACACTCCACCTGCGGCCAGCGATGGGCGGCGCCTTTGTGTCGTCGCATTTCGCCGGCCGCGATGTGCGATGTTGCAGCAGGACACTGACACTTCAACGAGAATCGTGGTCATGTCTGGTCGGTCGCCACCGTCCACGCTCCGGCACCAGCCGTCCGTTGTTGTCCACGCCCCGGCACCAGCCGTCCGTCGTTGTCCTCGCTCCGGCACCAGCCGTCCGCCGTTGTCCTCGCTCCGGCACCAGCCGTCCGTCGGTGCCGATACTCCGACACCAGCCGTCCGTCGGTGCCGATACTCCGACACCAGCCGTCCGTTGTTATCCTCGCTCTGACACCAGCCGTCCGTCGGTGCCGATACTCCGACACCAGCTGTCCGTCGGTGCCGATACTCCGACACCAGCTGTCCGTCGGTGCCGATACTCCGACACCAGCCGTCCGTTGTTGTCCACGCCCGGCACCAGCCGTCCGTCTTTGCCGATACTCCGGCACTAACCGTCCGTTGTTGTCCTCGCTCCGGCACCAGCCGTCCGTCGTTGTTCACGCTCCGATACCAGCCGTCCGTCGGTGCCGATACTCCGGCACTAACCGTCCGCCGTTGTCCTCGCTCCGGCACCAGCCGTCCGTCGGTGCCGATACTCCGACACCAGCCGTCCGTCGGTGCCGATACTCCGACACCAGCCGTCCGTTGTTATCCTCGCTCTGACACCAGCCGTCCGTCGGTGCCGATACTCCGACACCAGCTGTCCGTCGGTGCCGATACTCCGACACCAGCCGTCCGTTGTTGTCCACGCCCGGCACCAGCCGTCCGTCTTTGCCGATACTCCGGCACTAACCGTCCGTTGTTGTCCTCGCTCCGGCACCAGCCGTCCGTCGTTGTTCACGCTCCGACACCAGCCGTCCGTCGGTGCCGATACTCCGACACCAGCCGTCCGTCGTTGTCCTCGCTCTGTCACCAGCCGTCCGTTGTTGTCCTCGCTCCGACACCAGCCGTCCGTCGTTGTCCTCGCTCTGTCACCAGCCGTCCGTTGTTGTCCTCGCTCCGGCACCAGCCGTCCGTCGTTGCCGGCCGACGGCGGCACGTGGTGGAGCCGCTCCAGCGACAGCAACTCCCCGCAACGACCGGGCGACCCCCTCCTGAGGTCATTGTTCTCGGCAGCAGCGACAGACTGGTGATGGCAGTGCCAGCTATGGCAGGGGCCGATGTAGCACCACTGGTGTGTCGTCAGTCACCAGGGACTGGTGATGGCAGCGCCAGCTGTGGCAGGGGCCGATGTAGCACCACTGGTGTGTCGTCAGTCACCAGGGACTGGTGATGGCAGCGCCAGCTGTGGCAGGGACTGGTGTAGCACCACTGGTGTGTCGTCAGTCACCAGGTGTCGTGACATGGATGGCGTTTTAGTGTTGACTCCACTCCCAGGTGGTGCTTGAGCACCACTTAGGAGTGACTGAGCTGACTACCAAACTTTGAGAAGTTCAACATTGGTGTCTATGGAAAGTATGGAAGCACCACCTAGAAACCCAAAGCCATGGTTGTGAATCCCGAGTGGGTCGGGGGGGGGGGTCTGTACACCTCCTGGTCTGGCACTCTGCTAATTTTACGTTGTCATTTTCATCATTCAATCCGAAAATATGCCTTGAAGATAAGGACTTGGGCACCCTGGCTTCGTAAGAAGCCAGGATGCAAGGCAATGCAAAAGCGCTCCAAAGATTATCGGAAGACCTTGGAAAACTCCTCTTGTGAGCAGTGAGTGACGCCAGCTACCACATCACCCTCCCGGGATTGTTGTATTCGCGACCGTGTGTGGTAAGTGGAAGGGCTTCGATCTATGCTTGGCTAATGTGTTCCAGTGTGAACCTGGCCGACAACCCGGCTGGCGACAGCCGAACCGCAGCCGCGCTGGCCGCCGTAGAGCGAGTTGAACTGTGGTCACGAGCGGCTCTGCTGGCGCTCGGTTCGACGAATCACGTGGTCACGAATCACGAATCTGATCACGGATATTGCGCTGCTGATAGTCGTGGGCTACTGAGCCGACCGCGCATCGCCGCTCGCCGTTGCCGTTGCCGTTGTCGTTGCCGTTGCCGTTGCCGCACCCGTTGCTGTTGCCGCTTTCCGCCACTGACAATTCAGAATGACCGCGGCAGCTGACTGCTCATCGGTTTGATGCGGACACACTAGCCGCCCCCCTCCAAGAACTATTACGTGCCGAATGAGACATTAGGTTTTCGCGTAGGCGCCGAGCTCTTCTATGATGTGGCGTGTGGGCAGCACAATTTCTCAGTAGTAACCCATCAGGGTATTGCATATGATCCATGGCATGCACTGCTGATTTGAACGCCGCATCGCATCGATTGTTTTTTGAGTGGAGTGAAAACCCGAGCATTCAAGCCGTGTTGAAAAATATAACAGGTAAAGCTCCGTCAGCCCATGTATGGACATCCGCCACGTGACCGTTATCCTAAATATGTGCATGGGCATCGGCTACGTGGCCGTTATCATAAATATGTGCATGGGCGTGCCTTGATCAAGATCGTGCACAAAACATTGCGTGACCCATATTTGCGCCGACGTTGTTTCAGACGGATATTTGACTTTTTCCTGATCAGACAACAAGCACGTCCTGGTGCCGACTGTCTCTGCCAGACTGTTCTGATGGACAGCGGTCTGGTTTTTTGCCGACTGTTCTGATGGACGGGCCTGTTGAGCACGTCCTGGTGCCGGCCGACTGTTCTGATGGACAGCGGTCTGGTGGACAACAAGCACGTCCTGGTGCCGACTGTCTCTGCCAGACTGTTCTGATGGACAGCGGTCATGGTGCCGACAACAAGCACGTCCTGGTGCCGACTGTCTCTGCCAGACTGTTCTGATGGACAGCGGTCATGGTGCCGACTGTCTCTGCCAGACTGTTCTGATGGACAGCGGTCATGTTGACAACAAGCACGTCCTGGTGCCGACTGTCTCTGCCAGACTGTTCTGATGGACAGCGGTCATGGTGCCGACAACAAGCACGTCCTGGTGCCGACTGTCTCTGCCAGACTGTTCTGATGGACAGCGGTCATGGTGCTCCCTTTCCTGATGAGACAATAAGCACGCTCTGGCCCCGACTGTCTGGCAGAGGCTGGCAGAGGCCAAACTGTTCTAATCGGACAGCGGTCATGTCGTTCGCTTTGTTCAGGCTGGACGCCGCACTTACTGGACTCCAGTGGCACAGCCAGGGAGTCCAGGGGGGGGGACGACGAACGAAAATGTGACGAAGCTGAGGATGCGTTTGGCGCACGAAGCTTGCCGAAAATGTAGGGCTTCGCGTTGTGAAGTCTGAAAATTCCTCGTTTCATCTAGGGCATTTTTGGGTGCTAAAGGGAAAGGCGTGTTCCTTGGCTGTGCCTCTGCTGAACTCCATGAGGAGGCGTCACGATCAGAAGTAGTCGAGCTCTACTTTATGGTGTTTTTTTCCACTTTTTATAGTGCTCAATCACTACTATTAATATACGGACACAGACATCAAGCTGAAGACGCCTTGTGCCTGTTGCTCCGGCACCGCCTACGGCGTATCCTAATGTATGCCTCCTTGGGGATTGTCTTCATGAAACAACATCAATTTGTATGTCCTCAAGATGAGAACGTCCAAAATATTGGTGACGAGTCAAGTCACTTTTCCATTTACCCCTTCCATGACGCCCGCAGGACTAATTGTGATGGGATTTGCCCACGCCGCCTATCTCCACACCCATGTCTGTACTGATCGAAAGTTGCATCGGAATTTGTATTGAAGCAGCCGTACCGATCTGTACCGTTCGAATCATGTTACGTCGTTCTGCCCCGGCAAGTCAACGGCCAGTGCGGTGTTCCGTGCACTGAAACCCACCGGGACCTACGCGGAGCCCCGTACCCTTGCACCTCCCCTCCCCCCCCGGACCGGGCAACGTCGCCCCCTGTCCACTGACCGCACCCGTTCGCCACGCTCCACCCCAGCCATTCTCGGCAGTCGACGTCCCTCCTGCCTTCTACTCAGGCACGTACTGGGGGTGGGGTGGGGGGGGGGGGCGGTCACATCACTTGCACCTTTCCGACCCGGGCAGTCACGCCAATTCTGTCCGGCCCGGCCCGCACAGTGCTTCATCGCCGTGTCTGCTACCCGGTGGCGGCTCTTTGTGCCGGCCTGACTCACCCCTGACCACGAAGACGTCGGTGCAAGGCGCCCTCCCACCGAAGAAAAAACACACACCTGCACAGACACGAGCTATGGAGGCGGTCCCCGCTGCGCAAATGGGCGCATTGGTCGTTAACTTGCCGCGTGATGGGCGCCCCATTCGCGCCGCATCATTTCCACTGAGCCACCAATCAGAGGCGATCTCATGTCTGGAGTGGCGGTCTCGTCTCCGGAGCGGTGATCTCGTCTCCGGAGTCGCGGTCTCGTATCCAGTGTGGCGATCATGTCTTCGAAGCCGCGGTCTCTTCTCTAGAGTGGCGGCCTCGTCTCCGCAGCCGCGGTCTCGTCTCCGGAGCTGATCTCGTCTCCGGAGTCGCGGTCTCGTATCCGGTGTGGTGGTTTCGTCTCCCGGGCGGCGGTGTCGTGCCTGGAGCGGTGATCTCGTCTCGGGAGCGGTGGTCGGCGTGGCTCTCGTCAGCGGCCGTCTGTTTGGCGGCCTTGACACGCCGACACCGCCTCGGTGGCGCATGGATTCGCGCCGGTGCGTCGTTGCTAATCAGTCCCGACAGCAGCGCCGGTGCGTCGTTACTAATCAGCGCCGACAGCAGCGCCGGCGTGCAGGTTCCACGTCGTGACTGAGGCCTCCGGGCCGAGCCCGAGCCTCTTCCCGAGCCCGCTCCTCAGATACTTCCAAGCTTTCTCCCGTGCTCCTTTCGAGCCTCGATCCTTCACTGAGGGTCCTCTCGCACTTCCTCCCGAATCCAATTTTGAATTGTTCCCGAATCTTTTCCGGAGTCCTCCAACACCTGCCGAACATCTTCTGAGCCTTTTTCAAATTCCTCACGCCCTCCAGCGTCCTCCCGAGCTCCCAGTTCTGTGGAGCAGCGAGTCAGTCCGTGGCTGCTGTTCCTTGCCAGCTAAGCACCACGTGCTGTCCCTGGCCAGCTGAACACCGCATGCTGTCCCTGACCAGCTGGTGATCAGCTGCTGTCCCTGACAAACTGAGCACAACATGCTGTCCCTGACCAGCTGGTGATCAGCTGCTGTCCATGGCCAGCTGGTGCTGCTGTCCCTGATCAGCTGGTGAGCACCTGTTGTTCCTGGCCAGCTGGGCACCACATGCTGTCCCTGATCAGCTGGTGACCAGCTGCTGCTCATGGCCAGCTGAGCACCACATGCTGTCCCTGACCAGCTGAGCACCATATGCTGTCCCTGATCAGCTGGTGACCAGCTGCTGCCCGTGGCCAGCTGAGCACCACATACTGTCCCTGACCGGCTGGTGATCAGCTGCTGTCCCTGACCAGCTGCTGATCAGCTGCTGTCTGTGGTCAGCGGCTCGTGTATTGCCGGTGCCCGGCCCGGCCCGTCGCGTGACCCCGTGTCACGCTGAGGTCACGTAGCGCTCGTGAATCACGGACACGAGTCGTCGGCGGACGGCGGATTGTGACACGGCTGGCGCCGCACCGGGCCGGGTCAGAGGGCGAAAGGTGGCCGCATCTGCACGGTGAGCGATGTGTCCCACCTGAGCTCGCCGCGCGGCCCGGCGGGCGGCGGCGGCGATTGGTGAAGCTGCAGATCAGCAGATCTTCGGCCGCCTCGACAGCAACAGCACCCGGCCGCTGGCGCCGCGGCCGTCACAGCCGACGGAGGCCGCGTCGGTGGTGCGTCCCGTGACGTCCCAGTCGCGGCAACGTCACTGCAGCCTGTCCTGGTGACGTCCCAGTCCCAGTCACGCCGCACCGTGGTCTGTCCCGGTCAGGTCTCAATCCCGGTAACGTCCCAGTTCCGGTAGCGTCACTCCGCGGCCAGTTCCGGTAGCGTCCCAGTCCCAGTAACGTCACTCCGCGGCCAGTTCCGGTGACGTCCCAGTTCCGGTAGCGTCCCAGTCCCAGTAACGTCACTCCACGGCCAGTTCCGGTAGCGTCCCAGTCCCAGTAACGTCACTCCACGGCCAGTTCCGGTAACGTCCCAGTTCCGGTAGCGTCCCAGTCCCAGTAACGTCACTCCGCGGCCAGTTCCGGTCAGGTCCCAGTCCCGGTAACGTCCCAGTCCCAGTAACGTCACTCCGCGGCCAGTTCCGGTAGCGTCCCAGTCCCAGTAACGTCACTCCGCGGCCAGTTCCGGTAGCGTCCCAGTCCCAGTAACGTCACTCCACGGCCAGTTCCGGTAGCGTCCCAGTCCCAGTAACGTCACTCCACGGCCAGTTCCGGTAGCGTCCCAGTCCCAGTAACGTCACTCCGCGGCCAGTTCCGGTAGCGTCCCAGTCCCAGTAACGTCACTCCACGGCCAGTTCCGGTAGCGTCCCGGTCCCAGTAACGTCACTCCGCGGCCAGTTCCGGTGACGTCCCAGTTCCGGTAACGTCCCAGTCCCAGTAACGTCACTCCGCGGCCAGTTCCGGTAACGTCCCAGTCCCAGTAACGTCACTCCGCGGCCAGTTCCGGTGACGTCCCAGTTCCGGTAGCGTCCCAGTCCCAGTAACGTCACTCCACGGCCAGTTCCGGTAACGTCCCAGTCCCAGTAACGTCACTCCGCGGCCAGTTCCGGTAACGTCCCAGTTCCGGTAGCGTCCCGGTCTGGGTCGGTCAAGTTGCTGCGGCCTGCCCCGGTGGCGAGTGGCCGGCCGACGGGCACGGAACGGGAGCCCGTCAACATGACCGACCGAAAACGTCATCCGACCGGACGGTTTCCATGGATGGGCGACGGATGCGGGTGAAAACGATGGCCGACGCCCGCGGTAATAGTTGAACACTCAACGTTGCGTCTGAGCACTGCGTGAAAGGAATGGACGCCCAGCCGACAAAACTCCTCCACCATTGCTCTTCGATAATGACAGGGTGACCTTGAAGGCTTCACGCAGCGTCACGGACCCGGTGGTTCCAGTGGTTCAGAGCCATTGGAGCGGGTGTGGCCGCGATGGGGTTGTGGCGAGCTCCTCTGTCGCGCCCTTGTGTCGGTTCGACGGCCGCGGGCACCGTGGGCCCGCTACAGCAGGTGTGCCGACTTTCCCCGGTCGTTAGTATCAATACTGTCGGCCGGCACGCGGCCGACTCGGACAACGTACGATGCGGCGTCACGCGCTACTCGACGGCCGCCGCCCTCCCGCCCGCCGACCCGTCGCCATCGGTGGTAGGCCACCCTCCCGCCGACCCGTCACCATCGGTGGTAGGCCGCCCTCCCGCCGACCCGTCACCATCGGTGGTAGGCCACCCTCCCGCCGACCCGTCACCATCGGTGGTAGGCCACCCTCCCGCCGACCCGTCACCATCGGTGGTAGGCCGCCCTCCCGCCGACCCGTCACCATCGGTGGTAGGCCACCCTCCCGCCGACCCGTCGCCATCGGTGGTAGGCCACCCTCCCGCCGACCCGTCACCATCGGTGGTAGGCCGCCCTCCCGCCGACCCGTCACCATCGGTGGTAGGCCGCCTCCCGCCGACCCGTCACCATCGGTGGTAGGCCACCCTCCCGCCGACCCGTCACCATCGGTGGTAGGCCACCTCCACCCGTCACCATGTGGTAGTCGTACCATCGGTGGTGGCCCTCCCGCCGACCCGTCGCCATCGGTGGTAGGCCACCCTCCCGCCGACCCGTCACCATCGGTGGTATACCGCCCTCCCGCCGACCCGTCACCATCGGTGGTAGGTCGTCCTCCCGCCGACCCGTCACCATCGGTGGTAGGCCGCCCTCCCGCCGACCCGTCACCATCGGTGGTAGGCCGCCCTCCCGCCGACCCGTCACCATCGGTGGTAGGCCGCCCTCCCGCCGACCCGTCACCATCGGTGGTAGGCCGTCCTCCCGCCGACCCGTACCATCGGTGGTAGGCCACCCTCCCGCCGACCCGTCACCATCGGTGGTAGGCCTCCCGCCGACCCGTCACCATCGGTGGTAGGCCACCCTCCCGCCGACCCGTCACCATCGGTGGTAGGCCACCCTCCCGCCGACCCGTCACCATCGGTGGTAGGCCACCCTCCCGCCGACCTCATCGGTGGTAGGCCCCCTCCCGCCGACCCGTCACCATCGGTGGTAGGCCGCCCTCCCGCCGACCCGTCACCATCGGTGGTAGGCCACCCTCCCGCCGACCCGTCACCATCGGTGGTAGGCCACCCTCCCGCCGACCCGTCACCATCGGTGGTAGGCCACCCTCCCGCCGACCCGTCACCATCGGTGGTAGGCCACCCTCCCGCCGACCCTCTACATCGGTGGTAGGCCGCCCTCCGCCGACCCGTACCATCGGTGGTAGGCCGCCCTCCCGCCGACCCGTCACCATCGGTGGTAGGCCGCCCTCCCGCCGACCCGTCACCATCGGTGGTAGGCCGCCCTCCCGCCGACCCGTCACCATCGGTGGTAGGCCGCCCTCCCGCCGACCCGTACCATCGGTGGTAGGCCGCCCTCCCGCCGACCCGTCACCATCGGTGGTAGGCCGCCCTCCCGCCGACCCGTCACCATCGGTGGTAGGCCCCTCCCGCCGACCCGTCACCATCGGTGGTAGGCCACCCTCCGCCGACCCGTGCCATCGGTGGTAGGCCGCCCCGCCGACCCGTCGCCGACCCGTCACCATCGGTGGTAGGCCGTCCTCCCGCCGACCCGTCACCATCGGTGGTAGGCCACCCTCCCGCCGACCCGTCACCATCGGTGGTAGGCCACCCTCCCGCCGACCCGTCACCATCGGTGGTAGACCACCCTCCCACCGACCCGTCACCATCGGTGGTAGGCCACCCTCCCGCCGACCCGTCGCCATCGGTGGTAGGCCACCCTCCCGCCGACCCGTCACCATCGGTGGTAGGCTACCATCCCGCCGACCAGTCACCATCGGTGGTAGGCCACCCGATAACATCCGATATGTTGCCCAACATTTACCGCCGCATCGAACTGTATTTGGTTCCATCCATATGGCTCACATGCCGGCGTGGCAAAAACTTGAACCCTGAAACTAACTAACCAACTAACCCAGCAGTTGGGTGTGTTCTGGAGCAACACAGAGAGTAAAAAGTCCAAAATAGCACTTTCTGGTGAAACGATGCTGCGTAGAATAATTATTTGATAAGATATCGGGTACGACACTGTGTTTCTTCCCAGTGGCGGTGACCCTGTGCGACACCGTGTTCCTGCCCAGTGACGGTGACCCGGTGCGACACCGTGTTCCTGCCCAGTGACGGTGACCCCGTGCGACACCGTGTTCCTGCCCAGTGACGGTGACCCCGTGCGACACCGTGTTCCTGCCCAGTGACGGTGACCCGGTGCGACACCGTGTTCCTGCCGAGTGGCGGTGACCGTGTGCGACACCGTGTTCCTGCCCAGTGACGGTGACCCGGTGCGACACCGTGTTCCTGCCCAGTGACGGTGACCCCGTGCGACACCGTGTTCCTGCCCAGTGACGGTGACCCGGTGCGACACCGTGTTCCTGCCCAGTGACGGTGACCCCGTGCGACACCGTGTTCCTGCCCAGTGACGGCGACCCGGTGCGACACCGTGTTCCTGCCGAGTGGCGGTGACCGTGTGCGACACCGTGTTCCTGCCCAGTGGCGGTGACCCGGTGCACTTGTTCATCAGCAGATGGACACCTACTTCTGCAGGTCGCAAATGTTCTCGTTGGCGGATGTCGTGGACATTGTCAACTGAATGAGAACGACGATGTCAGAGGCAGAACAACCATGTCAGGGGCAGAACGTTGTGTGGCGCTCGCTCCGGTACTGATTATCAGCGATAGACCGAAATCACCATAATTATATCCCGCTTAGATGGTGGCACACAGCTCGTTACGTGACGCTTGCAGTGGTTCACGGTGGTCGCTGACGGGCGGTTTGAAGCAGGATATCTGGCGAGACGACCATCGTCATGTGACGCCACCCCGCCTCCGCCCCGTATCCGCCGTCCCGCCTCCGCATCCGCCTCCGCATCCGCCGCCCTATTCGCCTCCGCCTCCGCCGCTCCGTCCGCCTCCCTGTCCGCCTCCGCCGCTCTGTCCGCCTCCGCTGCCCTGTCCGCCTTCTCCGCCCTGTCCGCCTTCGGCGTCCCGTCAGCCTCCACCTCTGCCTCCGCCGTCTCGTGACGCCCACCAGGAGCCGCACTCCGAGCTCGGTCCAGAAACGCGAGCTACAAGTCGCCGTCGCCTCGTCGGCGAGAGTCGTCTGCAAAACGCGCCGGTCACGAGCACGCCGTTTCGGCGGGCGTGACGCGTGGCGCGTCGGCCAGCACGCCGGGTCGGCGCCTCGCCGGACCGGCACGCGGGACGGCCGCCACTATCGGTGCGCTATCTGGACCAGATGAGTGACGCACGGTGCGGGGGCGGCCGGCCGCATCAGATGGCGCGAAGCTCTGACGGCGCGCGCGCCGGCCGCCGGCGCAGATCGCATCGCCGATTGGCGCGGCGAGCGGCGGCGCTTTTTATCCGGCCGGCAAAAACGGCGCCACTTACCACCCCGGGCGCGACACGTGACGAGCACGGTCGCGGTCGCCGCCGGCAACGGCCGGCCGTGGAGAAGGGAAGGCTGCGTCACCCCGCGTCAGCCTGCGTCACCCCGCGTCACCCCGCGTCAGCCTGCGTCACCCCGCATCACCCCGCATCACCCCGCATCACCCCGCGTCACCCCGCGTCACCCCGCGTCAGCCTGCGTCACCCCGCGTCACCCCGCGTCACCCCGCGTCAGCCTGCGTCACCCCGCGTCACCCCGCGTCACCCCGCGTCACTCCGCGTCACTCCGCGTCACTCCGCGTCACCCCGCGTCAGCCTGCGTCACCCCGCGTCACCCCGCGTCACCCCGCGTCACCCCGCATCACCCCGCGTCACCCCGCGTCACCCCGCGTCACCCCGCGTCACCCCGCGTCAGCCCGCGTCACCCCGCGTCACCCCGCGTCAGCCTGCGTCACCCCGCGTCACCCCGCGTCACCCCGCGTCACCCCGCGTCACCCCGCATCACCCCGCGTCACCCCGCGTCACCCCGCGTCACCCCGCGTCACCCCGCGTCACTCCGCGTCACTCCGCGTCACCCCGCGTCACCCCGCGTCACCCCGCGTCACCCCGCGTCACCCCGCGTCACCCGCGTCACCCCGCGTCACTCCGCGTCACCCGCGTCACCCCGCGTCACCCCGCGTCACCCGCGTCACCCGCGTCACCCGCGTCACCCGCGTCACTCCGCGTCACCCCGCGTCACTCCGCGTCACTCCGCGTCACCCGCGTCACCCCGCGTCACCCCGCGTCAGCCGGCGACACCCCGCGTCACCCCGCGTCACCCCGCGTCAGCCAGGCGACACCCCGCGTCACCCCGCGTCACCCCGCGTCACTCCGCGTCACCCCGCGTCACCCCGCGTCACCCCGCGTCACCCCGCGTCACTCCGCGTCACTCCGCGTCACCCCGCGTCACTCCGCGTCACCCCGCGTCACCCCGCGTCACTCCGCGTCACTCCGCGTCACTCCGCGTCACCCCGCGTCACTCCGCGTCACTCCGCGTCACCCCGCGTCACTCCGCGTCACCCCGCGTCACCCCGCGTCACTCCGCGTCACCCCGCGTCACTCCGCGTCACTCCGCGTCACTCCGCGTCACCCCGCGTCACCCCGCGTCACTCCGCGTCACTCCGCGTCACCCCGCGTCACCCCGCGTCACCCCGCGTCAGCCAGGCGACACCCCGCGTCACCCCGCGTCACCCCGCGTCAGCCAGGCGACACCCCGCGTCACCCCGCGTCACCCCGCGTCACCCCGCGTCAGCCTGCGTCACCCCGCGTCACCCCGCGTCACCCCGCGTCAGCCTGCGTCACCCCGCGTCACCCCGCGTCACCCCGCGTCACCCCGCGTCACCCCGCGTCAGCCAGGCGACACCCCGCGTCACCCCGCGTCACCCCGCGTCACCCCGCGTCAGCCAGGCGACACCCCGCGTCACCCCGCGTCAGCCAGGCGACACCCCGCGTCACCCCGCGTCACCCCGCGTCACCCCGCGTCAGCCAGGCGACACCCCGCGTCACCCCGCGTCAGCCAGGCGACACCCCGCGTCACCCCGCGCCAGCCAGGCGACACCCCGCGTCACCCCGCGTCACCCCGCGTCAGCCAGGCGACACCCCGCGTCACCCCGCGTCACCCCGCGTCAGCCAGGCGACACCCCGCGTCACCCCGCGTCACCCCGCGTCACCCCGCGTCACCCCGCGTCACTCCGCGTCACCCCGCGTCAGCCAGGCGACACGGATCGTAGCGGTCAGCAATGCATGTAGACATGCGAACCGTTGCTGCAGCGGACAACACACCCACGTGTGTAATAGCCGTTCATATCAGATCGGAGACGACAGTGCTTACACGGTCCGGCGGCTGCAAGGTCAATTAGGACAAACACACAGATGCACAAGCACTGCGTGCTCATGCCGACACAGCGCCGGCGGGCATGGCCACACCTTTAGCACGCCGGCCGAACAATAGGCGGCGTCCCGACGGTCTGTGGCGGCGGCCAGCCAGCATGACCCAGTTGCGTCAGGGGCCAACACGGCGTGGACCGAAGCCCAATGTGCCGCGTGACCAGAGGCGTGCACGGGCGCGCCGCCGGTGTCCATGGCCGGCCCTCTGGCCCTGGGGGCGCGCCCGCTCGGGCACGGGCCGCCGCCGCCGGTGTCCATGGCCGGCCCTCTGGCCCTGGGGGCGCGCCCGCTCGGGCACGGGCCGCCGCCGCCGGCGGCGCCGCCGGAGGGCGTGCCGGTCAGTCGCGCTGACGACGCCCTCGTGGCGCGCCCTCGGCCCGTGGGAGAGTCGTGACGCGGTCCGTGACCGGAGGTGTAGCGTGGGGCGGGGCGCGGCGCGGAGGTGCGCTCCCAGCAACTGTCCGTGACCGGAGGTGTAGCGCGTGACGGACGTGTGCTCTCGGAAACCGTCCGTGTCCGGAGGCATAGCGCAGGGCGCGGCGCGGAGGTGCGCTTCCGGAAGCCGTCCGTGTCCGGAGGTGTAGCGCGGGGGGGGGGCAGAGGTGCGCCCCCAGCAGCCGTCAGTGGCCGGCGCCACGTCGAGCCGGCGCCACCCGTGGGTTTGTTTGTCTTAAGTAGCCGGCCAGAGCTGGCCGTCGCCCTAAGTAGATGACTGATGAGGCGCGCATTGATGGTCAGACCAGGTCATATTGCACTGGCGCAGAGATAAGGAGAAAGGTCCGGGGCACGATGACTCGGATACAAGCCGGTTGCGACATCTCTGCACTTTGTGACCCGCCCTCCCCAATGGGCCGTGTCCGACGCTCGAGGTCCAGCCAGACTAATTAAAGCTGGGCGGCAGTTCCTCCTATAGGAGTAACATTATCAGACTAACATCACCCGTGTCCCGGTGGAAAAGATGACACATCGTACTTGTTATGTTGTGGAGGACGTAAATAAATAGCAGTATGTCTAGATTCTAGATTATTTCAAATTAGCATGGTTACTGTTGTACTGATAAGCGTACACGGGCCCGTTTATGTCTCCCTATATATAGTCTACCTTTGCAGTCATTGCAGTTGAAATGCTGTCTCCCCGACTACGCGCATAAGCTACCATCAGTTGTGTCGCCTCATTCTGTGTAGACGAGTCGCCCACGTCTTGGCCAGAGGGCCGTAATTGTTTGCCGGTTGCTGTGCTGCGGCATGGCCGAGTCCAGTTGTGCCGCCTCCTTCTGTGTAAATGAGTCTCCCATGTCTCGGACAGCGGGCTATGCTTGTCGGCCAACTACTGGGCTGCGGCGCGGCCGGGATCCAGTTGTGCCGCCTCTTTCTGTGGAGACGAGTCGCCCACGTCTCGGGCAGAGGGCCGTTATTGTTGACCGATTAATGAGGTCGGACACGGCTGGGTCCCGTTGTGCCGCGCCTCCTGTGTAGACGAGTCGCCCATGTCTTGGCCAGAAAGCCGTAGTTGTTGGCCGATTACTGGGCTGCGCCGTGGCCAGGTCCAGTTGTACCGCCTCCTGTGGAGACGAGTCGCCCACGTCTTGGCAGAAGGCCGTAGTTGTTGGCCGATTACTGAGGTCCGGCGCGATCGGGTCTCGTGCCGCTTCCATCTGTGCAGACGAGTCGCCCACGTCTCGGACAGAGGGCCGCAATTGCTGGCCGGTTACTGGGCTGCGGCGCGTCCGTCCGCCGTAATCAAGACTGCAGCGCCGCGGCGGACGACTCTCTTTGTGCTGCTTTTTCGTGGCAGGATCACGGCTGGTGGCTGTGGAAAAACACCGCGTCATCTTGCAGCTGTCGTGCGTGCGAGACAGCGGCGTGCATCATCCTGGCGTGTCCGCCCGTCGGACGGGTCAACTGCTTGTCGTGCGCTGGTCATGGCAGCTGAATTGACTTGGGTTCAGGCGAGCTCAGCTGGCATTGGGCATGTGGTGCTGTGTTTGCAAGCTGTTGACCAGAACCATTTCCTGTGTACTGAGAGGCCTGAGTCGCGTTCGTCCCTCCTTGATTTGTAGGCATGTACATTGCTCCTTGTTTGTTTGTGTATGTTGCAAGCAAATTTGTCTTCGGGAGGTGGAGAAGACGCGATTCGATGTGAACATTTAAGAGTTTTAGCGACGTTTCTTTTCCTTGGCGATTTCTTAGCGATGTGTCTAGTGTTATGTATTTGTAAGACATACCTACTTTGAAGATGCACCTTCAGTACTCGATTGCATGATAGACTGAATATTTTCATCATGAAGTTCCTCGGCCCGTCATAAGAATTGGGAGCATGTGCTATTGGAAATAGTATTGGATGGCAATGCCATTTTCGACCTATTCATGTCCTTTATATATATATATCAACGCTTTCCAACTGTAGTAAGATATCAATACAATCATTGCCAGCTATCAAGTGGTGCTTAAGTGAATCGCCCGTCGTGTTTGTTGATAGGTGTTCGCAAAGCTTTGATTCATTGCTAACCCAGAACATACTTGAACTTCTTGAAGTGCATTTTAATATTGGTTGGAGCCCCTTGTAAACTTGTGCATCAATTAAATCACAGAAAACATAGCCGAAATATGTACTTGATGTGTGTATATCATACATGGTAAAGATAAAGCGTGTGGGAATAGACTAGTGGTGCAATACTGTTGAACTCGAACCACATATACCATGTCAGCGCTGTAATACTTTGGGTCCAGCCCATGTGTGACTAGTGCACCAACGTAGCACACATCTAATGCACTATAAAGCAAAACGGTTCATGCTACATCAAACTAAAACATTTCACATCTTTTGTTTGCGTTTCCTAACTTGTCACTTATTTCACGCGTTTCGGATGTTTTTCTTGGCTTGCACATCAGCTGAATGAGAATCAATGCGCCTCCTCGCGGCCCACCGTTTGTAGACGGCACCCTCAGTTGATGTCAGTCACCACGCCCACTTCCGGTATTCACCAGAACCGCTTCCGGTGTAAGAAAGTCATCAGTGCTGGCAAACACTTCCGGCACCCGGGCCTGCTGGCTGACACGCCTGTGATAGAATAATAGATGCGGTTTTAGACGCTCCTTCCGACGCGCCGCATTGCGATAGCCTTCTGACTGGCAAGATAATGGAACGGAAAAGAAAAGAAAACAGGCGAGCGCGTAGCTCAGCTTTATAGCGCGTAGTCCTGATGATTGTGCGCAATTTTTATTAAGAAATAACTTAGCTTCTCTGACTTTTGTCCCAAAGATACTACCCAGCCCTTCTGATTCGGGTATGTCGATGTGGACAGGTCCACTGAGCTAATTCCCCGATAATTCCCCGATGCTATCTGATATAAGCTGAATGTTTGAACACAAATCAGTCCAGTGCTTGATCGGATCTCAGTGGCGACATATTTGCTGTGCTGAAAATTGGCCAATGCTTAGCTAAAAATTCAACATCCGCTGTCGCAATCGGATGAGATATAATTTAACCTGGTTGATCAGGAATAACAATGAGTTATATCAAGAAGGCTGATTGATGAGGAAGGTAGCTTTTGTAACTTTGCTTCGTGGGTCTCTGTGCCTGAATTATTAAAAGTAAAATAAATGAAATAAAAGACGTGTTAATGGCGGATTCAATAAAGATGAGTCATGGCAGTATAACTTCAAATGGGCCCTCTCATACCCAGTGATCCTACTGGAAGGACACGTTGAATAAGAAAGCGAAGCATGCATTGGGCAATGATGTCAAGAAGTCATAAATGCTCGGCACTTCTGAAGCTCTTAATGGACATGTGGCATCACAGCGATGCGAAGTGAATGCGAATAACCCTGACACAATGTAACGCGTGCTCTGCCACGGCAACATCTACAGATGCATATCATAACTTTGCATATTTTTACTATCCTCAGCTCACATAATTTTCCAGTAGTTGGGTGGTGATGGCATTGAAGCGCGTTTATGCCACTCCCCAGTGCATGAATCCAATGTGCAGTTAAACGCGATCGACACTTGCAACGACAAGGCTGACGCCGTTTAATCTGCACGAATGTTATTCTAGCTTGAAGGCTAGAAGGCTGTTCACATCTGTATAGACCTCAAGCTGCAGCACGGCTGACTGGCAA
Source organism: Ashinkailepas kermadecensis (assembly GCA_034440615.1). Lineage (NCBI taxonomy): Eukaryota > Metazoa > Arthropoda > Thecostraca > Neolepadidae > Ashinkailepas > Ashinkailepas kermadecensis. Next base: position 132,078 of record JAOTOM010003840.1, read on the forward strand.
GATAGGACCCGAGTTGATAGGATTCTGTTCACACAATGCCATCGGACTAGTGATACAGCTCCTAAAATGTACTGAGGTAGCCGCCCTACCCTCGTCGTGCTGGCTGCTTGGTGGTAGATAGCGAAGCTGATACGTATGGAAGAGTGCAGGAACCGGGGCCCGGGGCCGAAAGTACTAGCAGTTCCTAGACACTGTAAAAGTGTCGTAAAACGGCGTTTGCACAGGTGCACGCTGCTTAGTGCATGCTGGTGCCCAGCGGTGCCCGTATATATTCCTGCATACACATACACACATATACACACATACACATACATACACACATAAACACACACACATACATACATACATACATATACACATACATGCATGCACACATACACACATACATGCATACATACATACATACACACATATATACAAGCATACATACATACATACATGCATGCATACATTCATACATACATACATACATACACACCCATACATGAATGCACCATATACAGATACATGCATATATATATAATATACACATATATACAAACATATATATATATATATATCATATTCATATATATATATATATATATACACCTATATATATATATATATATATATATATATATATATATATATGGCCATTTCGACGGATTCAAGCACTAATTACTGTTGGGAGGCCGGCGCTGGGAAAATCTATCTAAATACTGAGCAGACATTAACCCTAGCCAATAAAGGGAGAGGGGGGTGAGGCGGCTGGGGTTGATGCAACCCCCCCTAAGGTTTGTCTTGGATGACTTCAGAACCGCTCATTGGAAGCCAGTTAAATTTACACTGCCCTTTGGGGCGTTCTTTTTCGGAGCTTTTTTTTCGTCATGTCAGCCACGGAGCTATGACGACATCAATGGTAACACCTCCGACCGATCGAGAACGGAATCCCGGATTGTCACAACATGACATGACATTGCCACTGAAAGCTTGTGCGGCTTGGGCTACTAGATGACTGGACTGATATTCGAGCATTGATTATGTGCAATTCCATGGTCATTCAAGGTCATTGACCTAAGTTAACCGAAGTTGATTTTGTAGTCAGATTATCTAGAGTTGTTCTGTTCTGAATCGGATTGCACTGTCAATTTTTGCCCTGGTGTGGGTGGAAGCAGTGGTTTTAACCAACATTCTATCAAGTTTCATATGCGGTGTCGGCCCCTGACCTAACCGGTAACCTTTGCTTTAAATGAAGTTTCAAATATATCATTACATCCGTAAAGTACAGACGAACACCCTGATAATAACTAAAAGTGTATATCTATTGCAGTTTAGGAAACGTTTGTGATCAAGTTGTGAAATGTGTCGATTTTTTGGCGAAAATTTGACGATTTTTTTGCAAAGATATATTCGCAACAATATTGTTGCGAAAAAAAATTCAAGTGCGAATCACGAGATCTCGCCCCATTCCACGCGCCTGTTTCAAATTCGTCTCTCTAGCTCGATTCGTTTGGAAACGCCAACGAGGTCGCAACGTGATATTCAAACACTCAGATATAATATATTCGGTCCGTCCCCCATACCAGGACCAGAGGCGCACCCAACAGGGAGACTCTTCTCGCCCAGCACCGGAAAAGGTTCATTTCCACCATGCAGATTCTCCGTCCCTCGATCGAAAATCGCTCAGCCATGGCACTAGGACTCGGCCCTCTATGCAGCATGTCTGTGCGTGCGCCTGACCGAGACACGGTTCCGCCGGCCGGCCCACATTCTGACGTCATCTGCTGTCAGTGTCCGGCGCGATGATGATTGCTTCTCGTAAGTCGTGCCTGCTCGCCGCCGGAGCCACAACTCCCGCAACTCGGCCGGGAAATCGCCGCCAACACGTCCACCCGGCGGCGCCGACCCACTGGCCGCCCGACACCTCGTGGCACGTACCAGCTCGTGGCGGACGTGCCCACGTGGACGGCGCCGACCCACTGGCCGCCCGACACCTCGTGGCACGTGCCAGCTCGTAGCGGACGTGCCCACGTGGACGGCGCCGATCCACTGGCTGCCCGACACCTCGTGGCATGTGCCACCCCGTGGTGGGCGTGCCCACGTGAACGACGCGCCGGCACGGCGTGTGAACGTGTTGCCGCGTATGTCACGCGCATGTGTGTGCGTCACATCTGAGGCCGTCACATCTGGGGCCGTCACATCTGAGGCCGTCACATCTGGGGCCGTCACATCTGGGGCCGTCACATCTGAGGCCATCACATCTGGGGCCGTCACATCTGGGGCCGCGCGGCCGTCCGAGCGTCGTCACCGAGGTGTCAATCGACGTTGTCACTCATGACCAGCGTGCGCCAGTTGTGAGGTCAAGGTCGTGGTGGGAGGTTTCGGTGTCAGCGGGCCAACTTTCAACATCGATACAACGGACACGACGCCCGTGCAGGGCAGACGTATGCTGCATTGTTCTCGGAGCTTTCGCATCGAACTCGACAGCGCCATTTGTTAGCCCGATTAGTCTATGGCAATCGCTGCATCTCATTTCTCATGTACGTTTGTATGTCTAATACCCTCTTGCCAATGTACACGGCGCGTGGGTGACGTCTGAAGAGGCCTGCCTGCCATTGTATGAGCTACAAATGCTCTCATTGATGTAACGTGTCATTACCGGGCTCCCCGCCCTTAAGCCCAAGTAATCAATCAAGCTTGACGATGAGGTTTGAGTGGAATGTGTTGGTGCCCGTGGGCATGCAGATAATTAATGCGGCGTTCACAATTTCAGCAAGCACCGTTGCGATTACCTAAAGGAAACACGAGCAGGCTGTTCGGTTATCCCATTCGACCATCAACCGGTCTGCACCGCTCTCTTCCGTGAAGCTGGGGCTGCCATGACGACGGCACGTCACCGTACGCGGGTCTCTCACAGGCCCAGCCAGTCAGTGCCGGCCTCCGCGGAAACCATGACCTGACCTCTGACCCCGGATGGCAGGCGAGCGGCCCGTGCATGCCGACGCCGAGCGTCGTCCGCGTCCGGTCACTTGCTGCACCCGCCGCGGCGTCCGCGCACGACCGGCTGCAGTGACGCAATCGACCCGCCTGCGCCCCGCCGTTCACAGCTTGAGGGCTACATTTCACGTGCGATATGGGCTGCCGGGCTGCGATATGGGCGATATGGACGATGGTCCATTATACGGACCATCGTCTGGTCAGACGGCGAGACCGATAGGGATGCCATGCCCCGGCGCCGAACGTTGGCTCGCGTGGTGATCTCCTCACGTGTGTTCGCGCCGCTGTCCTGTCGATAGACGGTGAGACCGCTGAGATAGCTGGAGCTTCACCTGCCGCGCTGTTCCGTCAAATGCAATCGCTGGATGCATTCGGTCCGTCGCGTGTCAACGCTTCGATGCTGTTGGTGGGGGACCATGGAATCAGTGGTGGGGATTACGGGATCAGTGGTGGAGATCATGGGATCAGTGGTTATGATCATGGTATTAGTGATAGGACCATGTCATAAGTGATAGGGATCATGTCATCAGTGATGGGAACCACGACATTAGCGATGGGAACCATGGCACTAGTGATGAGGATCACGACATTGGTGACGGTGGTGGTGATGGTGATGGTGATGGCATCGTTAGCGGTGTCAGTTGCGTTGTGCGTTAGGTCTGTACACCACCCACCTCACTTCGTGGAGCATGAGAGATGTCACCGACCTACGCCGGTACCATTATCTACCTTGTAATTCTGCTGTTCGTGGTCACTTGTTATTCAGCCTACTGGGCGAGCGGTGAGCATGGTAGCAAGTGAGGCTATAGTCGTTATGCTCCAGGATAAGCCTTATTACCGCCCACACCCCCACCCCGCCCCTCCCACCAAGTCCATCTATTCTGCATAATCGATAGTCACGGCGGGGGTCTGCGGTCGTCTCATGCTTTACCACCGCTCCGCCGACCGCAGCCATTTCCGTGTACTCTGGCCATCGGCAGGCGTGACCACGGGCGGATGTGGACGGTGGCGAGGCGGCGCCGCTCTGGTGCGCGAAGGGGTGTGGACGGGTCCTGCAGTAGTGAAAGAGATAGCTGCACCGTGGATAGTGTTGCAGTTGTGTTGTTCCCTGGGCCAGGCTTTCTCTACCGTGGACCATGTGTTTTTCTGCCGTGGACGGTGGACGCGTTCACCATGGACGACGGAGGAGTCTTGTCGTGGACGACACCGGAGTCCTGCGTGGGCGATGAGCGGTCTCGCTGCGGACGGAGGACAAATCCACCACGAAGGCGGGACGGATCGCAGTGCAGTGGTGGAGACATCACCGCAGCGCCGACTGGACCGCGGCTGGCGCACGCGATACGTGGCGGCGGCGGCGGCGGCGGCGGCGCTGCCTCGTCACCGGCACGAGCCGGGTCGCCGACCCTGCCGCCGCGGGCGCGTGCCGAACGTGGGAGAGACGGCGACCGGCCACCGGCGGGTCGCCGGCTGTTGCCGGTCAGACGCGAGCAGCGCGCACGGCTAGCGGACGTTTTTGCCGCGAGGGGCGGCGGGAGGTGGGGGGGGGTTAGGGGGGCACGCTCCGGTGCACCGGTATCGATATGGTGCGACACGAAAAACGCCGCCGTCACGCTCCACCACGCGGTGCCGGCCGGCAAAAAGCGGCCGACCCGGCGCGCATCCAGTCGCTGCTGAACCCTCCGTCAGAAGGCGGCCGACGTCACGCGCTGTTGATGACTGCTCGCTTGGCTGGCTTGGCTGCACCCGTGTTGTCTCCACGCCGGACCTGGGGCAAAGCTGCTGCCTGCGCCTCTGCCTTCGCCGAGGGCAGCGCCGCGATCTGGTTTCCGGCAACGTGTTCCGTCTTGTTTGATATGCGACAGTGCCCGGATGTCTGCAAATTAAAGTGCCCCTGCAATGTTGTAGCTTATGTTATGCGTCGCTGCTACACGATAATTGTATCGGGTCCACTAGCTGATAGATCGCATCAGCTATCCTAACTTAACAGCATCGTACTACAAAATGGAAGAGTTGGTAAAGTACGAGTACATGTTATGTATTTACATACAAACATACATAAATGCATGCACACACACACACACACACACACACACACCCACACACACACACACACACACACACACACACACACATATATATATATATATATATATATATATATATATATATATATATATATATATATATATGTATATAATGTTTCTTAATTTATATATCTAACATGCAAATACCGAGATATATTTAAAATGGAGTAGCGTTTAAACGACGTGAATGTTGTGCAATCACCAGCACGGTCGCGGCTGAGATTAGATACACACCGTCACAGTCGTTCCTCTGTCGGAACGGCCTGCTGAGCCCACTGGTGACCGCACCAGTGCAGCCGGACGAGTCATGGTGGTCAGTGGCCGGCCAGGAAGACGGACCCCTGCTGGTCGGTGACTGTTCTCCGGCGCTCCCCGTCACCCTGTGGCCGGCCGGCGCTGTTGTGTTGGTCGGGCCACGGTCGGCGTCGTGTCGGCGGTGTTGTGTTGGTCGGGCCACGGCCGGTGTTGTGTTGGTCGGGCCACGGCCGGCCACGGGAGCAGCGCCTCGGGCCAGACGGCCAGACTGCTCACTGTGGTGACGGCAGCACCATCACAGGCTGGCGTTGTGGCGACGTCTACAGCGCCGGAGGACGCCACTCGGCTCGCAGTCCTTTTGCCTGAGGATGATGCCGACTATGGCGTCTGATCAGTTCGGCCATGGATGGCGCACTACGCGGGAGTGGGTGTGAGTGGACCTTTTGATCCCAAGGATTACGTCGGTCTAGAAACGAGAACCATGCTGAAAAGACGAGCCGGAACATAGAATTAACACCTCTAAGTTTGCGAAGGATGCCGGTGTGGATGCAGCACCTCTGCACCACGGGAGGAAGCTGAGCTTGGCAACGACACCCTCCCCCGTGCAGCTTGCTGTTGGGTGCTGTGCACAGGCTACATTTCACTGGCCACTTGCACGGGCTGCCTGGAGGAGCGTACAACAATACACACCTGTTGTGGAAATCGTGAGAACGTCGGCACCGGTCGTTCTCGTGCGGCGCCTGCAGTGACACTGTCGGCCATTCACGGACATCGCAAGGGGCGTTTAATATGCCGGAGACCCAATGGTCACCATTGTCCCAGCTCTCTGACGAGTGATTGTTTTCCTCAGGAACCGTCATGTCGAGCTTTCTTCTGTCCTGTGTCAGTTACAGTCGTCTTTGTTTATGCCAATCGCTCGCTGTCCGAGTCGGACTCACATGGCGTAGTCGTCTTTTGGATATACATATATACATACATATATATATATATATATATATATATAGATATATATATATATATATATATATATATATATATATATATATATATATATATATATATATATATATATATATATATATATGAACATCAACGTCCAGCCTCCCCACGACCCAAACTTGGATGTCCGATCTTGCTCCACGGTCAGCCTGTTTACTCTGCTATGGTGTTCGATTCTCCGTGTCTCTGTCCCCAACTGTTGGCGCCTGCTGCTACCTCCTCGGTTCTCTCGAGTCTTCGGCCCGGAGGCGGGCCGTTGCATTACCCTGACCGGAGACTGCAACAGCGTAGCGGTAGTTGCAGACTAGCTGAGCGACTTGAACGCAGCAAGGGCGGCAATCGGGGCCGTGAGCGTGCACTGGCAGCATCGGCTGTAATCCGTTACTTCACGTGAGATGCAGTGGGCGTCCGTGACCCCGCTGGAGACCTGAGACTCGGCAGGCTGATGACCCCGCTGGGGATCGGGGCTCAGGCGGAGACGGTCAGGTGCCGACCAGCCCCTGGGGCCGGCGAGTGTGGCGGACGACGGGGAGTCAGGTGCCGACCAGCCCCCGGGGCCGGTGAGTGTGGCGGACGACGGGGAGTCATGTGCCGACCAGCCCCTGGGGCCGGCGAGTGTGGCGGACGACGGGGAGTCAGGTGCCGACCAGCCCCGGGGCCGGTGAGTGTGGCGGACGACGGGGAGTCAGGTGCCGACCAGCCCCGGGGCCGGTGAGTGTGGCGGACGACGGGGAGTCAGGTGCCGACCAGCCCCGGGGCCGGTGAGTGTGGCGGACGACGGGGAGTCAGGTGCCGACCAGCCCCCGGGGCCGGCGAGTGTGGCGGACGACGGGGACAGTCAGGTGCCGACCAGCCCCCGGGGCCGGCGAGTGTGGCGGACGACGGGGAGTCAGGTGCCGACCAGCCCCGGGACCGGCGAGTGTGACGGACGACGGGGACAGTCAGGTGCCGACCAGCCCCCGGGGCCGGCGAGTGTGACTGACGGCGGGGAGTCAGGTGCCGACCAGCCCCCGGGACCGGCGAGTGTGGCGGACGACGGGGACAGTCAGGTGCCGACCAGCCCCGGGACCGGCGAGTGTGACGGACGACGGGGACAGTCAGGTGCCGACCAGCCCCCGGGGCCGGCGAGTGTGGCGGACGACGGGGACAGTCAGGTGCCGACCAGCCCCCGGGGCCGGCAGTGTGGCGGACGACGGGGAGTCAGGTGCCGACCAGCCCCCGGGGCCGGCGAGTGTGGCGGACGACGGGGAGTCAGGTGCCGACCAGCCCCTGGGGCCGGCGAGTGTGGCGGACGACGGGGACAGTCAGGTGCCGACCAGCCCCTGGGGCCGGCGAGTGTGGCGGACGACGGGGACAGTCAGGTGCCGACCAGCCCCCGGGGCCGGCGAGTGTGGCGGACGACGGGGAGTCAGGTGCCGACCAGCCCCCGGGGCCGGCGAGTGTGGCGGACGACGGGGAGTCAGGTGCCGACCAGCCCCGGGGCCGGCGAGTGTGATGGACGACGGGGTGTCAGGTGCCGACCAGCCCCGGGGCCGGCGAGTGTGACTGACGACGGAGTGTCAGGTGCCGACCAGCCCCGGGGCCGGCGAGTGTGACTGACGACGGAGTGTCAGGTGCCGACCAGCCCCGGGGCCGGCGAGTGTGACTGACGGCGGGGAGTCAGGTGCCGACCAGCCCCGGGACCGGCGAGTGTGACGGACGACGGGGACAGTCAGGTGCCGACCAGCCCCCGGGGCCGGCGAGTGTGGCGGACGACGGGGACAGTCAGGTGCCGACCAGCCCCCGGGGCCGGCGAGTGTGGCGGACGACGGGGAGTCAGGTGCCGACCAGCCCCGGGGCCGGCGAGTGTGACGGACGACGGGGACAGTCAGGTGCCGACCAGCCCCTGGGGCCGGCGAGTGTGGCGGACGACGGGTGCGGTCAGACGCAGCTGTCGGACCGTGTGACGGACGACGGGCGCGGTCAGACGCAGCTGCCGGACCGTGTGACGGACGACGGGCGCAGTCAGACGCAGCTGCCGGACCGTGTGACGGACGACGGGCGCGGTCAGACGCAGCTGCCGGGCCGTGTGACGGACGACGGGCGCGGCCAGACGCAGCTGCCGGACCGTGTGACGGACGACGGGCGCGGTCAGACGCAGCTGCCGGACCGTGTGACGGACGACGGGCGCGGTCAGACGCAGCTGCCGGACCGTGTGACGGACGACGGGCGCGGTCAGACGCAGCTGCCGGACCGTGTGACGGACGACGGGCGCGGTCAGACGCAGCTGCCGGACCGTGTGACGGACGACGGGCGCGGCCAGACGCAGCTGCCGGACCGTGTGACGGACGACGGGCGCGGTCAGACGCAGCTGCCGGACCGTGTGACGGACGACGGGCGCGGCCAGACCCAGCTGCCGGACAGTGTGACGCGTCACTGCAGCACCGCTGGCGTGACCGCCGCCGCTCCGCTCCGCTCGCAATATTCGAGACTAACGGTGCGCGCCGATGAGCGGCACCGCGCCGCTACACGTCGCAAAAACGCAGACAAACCGCGATCAGACGCGCCAGGTTGCGCGCTAATCTCGACTCGGCGGCGTGGCGAGACGCAGCGCGAGGGGCGGCCGCCACGTCTGTGACGGGAGGCTTTGGGTTGGGGGCACTCGGGTAGCTCCGGGCCGGGGAGTATTCAGGGAAGTTCAGATCGGAGAGTACTCAGGAAGCTCCGTGTCAAGGGAGAGGACACCAGGAACTCCAGAGATGGAAACACTCAGAAAACCCCAGATCGGAAGGCACTGCGATAACTCTATGTATGTGCCGCTTGGGATCCCAAAGCAGAAAAAAAAACTCTAGGGACTGGTGACAGGGAGGAAATCTGGGGAATACAGGACGCATCGCTAATTTTACAAAGTCATTGGACACTGGGAATGTCCAGTCGCCCATTGTGCAAACCAAACAGGGCGGGGCGATATGGGATATGGGGTGGGGCAGGCTGGGGGCGATATGGGATATGGGGTGGGGCAGGCTGGGGGCGATATGGGATATGGGGTGGGGCAGGCTGGGGGCGATATGGGATATGGGGTGGGGCAGGCTGGGGGCGATGTGGGAGCTGTGAGATGTGTGTGGAGAGACGTTAAGCAACTTCGGGAAGGATGGCATGTGTAAAGAAAAACACCCAGGGGCTTTGAACCAAAAATGTATGGAATGTATGGAAAAGGTTACCGTCAGTGCACGAAACACTTCAATGTGCTGCCACATAGTATGTAACTTGGGCAACATTAACATTGTATCCTTTGTAAGTGCATGCATCGTAGCAGGGGTGTAGCTTTGTCAAAGCTGTGCTGGTATTTCAGAGACATGCGGTCAATCTTACCATCGCCACACAAACCACAGCACAACAAACAAACACGCCTCGGACTTCAGCCAATCCGCTGTCGAACTCCGGAAATTCCATGTATTCCATGTTCCATTTTCTTTTCAATTGTTCAGGCGACTTGTTTGCTGACAAATGATTTGTAAGCATTTCAACTTACCCACCCTTATCCGTGGTTTCGAAATCAAAATGCTCTGGGATCGCTTTCAGACTGGTCTTTAGCACCCTTTTTGGTACTCTAACCAACCTTTAGTACCCTAGCCAACCTAACAACCCAAGTCCTGACACTGCCTGGACCGTTGTGATATCGAGCCTAACCACCCAAGTCCTGTCGCTGTCTGCACCATTATGATATTCAACTTAGCAACCCAAGTCCTGACACTGCCTGGACCACTGTGATATCGAACTTGACATCCCAAGTCCTGTCGCTGTCTGCACCATTGTGATATGAAATCTAACAACCCAAGTCCTGACACTGCCTGGACCACTGTGATATCGAACTTGACATCCCAAGTCCTGTCGCTGTCTGCACCATTGTGATATGAAATCTAACAACCCAAGTCCTGTCGCTGCCTGGACCATTGTTCTATCGATAAGCCTGCTCATTGATGGCTTCCAAACGATCCTCAGAGAAAATGAACATACATTCATCGCACACCTCAAAGTTTTAGCCGCGGTGTCGTCTCTCCGTTCTGTCATGTATTGTGGAAACTATTTCTTAAAATTATGCCATAGAAGATATTAAAAATCATAGCATATGTGTTAACTGGAAGCTACTCCGAGCAGTAGCGCATCCGGGGGGGGGGGGGTGCAGAAATGCACACAGCATCAGTGCTGATTGGAGGCTACCCCGACCAGTAGCCGAGCCAGACGTGGCGTGCTGGGCCCTGTCGTGACCAACCCCATCCGTCAGGTCGCCTAGATTTCGATAAAGCCGCACGTTCATGCGATTTACGGCTGAGAATCTGGTACAAAATATCCGACACCTGTTCAGACCTCTCAAAAACGCTCTGGTTGCGCTCCCACAATCTCACTGAAGCTTGTAGAGGATGAATACATTGGTCTGACTTCTCATGAACACCATCACTCTGACGTCAAATTTCGTGTCGTGTGGGAATCGGTTTCCCGCATTTCTCATGATTAAGTCGCCAACGCAGATATAACCTTGTCTGACGCTTTAATTGAAAGACATTCCAGTGAAGCTTGATGTGAATTGCCCGGGCTTTGCTAGCGCGTGTGAAGCCGTGATAACTTTCTCAGATTTGTTTCAATGACGTCACGCAATTCAGGATACAAATGGAAAGTAAGCAAAGTGATAAATGTTCAAGCAGTACAATAGCACACTGGAACCACCTGTGCCTGCGAAGTACTTGCGTGGTGGTGCATGTAGAAAGTACGATTGAGGGATGGAAGCTCTTGCCAATGTGCGGTTAATTATTTGATGTTAATGTAAGTCAGCTAATTCTGGGCAGTTCCTTGCATCGCCCATTTCCGGCCTTCTCCTCTGCCTTTCCTGACGCCAAATTTCCGTAATTAGGGTCGGAGCGACGCATTTTTCGGCCACCTCGGTCGCGCATGCCATTCTATGCGCGTTCGGTCGCTTCTCCACAGCAATGCGGCTACACACCCTGTCGATGCCGCTCGCGAACGCACGCCAACTTTCACGGCAGCTTTTGTGAGTCCGCTTTCCGCCGCAATAGAGCAGGGAACAAGACACGGCGCATTCGCCGACGCGGAGTGTGAGCACCTGACGGCGTGCATAGGTGGCGCCCGTTTACCATTTGACACGGATTCCCGGCAGAGTGAGCCAGCTGTCCCACGGAGGCAGAAAGCGATACCGACGCGGCGTTTTCCCTTTTCTTGCGGCCGTTTCCGCCCGAGGGCGTCGCAACAATGCTCGACGGCTGTCCAGACTGGCGGTGTGCGCAGTCGTCGCCTGGCCGTCAGCTCAATGGTTTGACCTTTGATTCAACCCCACTTCACTCTTCTCTATCTCGCTCCCTCCCCTCGTGTTCCCCCTCCTCCCTCCTGTCCCCCCGCTGCACCCGGTGCGGCACACGTGTAACGTTCTGTGCCTGTCTCTGCGCTGCTGGCGGTGGTGCGCGCTGATAGCCGGGTGTATCGGCCGACGAACTGCGTCCGACTGTCCAGTTTGTTGGATGATCCGTCTGTGGGTGGCCGCCTGCGTGACACGATCAGCCCGCACGCCATCAACCGTCCGCCGTGATCCACCCGACCGTCACGGGTCGCCTGGGCGTCCGGCGTGCCTGACGCAGCGACTGTCTGTTTCAGCTGGACGATCACGTCACGTGCTTTCTAGCCTGCCATGAGCCGGCGCCGCCGCCGACCGAAGGTGTCGCCGCCGAGCCGCCTCGACCACTGCCCGGCGCCGCCGCCGGCCGCGCCGTGGTCGCCGCCGCCGACCGAAGGTGTCGCCGCCGAGCCGCCGAGCCGCCTCGACCACTGCCCGGCGCTGCCTCGGACGCACAGCGACGCTCGAACGCCGGTTCGGCGGTGCGCGTGCGACGCGATCGCGGTCGGAACGGCCTGCGCGGTGCGGGGGAGCGGCGGCAGCCGGCGCGTGACGCCGCGTGACGCCGCGTGACGGTGCCGGCCGTCGGCGAGGAGCGCGGCTTCGACCGGCCGCTCTCGGCACGGGCCGGCGGCGCCGCGGTGATAGGGGAGGCGTCGCGTTTCAGCTGCGCCGACGTTGGTCTTTCGTTCTGCGCTGGAGACGCGCGTCGAGCGCGACGTCGTCGGCGCCGACGCGGCGATGCTTTCAGAGTGAGCCGACGCCACTGTGTGTGTGTGTGTGTGTGCGGCTTCAGTGTCGGGCTCGCGCGACGGAGACTCGGCGACTGTCGTCGCGTTGCGTGCGGGCGCGCCGCCGTGTGTCACTGTGCCCGGCCACCTGGCTGGAAGATAGAATCGTTGTTGGAAGTGGTCAGCTTTTTGTGGTCGCCTGGCGCGGACGGGGCAGATGCGCGCTTCGTGCGGCCCTCGTATACATATATGGGCCGTGCGTATGGACGCACGGCTCCAGCTTTGTGAATGTTGTGACCGTCACCCTCCGGCCCACGGCTCCGGCTCTGTACATGTTGTGACCGTCACCTTCCGGCCAGTGTCCGCTGAGGGGTTATTCGCTGTACCCTTGTGCCTGAAAATATATGCGACAAAATGTGTTGTTTTCTTGGATATGCTGCGTGTAAGAAAGCAACACGCAAACGCGGGTATGTGGTTGCAAAACGTTATGCTTTGCTTTGGCTGTTGAATAGTTGATAGGATACACACGGCCCTTGGAGGACGGATTCGCCGGTTAAAATTGGGTGTACGACCCCACACACCTACTAACACACACACACACGCATTCACGCACGCATGTGCACACACATGCCCAATGGAAAAAGAAGCAACGTGTGCCCATGTTTTACTTTATATTTGAAGTGTACTCATATCAGCCGTTACACAACAGAAATTAGCGTACAGCGGTGGAGCCAAGTTCAAACTAATCTGCAACGTTTTCCCTACGGGGGATAGGGAAGCAGGGTTCATTGAGGTAGTTATCAGATGCCCCCTGACGAGCATATATGCACAGTACACCTACAACCAGTCATTGCCAGCTCATTAGGCGGCTTTACCAAGCTGCACTGATCACAGCCGCCGGCCTGTGCACGCCGCAGTGCAAGGTTATCGCCACTCGCCGCCCATACAAAGCCTGTCCACATTCGCCGAGGGGTGTTCGTTACAGAGAACGATACCTGGAAGATACTTTACTCAGCGCGCAACCAGCAAGGCTTCATGGCGACGTTTCGGTTGCTCATTTGCTCTCTGCATCCGAAGCATAAATGTGGATGACGTAGGATAAGGACCGAAGAAGCTGACATCCGCCAACCGCTACAAGGATCCATTGGGGGCGCTGAACAAGTGATGAAAGGGTGCAGGCTATCGCCACATAACTCTTTTTGAGCATGCACATTTCGAGTATCCAGGGCAGGTCTTGTGATTAAGGCTGGTAAATATCGCAATCAAAGGAGCAAGCAGTATTGCAGTTGCAGGGGCGGTCCGAGGCACACAAATGAGGTGAGGCAGAAAAATCGCAACTGTACCCCCCCCCCCCGGAACAAAATGGCGTCGGATTTTCACCACCTTATTTCTTTGGTTCCGAAAATTTGCAGCTGTTTCTCTCAGGGGGTGCCTCTGGCCGAAAATTTTGGGGTAAGGATGCACTTGAGCCTTCCCGGAGCGGGGCCTTTTTCCAGCTGGAGGAGCGCCACCTTCCATGGGGGGGGGGGGTACATGCCTACATATCCCCTGCATCCGCCCCCGTCTGGGCTTCCCAAAGCAGCGCTGGCCTCCCTGGTCTTTTCTTGATGACGTGTATTTTTTCCTCGAGTGATAGATAGGAAGTTTGAAGGATTGAAGATGTAGATAAGTGTTTGAAGGATTTATCAGTGCCATTTCTTATGCTTGATGATGGTCGATATTTGTGAGGCTATATATATATATATAATTCTCACAAATTTTCAAATTCCTTTAATTTGGAAAGCTTAGTAGGTGCCTAACTACCTAAGCATGAGCTTAGAGCAACATTGTTTCATAAAATGCTACTAGGTTTTGCATAATTTGAGATTGAAGAACAAGTTTGCTCCAAATCGGATTTTTTTGTGGGCTGGCCTGAGATGTCTCTCCTGGAAACACTAGTGAATGCATGGAATTTACAGAGCTGACTAAGCATCACATCACAGACCAGTATGAGCCCACTGGTCACGAACAAGCTTCCTCGTTGGGCTTTCGGTTCTAGTATTTGCCACTTCTCGTACCTACCTAAGTATGTGGGTAGGCAACTTGCTCCTGCCGCACATTTCGGCACGTTCCCTTATTTTCACGAACCAATGGCAATATTTTCGTGTAAAACATGGCCCAGTGTACCTCAAGTGTCCTTCACATAGCGATCTCCATTGAGAGTACAATGGACTCCACTCCAAAAATGCCGCATACCCTGCGCTTGTTATGAAACGAAAGTGCAATATATGGCGATATCTGCCAGAGGCTTGCCTCTGCTAACCGGTGATACAGCTGTTTTGAATCTAAGATGTAAATATGAACTTCAATTTTCACTATAATTATGATTCACCCATCCATATTTGTTTCCAGTTTTCCAACTTCGCTATTTTCCAGTGGATTAGAGCATCATTTTGTACGAAAATAGCATACAAAAATACTTCCCAGCTCTACTCAGGTGAGGCACTGCCTTAAGTGCCTAAATAGACCGACCGTCCCCCGTGCATTTGTGCTTGTATTTGACGTCGTGAAGCACTTAGCAGTGGCTATTCTTTCCCCAAGTCGGAAAGCAGGCAGGTGAAGCGAACAGCACGGGCATGCGAGTGAATGGGTTACACCGGTGATGCAGCGATGCTGAGCAAGACAACATTCAAGTAGGCGATGCTTCAAGCAGGATGCGCTTCAATGATCTTGTGAAGCACCCGCGAGTCATAATGGTGATCTCATTTGGGAGACAATTACATAGAAATAGGCCGCGATGGCAGAAGCGCTGTTTACCGGTCTCGGTTCTGGAGCGCAGTACAATCTGTCCTGTTGAGTACTCCGATCGCTGAGGTTGCGATTTTCCAGAAGGCTGCCACAAGTGGTTCTGATTCACGGTGATTGTGTACCTTTTGAGTGAGGCATAATGTAGAAAAGTCCGTCAGCTTCAGTGCAGGCAACCACCTAAGAAGTTCACGCGGGTCAGACGTGGTCGAATTTGCGTCGGCCGAAAATCCCTCTAGCTCCAAAGTTCCAATTTGTGTTGTATCCTATTGAGGTTCTTTTCGGATCATTTTCCGTATACCGAAAGGCAGTGAGTGTCGTTCCTGCGAGGGAACCAGGGCAGTGACCAATGTACCGAGAATGCCCGCAGGTATGTAGTGTGGCAACTGAGAGACCGACGATGATCCCGGTACACCGACGACTCAGCAGGTTCACATGGGTGTCCCAATTGAGCATTTCGTCGAAAGTAATGCCTATTTTTCCTCAGAGCACGGCTCAAGGGTGACTCCAGGAAAACCACATGACATTCTTGGGAGGTTGGGCCGATTTTGGCAACTTCCGAAAACCATGAGCTGCGTTTTACTCGCATTTACTCTGAGGGAATTTGCGCTGAACCATTGATCGGGAGAAGCTAGCGAATTTTTCACGTACGCGAGATAACCGTGAAGATTTCGCTCTTTTTGCCGGTAACCAGAACCTGCATATTAACGGCGTACGACGCGACCACAGCTTCCCGGACCACCAGTGCCAAGTCATTGGCAAATACGATAAACAAGGGCCCGAGGGCAGACCCTTGGAACACGCCCATCCTGTTTGGGAGGGGACACGATGTTCTTGTCTAGCCAGTGTCACACTCTGGCCCCGCAGGTAGGCAGCGAACCATGCTATGTCGATCCCATGGGGGCTCAGCTTACGTGGCAATATCGTGTGGTCTATGACGTCAAAGCACCTGCTAAAGTCAGTCAGACACAGCATGCACATCTCCCCTCTATTGGTGGCGGTGAGGATGTGTTCTGTGACGGTGATCAGCGAAGTTTCCGCCGAGTAACGAGGCGAAAACCGAGCTGGGAGGACGAGAGTAGATCGTTATAGGAGAGGCAGTGACAGAGCTGCCGTTGGACAATTCCCTCCATTACTTTAGTGATGACGGGGACGAGTTCAGAGGTTCGTGCCGGTCGAGCATGGGTAAAAAGGGCCAATTCATTCCATTCATTTGGACCCACCCATTCTAGTCCATGCCATAACGTTAACGGCTATAATCGTAGAATATTGCCCACGCACTCACCGAAGCAATTGTGACGCGCACATACTGTAGCACACGTTCCGGCCCGGACACTTCCAAGCCATTGAGACTGATGCATTCAAGTGGTTTACTGACGCATGAAGTCTAAGTAGGACATTAAAATGTTTCTGGTAGTAGCGCAAGAGAGCGCCGAGTTCATACAGCACTTTTTTCCACTCAGGTGTTTCTCAAAACTCATGCTTTCGCCACACTCAACTGAGTCCAGATTGAAGGAATTGAATAAGTGGACAATTCGTACAAAATGGCTCAAACATACACAATATAAAACATTATATCGTTTATTGTGTGCACGCTCCGGTATAAAAAACCCTGTAGTTTTTAACTAATGATAAGTTCCCAAGGCGACAAGCATGGTACAAGCCAGCTCGCTGCCTGCGTACAGCAGCTGTTGGGCTGGCCATCCTTACGCATAAAACGGAAACTGCGGCAAAACTAACACAAGTTGCTATATTCTAAACCTTAAAACCTACGTTACACGATAATTTAACAGCATACTAAAGCAAATACTGTTAAACTACGGATATGCAGACACGCAAACAAGCGTTACTCTCCAGGTTCGATTAACAAATGTTAGTGGCATCTCTCACTTCCCCACTCGATCAATTGCTTCTCTCCACCGATCCTATCCATCCATCACACCTCTTACACGCACACGCACCCCACCCCACCACTCCCGTCCACATAATTCAATTTGTGCAGAACTGTAGTTATTCAGGTCGCAGTCGGTTCGCGACCGTCGCCTCTGTGACGCCAGTATGACGTCACCGGGGCGTCAGTCGGCGGCGCCCCGCCGGCCCGGCGGTCACCAGCGTAGGACGCGGTCGTGACAGCGCCCACCGCCCGGCGCTCTGAGCGGCCGACACGTGACGCGGCTCCCGGTGGTCGTACACGTGGATCGGCCGCGGCCACCCCCACCCCACCCCCGCAGCTGCTGACCGTCGAGCGACGATCGAATGACTGACAGACGATCACGAGCCTCGCGCGATGGCCGAGACCGCCGGACGGTGATTATCCAGACGGCCGTTGGCCACCAGGCGATGGCCGGAGACGGCCGTTGGCCATCATGCGATGGCCGGACACAGCCGTTGGCCGTCAGGCGATAACCGGAGACGGCCGTTGGCCATCAGGCGATAACCGGACACAGCCGTTGGCCACCAGGCGATGACCGGACACGTGATGACCGGAGACGGACGTGGCATCAGGCGATAACCGCCAGCGTTGGCCACCGGCGATGACCGGACCGTTGACCAGGGACGACGGCTGGCCAGGAACACAAAGAGGCCCACCGCGCGGTGACGACCGCTGCGACAGCCGTCGCCGGCCACCGGACGGCGACGACCCTCAGATGATCAGCGGCAGGCCGAGCTTGCTGCGGTTGCGGGCGGGCACCGGCCGCGGGGAGCGGCCGATCGCCGCGCGAGGTGACAGCGCCGCCAGCCGGGTCGAGCGCGGCGTGCGGCGCGGCGTGCCGGCGGCCGGAGAGGCCGGCGGCAGCCCGGCCACACGCTGGGAGCGGCGGCGCGGCCGGCGCAGGGCCGCCCGCAGAGCCGGCGTGCCGGAGCCTGCCTGCAGCTCGCGCAGGCCGCGCGAGAAGTCCGTGTACGACATGTCGGAGGCCAGACTCACGTCTCGTGCGGTCAGCTTGCCGGGCGCCGTGCGCGCCATCGACGCGTTCCTGCAACAGACGACAGCCGGCCGGCGGTCAACGGAGTCAGGCCGCCAACGGAGACAGGCCGGTGGTCAACGGAGACAGGCTGGCGGTCAACGGATGCCGGCTGGTGGTCAACGGAGACAGGCTGGCGGTCAACGGATGCCGGCTGGTGGTCAACGGAGACAGGCTAGTGGTCAACGGAGGCAGGCCGGTGGTCAACGGAGGCCGGCTGGCTGGTGGTCAACGGAGACAGGCTAGTGGTCAACGGAGGCAGGCTGGTGGTCAACGGAGACAGGCTAGTGGTCAACGGAGGCAGGCTGGTGGTCAACGGAGACAGGCTAGTGGTCAACGGAGACAGGCTAGTGGTCAACGGAGGCAGGCTGGTGGTCAACGGAGGCCGGCTGGCTGGTGGTCAACGGAGGCCGGCTGGCTGGTGGTCAACGGAGACAGGCTAGTGGTCAACGGAGGCAGGCTGGTGGTCAACGGAGGCAGGCTGGTGGTCAACGGAGACAGGCTAGTGGTCAACGGAGACAGGCTAGTGGTCA
The DNA here is from genome assembly GCA_034440615.1 of Ashinkailepas kermadecensis. Lineage (NCBI taxonomy): Eukaryota > Metazoa > Arthropoda > Thecostraca > Neolepadidae > Ashinkailepas > Ashinkailepas kermadecensis. The sequence goes on from JAOTOM010003840.1 coordinate 150,792, forward strand.
ACGGAGGCAGGCTGGTGGTCAACGGAGGCCGGCTAACGATCGGATGGTCACTGTCTGGCGGTTAGGGCTATGGGATGACGTTCGACGACTTTCAACGACACACGCACACAATTCCCACCGAATGTTTAGCATTCGGTGGTCTGTTGGACCGAGTGCTAACCATTGGCCCTTTCAGCTGAACGAGTGGTAGATGGTGTACTGTGGGCGTAGGGCGTCGCCTTGATTTGCTATATTGGCTGCGACTGTGGCTGTGGGAATTATTTCTGGTGTGGGCACACGCACGGTACACGGGTGGTGTGTCCACAAGCATGATTACGCGGCAACACCACATGATGGTGTCGAGGCATCACTACATGATGCCGCGACAACAATGCATTATAGTGTCGAGCCATCATTGCATGATGCCGCGGCAGCATTACATGCTGGTGTCGAGGCAGTGCTACATTATGGTGTCGAGCCATCATTGCATGATGCCGCGGCAGCACTACATTATGGTGTCGAGACAGCACTACATTATGCCGTGGCAGCATTACATGTTGGTGTCGAGGCAGCAATTGCATGCTGGTGTCGAGGCAATGCTACATGCTGGTGTCGAGGCAGTGCTACATGATGGTGTCGAGCCATCATTGCATGATGCCGCGGCAGCATTACATGGTGGTGTCGAGGCAGTGCTACATTATGGTGTCGAGCCATCATTGCATGATGCCGCGGCAGCACTACATTATGGTGTCGAGACAGCACTGCATGAAGGTGTCGAGACAGCACTACATTATGCCGTGGCAGCATTACATGTTGGTGTCGAGGCAGCACTGCATGCTGGTGTCGAAGCAGTGCTACATGCTGGTGTCGAGGCAGTGCTACATGATGGTGTCGAGGCAGCACTACATGATGGTGTCGAGGTATCATTGCATGATGATGCCGGGACAGCTATGCCGTAATTGATGTCGAAATGCCGGGCGTCACAATTGGCCAGGTCTTCCGGCGGACTGCACATACCCATCTCAAACTTTCCAGCGATGCCACCAACGACACTGTCACGCACGCTCGGCTTTCGTGACGAGGGACAAGAGTGTCGAGCAAACCTAAACACTCATAAGGTAAGCTGGAGCTGGACCATATCTACCTAGTGCGTAATGATTCAAACAAGAGGTGCAAATTGAAATAGAGGTACACTCACATAGTGCAACAAAAGCGAGGTTAACGCGGTGACGTAAGCAAACTATTTGTACACCCGGCATTGCAGAGTTTGCACAGCGAGTTGTTGCGAAAAGCGAGGTTAGTGCAGTTGATAGTGCATGCTTTATACGTTCGCAGAGTAGCGGTTGAGTCTGCACATCGAACGCGATTCAGTGCCGGCCAGCTGCCAGGTCAAACCTGAGCGGATACACTGTTGATCCAGCCGGACCGTGCCCAGCACCGGTCACTGCTGATCCAGGCGGACCGTGTCCAGCACCGGTCACTGCTGATCCAGCCGGACCGTGTCCAGCACCGGTCACTGCTGATCCAGCCGGGCCGTGTCCGGCATCGGTCACTGCTGACCTGTTACTGCTTTTGTATGCTGATCTTTACCAGCATAAAAAGTTAAAGGCGAAGCGTGCTAAGGGCGCATTGAAAACAAGGTGATACCATTCTTTGTTGTTTCAAAATCCCCCCACTAAGCTACACCAGCAGCGAGTGCATTTACGAATATAAATTCTTGTTGTTTTTCAACATAACAGTTCCAAGTCCAATCCTAAGGATATTTGAAGGCGATTTGGAAGTAAAGGAACCAATGCAGGACAGATAAACGGATGGAAAGTTAGCATGGTTCAATGTTGAAACTTCTACTCTAGGCATCACCGTGTTGTTGGTGGTTGAAGCGTATTTTAAGACTCGAGCAGCATGAACAACTAGCTGATTAACTACAGTTAAACAACCGCATGATTGTCTATCGTATTTTCCGCCGGATTTCCATAAATGCGGCAGCAAAAACAGCTATCCCTTATCATTTACCGAGGATCGGCAGTGTATAAAGCGTGTATTCAGCTTTACGTGCTGTTTTATATGGCTTTAAGGCGTTTTAAAGATTGTAAAAACAATTCGGGATGCCCAGATCAATCGATGTTCTGAAATCAAGAAAGTTCACATCCGTGGTTTCGAGCTTTCATTGTTTTCGATTTGTTGGGAAGGGGGGGGGAGTTTAAGTCAGGCCCGATATTGATCTAACCTGCCTGAAGTAGCTACGAGTTCACCTAAATAGGGGCCTACTTGGCATGGGGAGCGCCCAATCCGAAGATCCGGCAGGCTGAAGAAGGCATGCATTCGCCGGAAAGATTAATTCAGCTTGAAATTCAAATGCAGCCTGCACCCCAGTTCAGCTTCAAGGTGAGACTCGGCATGAACAAGATCAGCCTCGAGCTGAAAAGCCTATCACGTCGTGCTGAAGATGACCGGCTCCAGCCCAAAGCTTCCCGCCCAACTGGCCAATGGTGACAATTCGACAGCAGCTCGGCCCGAAGCAGCAGAAGTCCTTGCAGCCTGCCGGGAGGTGGTCAGGACCGGCGCAGGCGGCGTTAGAGGCCCGGGAGCCCTGCAGCCTGCCGGGAGGTGGTCAGGACCGGCGCAGGCGGCGTTAGAGGCCCGGGAGCCCTGCAGCCTGCCGGGAGGTGGTCAGGACCGGCGCAGGTGGCGTTAGAGGCCCGGGAGCCCTGCAGCCTGCCGGGAGGTGTCAGACCGGCGCAGGTGCGTTAGAGGCCGGGAGCCCAGCCTGCCGGGGGGGCGTTAGAGGCCCGGGAGCCCTGCAGCCTGCCGGGAGGTGGTCAGGACCGGCGCAGGTGGCGTTAGAGGCCCGGGAGCCCTGCAGCCTGCCGGGAGGTGGTCAGGACCGGCGCAGGTGGCGTTAGAGGCCCGGGAGCCCTGCAGCCTGCCGGGAGGTGGTCAGGACCGGCGCAGGTGGCGTTAGAGGCCCGGGAGCCCTGCAGCCTGCCGGGAGGTGGTCAGGACCGGCGCAGGTGGCGTTAGAGGCCCGGGAGCCCTGCAGCCTGCCGGGAGGTGGTCAGGACCGGCGCAGGTGGCGTTAGAGGCCCGGGAGCCCTGCAGCCTGCCGGGAGGTGGTCAGGACCGGCGCAGGTGGCGTTAGAGGCCCGGGAGCCCTGCAGCCTGCCGGGAGGTGGTCAGGACCGGCGCAGGCGGCGTTAGAGGCCCGGAGAGCAGGCGAAGATCACTGGCATTGTCACGGCTTACCTACACCCGAGCCTGGAACCCATCACTCACTCACTTGTGCCTCATGAGACGTTTCTTCTGCATCGGCGTCAAAGGCCGTCTGTCCGGATAACCGAGGAGACCAGTCGGTTAGATGCGGGTACACATCCGCACATCGTCAGAGGTGCCAGCTAGCCAGTCAGAGTCCAACCCTCACACTATATGGCTACAACACTATCAACCAGCCGGCTAGAGGCGACCAACACTTGCACCACGTCATCACCGCCACGCCAACCGCCCGGTTGGAGGCGACCAACTTCCTGCTGCTGCTGCTGCTGCACACTGCAACCGGCCGACATCTGCACTTCGCCGCCACCACCACACCAACCAGCCGGTTAGAGGCGACCAACATCTGCATTTCACCGTCACCACCACACCGACCCGCCGGTTAGACGACCAACATCTACATTTCACCGTCACCACCACACCAGCCAACTGGTTAGAGACGACCAACATCTACACTGCGCCGCCGTCACCGCCGCCTGGTTAGAGACGACCAACATCTACACTGCGCCGCCGTCACCGCCGCCACGCCCGCCGACCAGCTAGATACTGCAAAAAGCATCTTTTATACTACATGACTAGACGCGCTCGAGCTGAAATTTAGATGGGCGCTCAATGATCTACCGTGGTCGGTGCGCCCTAAAACCCAAATCACACACACACACAGCTGAAATTTAGAAGGCGACATACATCTAGACTAAATGAGCAATGCCCAGGACATTACTATGCATTGGGAGCGGGGGCTCTTCAAAAAGAAACACTTCAGATGGTTGCCGACACTGAAAAGGTAAAACCTGACCCAGCTGAAATGACCATGGTAAGACAATTACCTGCGATACAATGATTTACTGAAATGTGCAAGTAAACCACTGGAAGCAGCTGGGACCATCACCTCACATGCAGGACGCCACTGCTCGTTTCCTCACCTGCCGTACGCCATCGATTTCCCATATCTTACTTCAACTATTTTCCCCGGAGATATAATCTGCTAAACATAGCCATGTACCGTGATCGCACGAAAATGTCGGAGGTATAACTCCGTACCCGTCAGTCTCATCGAGCTCAAAGTTGTACAGCTCGAATTATATTATAACCCCATAGATGCATTTCCACAAAACAATATGAGAGATGGGGTCCCCGGTCGATCTGTAGCGGAACGCCCCACCTGCTGGACACCGCCGGGTCCGCACGCCCCACCTGCTGGTCACCGCCGGGTCCGCACGTCTCACCTGTTGGACGCCGCCGGGTTCCATATGGCCAGCGGGGTGCGCAGCGTGCGGCCCAGTGCCGGGGAGGGCGCCCGCATTTGGGAGACGCCGGCCCCCAGTCGAGTCGACTCCAGCCGCTGGTGTTTGGTGGGAGACACGGCGTAGTGTCTGGTGACGCCGGCCGCCCGACGCTTGGCCGGCGTTACCGGCTGGGCGCCGAACAGCGTCTCCTGCCGCGGAGGTGCCCGTTACCGCTGGTGTTTAGTGGGAGACACACACCGGGTGGTACCGGCCGGCCGACGCCTGACCAGCTGGACGCCGAACAGCGTCTCCTGTCGTGAGGGTGTCCGTTATTACCCGATACCGCACCACCGGAGACATATTTCCGGTGGCCGAGTTAACCGTCGCGGTGCGGAGGAGGTGGCATTGTCGGGGCTGAAAACACGGCCTTACCTCGGATGTGTGTCATCCGGAACGTTATCCTCTCTTCTCCAAAAAAACAATATTCACTCTTTTTTCGTGGACAGATTTGATGGAGGTGATTAAATGACTTCAGACTTACTGCTGCTTGATAAGTATGTCTGGAAATTGACAGGAAATTATGAAAAGGATGATTGGTTGATTATCTGGGTTTACAAACGCTTCACGTACATGGATATTTAGCAACCCAACAATTGCTCAAAACATGACTACGTTTTTAAGCAGCCATACAAATTAATTGTTTAAAACGTGACTACGCAACGTAAACTGTGCTATGCGCATCGTTCTTGGTACATAGTAATCTATCTTGATGTCAACGTTCCGGGTAAACAGTACAAAATTTAACACCAGAAAGGAAGCTAAAGAGCTTTCCAGATTCAACAACCAGCGATTATCACCAGGGAAAACGAAGAAAATGACACAAAAAATACGAAGCTCCGATGGTCGAACACAGAATATTATACAGCAAAAACACAGTTGGTTATTGGTTTTTACGACACGTCGACCGTTGAGTCATATAGCGTCGCCAATCTCTCACGCCGATTGGTCGCGGGCGAAGAGTAGCGACAGGTGAGACTTGAACCCACAATCTTTCGATTGTGAGACGAGCATCTTACCCCTAGACCACTCGTCCCCCAGCAAAAACACAGCTAAATCTGGATGACAGGTAAAGCTTTGCAGCCCGATGTCAGTAGTTACGATCATTTTCTTTCCGGCGAAAACTGAGAATTGTTGTGGGAAATTAATTTGCGGGATGTATTCGAAAATTAACAAGGAGCCACATTTTGCTTTGCACTGGTATTCATGATCTTTTGCTAAGCATAATCTGCCTCGCAAGCTGGAACAGTTCCACCACGTTTGCTTGTCCTTGACCCTGATCTTTGTATGCATTATGGTGTAAGGCCAAATCTTCAGTCAGTGTATACCGACATTTAATCATGCAATCACATGCTCTTTACGATCCGGATCTGAAAACTATAATGACGACCGGGTGACTGGCTGCACCCCAGCATGGACCTGCATTATCTGACCTGGAATGCAAAGCAAAAGAAACATGCAGAGTCGGGCACCACAAAGTTCAAGGATGGAGCTTCGGAGAAACAGCACGTCGTTCACTGCATGTCTAGGTTAGGTTAGAACAGAAGTTAGTGGGGGGGGAGCAGGGTCAAAATAATAGGCCTTCATAATGTGTGCAATGGGATGTCGAAATTTACCATCAACTATGCCATCCACACTTTTTTCAAGGTCCTGTACATTTCATCAGGTTAGTTATTGGTTTTACGACACGTCGACCGTTGAGTCATGTAGCGTCGCCAATCTCTCACGCCGATTGGTCGCGGGCGAAGAGTAGCGACAGGTGAGACTCGAACCCACAACCTTTCGATTGTGAGACGAGCATCTTACCGCTAGACCACTCGTCCCCTCTCATGGCATGTCTCCTTATGTCCCCCGTAAAACAGACAACACTATAGGTAGTCACATTATCTGAAACTTTATCATTAAATGAGTGTGCTTCACTGTACAATAGTCAGCGTGTACATGATAGTTCTGAAGCTACAAACACGACTATGTTTTAAGTACGAAATGCGAGCTGCCTAAACACGCACCTATACGCAGAACGGTAAAATTGAGTGGGAAGCGATGCCGGTGCAGTATTGGATAAGTGGCGATAAGTTGCACAAGATTCCACAAGATTCGATAGATAAGATAAGTTCCACCCTTCCCACGAAACATTTATTACTGGAGGCGAGGCATAGGCGCTGCATAACCGGTAGCAGTTTATGTGCCAATAAGCCAAAAAAACAATCAATCAAAACTGGGGACAGGTCAAATTGACACATGCACCACGAAAGGTAGTTAATTCTGCGGCACTGAGAAGGTACGACAGCATGTGAACTCTTCTTCTTCCGGTGTCGTTCGCGAATAGTGTTGTATGAGGGCGAGATAACACAGAAAACACCACCTATACATGATAGATCGACAAAAGAAGCCCCAACGTAAATGTGATACCTTGCTGAGAGCCCGATGATTATGGCCGCGTCCACTAAGGTCATGATGCGCCAATTTTAACATTTGTAATTTTCATTCATGCACTGACCAAGAAATTAACACAACAGTATCCTACTATTAAAGTTGCACCACGAATGCATGTCAATTCAAGGCTATGAACATTTATATCCCTTAAAAACATAATTTCAAGATCATTTGTCTCTATATCCCACGCCGAAAATGGAACCATTCTCAATATCATTCTTCCCAGTCGCTCACGAACCCCTGGCTCATTCACCCGTCTGCAAGCAGTGCAGCTTACTTCGGACCATTCACCCGTCGGCAAGCAGTGCAACTCACTCCGGACCATTCACCCGTCTGCAAGCAGTGCAACTCACTCCGGACCATTCACCCGTCTGCAAGCAGTGCAACTCACTCCGGACCATTCACCCGACTGCAAGCAGTGCAACTCACGTGCTCCAGCCGTGTGGCTTTCTTGTTGGCCCTCTCCTCACGCTCCTGCTCCTTGCGCAGGGCGTGATCCGCCTTCTGCTGCTGAATGTACGCGGCAAAGTCGTGGCCATGGACGAGGAACGTGCAGTTGTGCTGCTGCTCCCACCTGCACGACACATACACTGGTGGTAGCAGGGTACACCCGGTAATCACTGTCCAGCTCAGCAGTCAACTATCGCGAGGCCTAGAAAATCACGCGTTCCTTCCGCCGCATACCACTGTCGTTGGAAACTCTGTGAACTCAGCCCAAAGACCTGGAGAGTCACAAAGTCGATCATAACAGCATCACAAAGCGCAGTTTTCGTGCGAGCTGGCACAAAGCGGGTCCCGTGGCTTGCGAGTGTCTGCCACATACCGGCTGAAACGGCCGCTTCATGGACATACCGCAACGATAATTACAAGCAGGCACCATGCTAAGACATCTGCAGCACAACCCGGCGCAAACGACGGTCGGCAGTCGGGTCTCGAGACAACTCACATCTGAATCAGCTGCTGCAGGTCGCTCTCCACCTTGGGCAGGCGGCGGGCGATCTTCTTGCGCTCCCTCTCCTCCATCAACAGCTGGCCACCCCGGTTTGCATACCTAAGACAGGACAGAACTGAAACGCAGCACTCCGGAGGACGGGCAACACGGAGCAAAGCAGACGATCGACCAAACAGTTGCAACTTTACAATATTTAACGAACCCAGTAGTTTCAGACCAATCACCATTTTGAATGTCAATTTAGCTGATAAAATTGCAAGCATACACCAGTTGTCGTTCCCTGACTGACAACTGTCTTATCACCAGTCCAGTACGCGCACAGAGCCAATCACCCCACCGAGAGCGCCGCTGTCGACCGTGTCGTTCAGGAGGGACTATGGGACTTGCTCTCTTGCATCTTTGTGATCTCTCTGAAACGTTTTACTGCGTGGACCTCGATTCACTATTGGAGAAGCTGCACTGGTCCAGTGACTCACTGGACGCACAAAGTCTACACAGTCCAGCAGCTGAGTTTTAGAACTTCATGGGGTGATTCAGGGCAGCAACATGGGATCAATTATGTTGAATTTGTACACATACATGATCTTATGAGTTGCCTCTCTATACATTCATCCATAATTTCTTATGCAGGTGACACCCAAATTGTACAAAGTGCGCTATCTTCGCGGGACGAACTCAAGTGACAGGAGCGACGCAATAACGTGGAGGTTGATATCGCCATCCTAACTTTCAATGCACTGAAAACAATTCAGCGAAAAAAACTGAGCTGATGATACCAAAGTGGAAAAAAAATTGATGCGTCAGTTTCAGGGAGTTGAACTTCGGCCCAGTGACAGAATACAAATACGGGGAGTTATTTTCGACAACACACTTAGCTTAACCGACCAAACTAGCCGAGTTGTGCAACGATGCTACAGCGGCCTCATTTCTCTCAGCAAGCTGAGGGACAGCTTGCCAATTTTTTGTTGTTGTAATCATTCAGTCGTTGGTGTTCACGCATCTGACCAATGTTTACCAGTCTTGGGCCCCACCAACACAGGCACAATGAAAGCGCATGGATAAAATAATTAATTTTGCAGCGAGATCAGTCACAAATAAGCGCCGAAACGACAGCGTGTCCGCTGCTGGGAGGCAGCTTGGGTGGCTTGAATTTCAACCCACTGATAGAACTCAGAAACTGCGTTCCGGTGCCCACAACTTTGAACGAAACGAAATGGCCCCGAAACTAAAACGTTTTGCAACACACGGAGCCCATACATCACAGCTAACATGTGGCATCTCAGACGGCGCCATCTTAAAGCGGCAAAAAAAAACACCCTTCCTGAGCGAGCATACACATACATGAAACCGTCTTTGCAGTGACTGGTAGCTGGGAACATGACTTAAGAAACAAAGCAGCTTTTACATCTCGGTCGTGAGTTTCTGGTCACATTTTAGTAGGTATTCGTGTATGTTTCATCGTGCGTTACGTGGTGCGTGCTTTCCATTTCTCATTGTGCATTTCATAGTGTTATTTGGTCTTTCGAGCACATCCACTGCATTGGTGGTGGTTATTGGTTTTAGCACATCGACCGTTGGTCAGGTCGCCACTCCGCCATTGGTCGCGGGCGAAGAGTGACGGGCACCCACCTTCATTGTGAGACGAGCATCTTACCCCTAGACCACTCGTCCCCTCCACTGCATTGGTCATGGAGTGTGTTTCATAGTGTACTTGATGTAAGTTTTTCATCTAAAACTTTCCTGACAACGTATTCTATTTTGTCATATATTCCTGGTGCATTTCATAGTTGCACGCATGTATGACATTGGCATAACAGCCAAAGCAGACTTGGATGCGATTACGGAACGCAATGCAATACAACTTTGAATGTCCAGGCTCTGATGGAACCAATGCGTCGGAAACTCGCATTCCCCGGATGGTATGACAGGATAAGATATCACATCCGGGCAAAGTATGAAGAGTGGCACGACCGTATACGGTGCGGTGCGGCGAGATGAGATGGTCACCACGATCTCGCCTCGTGTCATGGAAAGATTGCGATCTCACATAGGGTAGGAAATATCGGGAATTACAGAATGCGTACTTGGGAGAACAAAAGCAGTTGGATAATCCCTGATTAGGGATTATTATTATTATAATAATACACACTAACACCCGGCCGTCTTCCTGACTCGAGACCGGCCAAGATCATTCGATCAGCCTTGTTGCAGCGCACAAGAAGGGCTCGTGTCCACCCGCCCCTCCAGAGCCCCTATACAGAACAGTCAGTTATTTGCACAGCTGATCCACCTGTCCTAGTGGGATGAGATGGCGATATGGCGATAACCACACCTGCCGTGGTGGGATGAAAGGGGCGGACGGGTATCACCTCGCCGGATCAGTCGCGCGCTCCTCCAGCTCCAGCATCTTGTTCCACAGCTTCTGGTGCTCGTCGACGTCCTTGATGAGCACGCGATTAAGCTCGTAGTACTTTTTCAGCCGCTCCTGCTCAGCCTCGTGCTCCTCCAGCAGCTGTTCGGTGAATCTGGACACGACACACAATATCACTGCACCCTGGTGCGGCACTCGTCACCAGGCCTGAACACGACACACGCGTCACCGGACCTGAACACGACACACGTCACCGGACCTGAACACGACACACGTCACCGGGCCTGAACACGACACACGTCACCGGACCTGAACACGACACACGTCACCGGACCTGAACACGACACACGCGTCACCAGGCCTGAACACGACACACGCGTCACCAGGCCTGAACACGACACACGTCACCGGGCCTGAACACGACACACGCGTCACCGGACCTGAACACGACACACGTCACCGAACCTGAACACGACACACGTCACCGGACCTGAACACGACACACGTCACCAGGCCTGAACACGACACACGTCACCGGGCCTGAACACGACACACGTCACCGGACCTGAACACGACACACGTCACCGGACCTGAACACGACACACGTCACCGGACCTGAACACGACACACGCGTCACCGGACCTGAACACGACACACGCGTCACCAGGCCTGAACACGACACACGTCACCAGGCCTGAACACGACACACGTCACCGGGCCTGAACACGACACACGCGTCACCGGACCTGAACACGACACACGTCACCGAACCTGAACACGACACGCGTCACCGGACCTGAACACGACACACGTCACCAGGCCTGAACACGACACACGTCACCGGGCCCGAACACGACACACGTCACCGGACCTGAACACGACACACGTCACCGGACCTGAACACGACACACGTCACCGGACCTGAACACGACACACGTCACCGGGCCTGAACACGACACACGCGTCACCGGGCCTGAACACGACACACGCGTCACCAGGCCTGAACACGACACACGTCACCGGGCCTGAACACGACACACGTCACCAGGCCTGAACACGACACACGCGTCACCGGACCTGAACACGACACACGTCACCGGGCCTGAACACGACACACGTCACCGGACCTGAACACGACACACGTCACCGAACCTGAACACGACACACGTCACCGGGCCTGAACACGACACACGTCACCGGACCTGAACACGACACACGTCACCGGACCTGAACACGACACACGTCACCGAACCTGAACACGACACACGTCACCGGACCTGAACACGACACACGTCACCGGACCTGAACACGACACACGCGTCACCGGACCTGAACACGACACACGTCACCGGACCTGAACACGACACACGCGTCACCAGGCCTGAACACGACACACGTCACCGGACCTGAACACGACACACGTCACCGGACCTGAACACGACACACGTCACCGGACCTGAACACGACACACGCGTCACCAGGCCTGAACACGACACACGTCACCGGACCTGAACACGACACACGTCACCGGACCTGAACACGACGCACACGTCACCAGGCCTGGACACGACACACGCGTCACCGAACCTGAACACGACACACGTCACCGGACCTGAACACGACACACGTCACCGAACCTGAACACGACACACGTCACCGGACCTGAACACGACGCACACGTCACCAGGCCTGAACACGACACACGCGTCACCGGACCTGAACACGACACACGTCACCGGACCTGAACACGACACACGTCACCGGACCTGAACACGACACGCGTCACCGAACCTGAACACGACACACGTCACCAGGCCTGGACACGACACACGCATCACCGAACCTGAACACGACACACGTCACCGGACCTGAACACGACACACGCGTCACCGGACCTGAACACAACACATACACAGGGTTGAATTTGTGCTTTGCAATTCTGGATGTGAATAGGAAAAGTTTTGGGCAACCTAATATGGAGGAGATGCTCCTTCCAACTTGTCACATCATAAACTCATTCACACTTTCCAGTGGATCTTGAACACTATCACAGAGCAGGTAGTTGTCAATAAGCATCACCCAACCTCCAAAGGAGACAAAAGGAGAGGAAAATGTTATGGGTGCCAAAACTCCAGAAATAGTTTCTTTTCCCAACCTTGCGCACACGCCCCCGGACTAAAACACGGCACACATCACTGAATGTCGCACGAACACGTGACAGCACAGCACGTGGAGACAGCGTGTCACCAGACGGCACAGTCCATGGCAGCACGGCACGTGGACACAGCATGTCACCAGACGGCACAGTCCATGGCAGTACAACACGTGGACACAGTGTGTCACCAGACGGTACAGTCCATGGCAGTACAACACGTGGACACAGCTCACCAGACGGCACAGTCCATGGCAACACGGCACGTGGACACAGCATGTCACCAGACGGCACAGTCCATGGCAGCACGACACGTGGACACAGCGTGTCACCAGACGGTACAGTCCATGGCAGCACGACACGTGGACACAGTGTGTCACCAGACGGCACAGTCCATGGCAGTACAACACGTGGACACAGCTCACCAGACGGCACAGTCCATGGCAGCACGGCACGTGGACACAGCATGTCACCAGACGGCACAGTCCATGGCAGCACGACACGTGGACACAGCGTGTCACCAGACGGTACAGTCCATGGCAGCACGACACGTGGACACAGTGTGTCACCAGATGGTACAGTCCATGGCAGCACGGCACGTGGACACAGCATGTCACCAGACGGCACAGTCCATGGCAGCACGACACGTGGACACAGTGTGTCACCAGACGGTACAGTCCACGGCAGTACGACACGTGGACACAGTGTGTCACCAGACGGTACAGTCCATGGCAGCACGACACGTGGACACAGTGTGTCACCAGATGGTACAGTCCATGGCAGCACGGCACGTGGACACAGTGTGTCACCAGACGGTACAGTCCACGGCAGTACGGCACGTGGACACAGCATGTCACCAGACGGCACAGTCCATGGCAGCACAGCACGTGGACACAGTGTGTCACCAGACGGTACAGTCCATGGCAGCACGACACGTGGACACAGTGTGTCACCAGACGGTACAGTCCACGGCAGTACGACACGTGGACACAGTGTGTCACCAGACGGCACAGTCCATGGCAGTACAACACGTGGACACAGCTCACCAGACGGCACAGTCCATGGCAGCACGGCACGTGGACACAGCATGTCACCAGACGGCACAGTCCATGGCAGCACGACACGTGGACACAGCGTGTCACCAGACGGTACAGTCCATGGCAGCACGACACGTGGACACAGTGTGTCACCAGATGGTACAGTCCATGGCAGCACGGCACGTGGACACAGCATGTCACCAGACGGCACAGTCCATGGCAGCACGACACGTGGACACAGTGTGTCACCAGACGGTACAGTCCACGGCAGTACGACACGTGGACACAGTGTGTCACCAGACGGTACAGTCCATGGCAGCACGACACGTGGCACAGTGTGTCACCAGATGGTACAGTCCATGGCAGCACGGCACGTGGACACAGTGTGTCACCAGACGGTACAGTCCACGGCAGTACGGCACGTGGACACAGCATGTCACCAGACGGCACAGTCCATGGCAGCACAGCACGTGGACACAGTGTGTCACCAGACGGTACAGTCCATGGCAGCACGACACGTGGACACAGTGTGTCACCAGACGGTACAGTCCACGGCAGTACGACACGTGGACACAGTGTGTCACCAGACGGTACAGTCCATGGCAGTACAACACGTGGACACAGTGTGTCACCAGACGGTACAGTCCATGGCAGTACGACACGTGGACACAGTGTGTCACCAGACGGTACAGTCCACGGCAGCACGACACGTGGACAGTGTGTCACCAGACGGCACAGTCCATGGCAGTACAACACGTGGACACAGTGTGTCACCAGACGGCACAGTCCATGGCAGTACAACACGTGGACACAGTGTGTCACCAGACAGCACAGTCCATGGCAGTACAACACGTGGACACAGTGTGTCACCAGACGGCACAGTCCATGGCAGTACAACACGTGGACACAGTGTCACCAGACGGCACAGTCCATGGCAGTACAACACGTGGACACAGTGTGTCACCAGACGGCACAGTCCATGGCAGTACAACACGTGGACACAGTGTGTCACCAGACGGCACAGTCCATGGCAGTACAACACGTGGACACAGTGTGTCACCAGACGGCACAGTCCATGGCAGTACAACACGTGGACACGGTGTGTCACCAGATGGCACAGTCCATGGCAGCACCGCACGTGGACACGGCGTGTCACCAGACGGCACAGTCCATGGCAGCACCACACGTGGACACAGTGTGTCACCAGACGGCACAGTCCATGGCAGCACCACACGTGGACACGGTGTGTCACCAGACGGTACAGTCCACGGCAGCACGACACGTGGATACAGTGTGTCACCAGACGGCACAGTCCATGGCAGCACGACACGTGGACACAGTGTGTCACCAGACGGCACAGTCCACGGCAGCACGACACGTGGACACAGTGTGTCACCAGACGGCACAGTCCATGGCAGCACGACACGTGGACACAGTGTGTCACCAGACGGCACAGTCCATGGCAGCACAGCACGTAGACGCAGTGTGTCACCAGACGGCACAGTCCATGGCAGCACGACACGTGGACACAGCGTGTCACCAGACGGCACAGTCCATGGCAGCACGACACGTGGACACAGTGTGTCACCAGACGGCACAGTCCACGGCAGCACGACACGTGGACACAGTGTGTCACCAGACGGCACAGTCCATGGCAGTACAACACGTGGACACAGCGTGTCACCAGACGGCACAGTCCATGGCAGCACGACACGTGGACACAGTGTGTCACCAGACGGTACAGTCCACGGCAGCATGACACGTGGACACAGTGTGTCACCAGACGGCACAGTCCATGGCAGCACGACACGTGGACACAGTGTGTCACCAGACGGCACAGTCCATGGCAACACCGCACGTGGACACAGTGTGTCACCAGACGGCACAGTCCACGGCAGTACGACACGTGGACACAGTGTGTCACCAGACGGTACA
This sequence comes from Ashinkailepas kermadecensis, assembly GCA_034440615.1. Classification (NCBI taxonomy): domain Eukaryota; kingdom Metazoa; phylum Arthropoda; class Thecostraca; family Neolepadidae; genus Ashinkailepas; species Ashinkailepas kermadecensis. The sequence goes on from JAOTOM010003840.1 coordinate 166,204, forward strand.
GTCCACGGCAGCATGACACGTGGACACAGTGTGTCACCAGACGGCACAGTCCATGGCAGCACGACACGTGGACACAGTGTGTCACCAGACGGCACAGTCCATGGCAACACCGCACGTGGACACAGTGTGTCACCAGACGGCACAGTCCACGGCAGCACGGCACGTGGACACAGTGTGTCACCAGACGGCACAGTCCATGGCAGTACAACACGTGGACACAGTGTGTCACCAGACGGCACAGTCCACGGCAGCACGGCACGTGGACACAGTGTGTCACCAGACGGCACAGTCCATGGCAGTACAACACGTGGACACGGTGTGTCACCAGATGGCACAGTCCATGGCAGCACCGCACGTGGACACGGCGTGTCACCAGACGGCACAGTCCATGGCAGCACCGCACGTGGACACGGCGTGTCACCAGACGGCACAGTCCATGGCAGCACCGCACGTGGACACGGTGTGTCACCAGACGGTACAGTCCACGGCAGCACGACACGTGGACACAGTGTGTCACCAGACGGCACAGTCCATGGCAGCACGACACGTGGACACAGTGTGTCACCAGACGGCACAGTCCACGGCAGCACGACACGTGGACACAGTGTGTCACCAGACGGCACAGTCCATGGCAGCACGACACGTGGACACAGTGTGTCACCAGACGGCACAGTCCATGGCAGCACAGCACGTAGACGCAGTGTGTCACCAGACGGCACAGTCCATGGCAGCACGACACGTGGACACAGCGTGTCACCAGACGGCACAGTCCACGGCAGCACGACACGTGGACACAGTGTGTCACCAGACGGCACAGTCCACGGCAGCACGACACGTGGACACAGTGTGTCACCAGACGGCACAGTCCATGGCAGTACAACACGTGGACACAGCGTGTCACCAGACGGCACAGTCCATGGCAGCACGACACGTGGACACAGTGTGTCACCAGACGGTACAGTCCACGGCAGCACGACACGTGGACACAGTGTGTCACCAGACGGCACAGTCCATGGCAGCACGACACGTGGACACAGTGTGTCACCAGACGGCACAGTCCATGGCAGCACCGCACGTGGACACAGTGTGTCACCAGACGGCACAGTCCATGGCAGTACGACACGTGGACACAGTGTGTCACCAGACGGTACAGTCCACGGCAGCATGACACGTGGACACAGTGTGTCACCAGACGGCACAGTCCATGGCAGCACGACACGTGGACACAGTGTGTCACCAGACGGCACAGTCCATGGCAGCACCGCACGTGGACACAGTGTGTCACCAGACGGCACAGTCCACGGCAGCACGGCACGTGGACACAGTGTGTCACCAGACGGCACAGTCCATGGCAGCACAACACGTGGACACAGTGTGTCACCAGACGGCACAGTCCACGGCAGTACGGCACGTGGACACAGTGTGTCACCAGACGGCACAGTCCATGGCAGTACAACACGTGGACACAGTGTGTCACCAGACGGCACAGTCCATGGCAGCACGACACGTGGACACAGTGTGTCACCAGACGGCACAGTCCATGGCAGTACAACACGTGGACACAGTGTGTCACCAGACGGCACAGTCCATGGCAGCACCGCACGTGGACACAGTGTGTCACCAGACGGCACAGTCCATGGCAGCACCACACGTGGACACAGTGTGTCACCAGACGGCACAGTCCATGGCAGCACCACACGTGGACACAGTGTGTCACCAGACGGCACAGTCCATGGCAGCACCGCACGTGGACACAGTGTGTCACCAGACGGCACAGTCCATGGCAGCACGACACGTGGACACAGCGTGTCACCAGACGGCACAGTCCATGGCAGCACCACACGTGGACACAGTGTGTCACCAGATGGCACAGTCCATGGCAGCACCGCACGTGGACACAGTGTGTCACCAGACGGCACAGTCCATGGCAGTACAACACGTGGACACAGTGTGTCACCAGACGGTACAGTCCATGGCAGTACAACACGTGGACACAGTGTGTCACCAGACGGCACAGTCCATGGCAGCACAGCACGTAGACGCAGTGTGTCACCAGACGGCACAGTCCATGGCAGTACACGACACGTGGACACAGCGTGTCACCAGACGGCACAGTCCATGGCAGTACAACACGTGGACACAGTGTGTCACCAGACGGCACAGTCCATGGCAGCACCACACGTGGACACAGTGTGTCACCAGACGGCACAGTCCATGGCAGCACGACACGTGGACACAGTGTGTCACCAGACGGCACAGTCCATGGCAGTACACGACACGTGGACACAGTGTGTCACCAGACGGCACAGTCCATGGCAGCACAACACGTGGACACAGCGTGTCACCAGACGGCACAGTCCATGGCAGTACAACACGTGGACACAGTAGTGTCACCAGACGGCACAGTCCATGGCAGCACCGCACGTGGACACAGTGTGTCACCAGACGGCACAGTCCATGGCAGTACGACACGTGGACACAGTGAGTGTCACCAGACGGCACAGTCCATGGCAGCACCACACGTGGACACAGTGTGTCACCAGACGGCACAGTCCATGGCAGCACCACACGTGGACACAGTGTGTCACCAGACGGCACAGTCCATGGCAGCACCGCACGTGGACACAGTGTGTCACCAGACGGCACAGTCCATGGCAGCACGATACGTGGACACAGTGTGTCACCAGACGGTACAGTCCATGGCAGCACGATACGTGGACACAGTGAGTGTCACCAGACGGCACAGTCCATGGCAGCACGGCACGTGGACACAGTGTGTCACCAGACAGGAGTGGCAGTCCATGGTCGTTGACTGGTCTTGTCAATGGGTGACACAAATACAGCACCGATGACCTGGCCGCAGACACCATCCAGATACGAGTGGTGCTCGGGGCAGGTACCCGGCGGTGTGACAGAAGCCCTCGGCAATGTCCGCCCCAGCAAATAACCGCCACGTGTTTTGATGCGCATGGCAGAATACTAACACCGAACACAGCAAGGAAACCACGGATTTCATGAATCGAGACCGCCGAGACCGATTCTCAAGTATCCATTCATTGCAAATATTCGAATATCCCTCGTTCGGCTCACTGTCGCAGAACGGGCATGCTGCCATGAGCATCAGGTACCCGATCGCAAAATGTTTGATAGTGGCAATACCGTCTAAGGACTATTCCGCTCCTCGACATTTTTATCAAACCCAGACACTTCAACTTCAGAAGTTAAATGCCAATACCCAGCCATGTGCATCAACAGGACTCCGCGAATCTCGACCGCATCACCAAAGGTCAGGAAACACGAATGTCGCACCTACTCACGACCTCGTACTGACGAAGCTCTCCCAACCACACCTGACAGAGACATCAGACCGGCGCTACCACCTCACACAGCATAGGGACGGTCAGCAGGACACCCAAGAAGACAACCGAGCCGCAGCACACTCACATCTCGTCGCGGAATGGCGTGAATGCAGCGCGCTGGCTCTCCGAGCAATAGCAGCGGTCCCACAGCTCTACAATCTCCTTGCGGAGGGCGCGCACGAACTTCTCGATGTTCTGCCGCTTGAGCTGTTCGTGTCGATCCACCTCTTGCCGCAGCAGGCGCAGACAGGCGGGGCCGTGGCCGGTGCAGGAGGCCAGGAAGTTGGCGCGGTGGTCCTCCGGCACCTGTGGGCGGCTGACCGTCAGACGGTGGACGTGGGGCGGGGATGGCCGAGTGGTTTAAGTGTTGAGCTCTGGGGTACGAAAGGTCCCGGGTTCAACACTCCCACCGCTCGGGACATTTCCCAATCCCGCGGCCCACCGGCGAAAGTGTGGGCGTCGCCATGAGCCGTGAATGTCAGAAAGTGCGTCGTGAGTCACACAATAAACAAACAGAAGGTGGACGTACACGGGACACACGCAGACATCACCATCACTCCCCCACACCAGGTCCGCAATCCAGCTCTACTCAATGCGGACCCTTGGCGTATTTGTGCGCTGAAACACGTTTTTGTTGCATGGCATCCATTTTGACTATTAGTCGAAATTGTCTTTTCAAGATATAATCAATACACCAACCTGCACTTCGGTACTGCAGGTAGCCATTATTTGTATGTGACAATGAGACGACCACTGCAAAATTAAGTACAATTGAAACCAATCACTTCCTCCAACAAAGAATATTGAGCCATCTCATTCTCCAGATGACCCCAGACTTCTCCCCCCAAACAGGACCATAAACCCCTTTTGTTGCACACTGGTCCATAATCCCTCTCCATCCATATCAGTCCAGCGCTGGAAATACCAGGACAGCTGAATGCCAGCTTAGGGCACATGTGGACGTCACTTCTCCCCCCCACCCCCTGTGCATCGTGGCAAGGGTTAACAGGGACCTTGACCGGTAGCCGACGAACACCTGTTCGCGACGGTCAGCGGACCGGTCGGATGTCAGCATGCAGGAAGAAATAATCTAATCACTTTTCCTTTCCAGAGACTGCACCCAGTAATGCCTGGTATTTCCGATCCAAGATCAGTCCCTTATTCCCCCACCCAGACGAGCCCTACAATCGCCTCTGCCCACCTCCAGACGGATCCACAGGCGATCCAACCGATTCCGCAGCCGGTCGACCTCGTCCCGGTTCTGTTTGTCCTCCTCTTCACGTTGCCGCACGATCGACTCGAGCGACGCCAAACTCTCCTGACTCAGACTGAACTGTTCGGGCGACAGTATCGCCTGAGTCTCCACCTCTGTCTGAGACGCGCACTCGAGGGACTCGAGCAGCTTCGTCAGCCGCTCGCGCAGCGCCTGAAACGAGGCGGAGCGCCGCTGCCGCTCGGCCTTCAGCATGGCCACGTGCGAGGCCACCTCGCGGAAGTCGACGTCCCGCGGCACCTCGAATGTCAGCGCCAGCGGCTCCATGCCCAGCCGGCCGCACAGTGCTTCCTCCTCCTCCTGAGGACAGACAGGCCGTCACGGGTCACGCGCGACGTCCGGACCGTCGACGAAGCACGCCCAGAGGTGCGAGGACAGTCTCCGTCCAAAGTAGTTGGCACCTATAGTGTAAGGGAGGCTGCCACGGCACCAAACAACAGCCGCTATCTGTCCGCAAAGTGATACACCAACGCTATTGTACACGCACGTGTGGAAGCATCTGTTCTTCACAGCAAAATCCATCGTAGAATTCCACGTCTCCACACAATGCCACGCGGCACTACTTGTTTATCCTGATCACCGAATCAGAAATTTTAAGTTAATTCTATTACATTTTCAACAGTATTAACGATATAAAACATACTTGAAGTTCAAACATATAGAAACTTTATTTTGACCTTGATTCTACCATGCAAGGAAAGTTGAGCAATACCCAAGAATAGAAACAGACATGACAAATGTAAAACTATTAGCCTATTATACACAAGTGTATTCCCAAATTGAATATTTCTGTTGTCACCTAACACGACCTACACTCCCTTCATCAACTATTTTCTGCAAAGTACTCCAGTAAAACCTGGGCTCCCCCACAGTGTTCTGGCTGGCCGGGGCAGTCCGCCCGCCGGTACCCAAAGCAGCCGGCATCCCGACTGGCCCTCTCACCCGGAGCGGCCTCAGTTTAGCCACCAGTTTGTCGCGTTCGGCCTCAAACTGCTGCAGCCGCTGCATCAGAGTGCGATCCAGTCCGAGCAGGGACAGGTCCTCGTCGGGCTCCTCCACCTCCATGCCCAGCTGGTCCGCCAGCATGAGCAGCCGACGGCCCTTCTCGTCGATGCTGCGGGTCAGCGTGCGCACTCGGCGCTTCTCCTCGGCCACCTCCTGCCACACGAGCGGACAGCCAGGGTAACAACGGTGCACGACCCGGACCACCTCCTACCACACGAGCGGACAGCCGGGGTAACAACGGCGCACGACCCGACCACCTCCTGCCACACGAGCGGACAGCCGGGGTAACAACGGTGCACGACCCGACCACCTCCTGCCACACGAGCGGACAGCCGGGGTAACAACGGTGCACGACCCGACCACCTCCTGCCACATGAGCGTACAGCCAGGGTAACAACGGTACACGACCCGGCCACCTCCTACCACACGAGCGGACGGCCGGGGTAACAACGGCGCACGATCCGACCACCTCCTACCACACGAGCGGACAGCCAGGGTAACAACGGTACACGACCCGGCCACCTCCTGCCACACGAGCGGACAGCCAGGGTAACAACGGTACACGACCCGGCCACCTCCTACCACACGAGCGGACAGCCAGGGTAACAACGGTACACGACCAGGCCACCTCCTACCACACGAGCGGACGGCCGGGGTAACAACGGCGCACGATCCGACCACCTCCTGCCACACGAGCGGACAGTCAGGGTAACAACGGTACACGACCCGGCCACCTCCTACCACACGAGCGGACGGCCGGGGTAACAACGGTGCACGGCCAGGATAGGGGGCTCTCCGTCATGGCCGAGGCACGAAGCACGAAGCAAAGCAAATGATTTTGGGAAGCTTAAGGAGAACATATGTTTAGAATTCCACACAGCGAATTACCATTATCCATGCACAGATGCAATACAAATATAATACCTTATAATCGTCTGAACAATGGCACAACTGAAGGAAGCAGTGTAGGATTACTGACACATATGTCTGATTACTGACACAAGTGTCTGGTTTTAGAGGCAGTTTGCGCTCATCCGTTTGGAGAACAGCTAGATCCATTTTCACCAGTTGCATGCTAGAACACACCTTCCTCGGTTAAACAAAAATCTTGAAAACCGGCCGATATTGGCATATATTGGAAGCAAATAAATGGAAGCGAATAACTATCCTTCTGTCATTAGTAGGTTCCTACAAGTTGGTGGGCAGTATCGCAGTTCAGCACTTAACAAAAGCCTGTCACAAAGAACAATCCAGAAACTGGTAGAATATGTATCACTTTGGCAATGACTTAAACTGGAATGAGCCAATCAATTAATCAATATATATATATATATATATATATATATATATATATATATATATATATATATGCACACATATGCATACATATACATACAAGCAATGTTATTGTCCCTTCCCATTCGGAACTGCTTATAACTGAGCAAAACATTGCTTCTGAGGAAATATAAAACCAGCTGCAAGTATCACCATCACCATATTCCACAACCTGAGAATAAGTGTCTCAGCTCAGACTCTATAGGTATGCTAAAATCATCAGGTTGGTCCAATCTTTGTGCTGTTAGCTGTGAACTGCTTTGACTCCGTAAAAACATGCATAGCTTTTTTAATTTGCTTTGCGAAACAACGAATTTTTGGCATTTGCTCTGGCTTCGGCACCATGATTTTGTTGCGTTTTAAGCCGCTTCCTTTGGCTTCGGATTCGGCTTCGTAACCTTATTGTGACCTCGGTGTTGTCGAAGTGCCTGACATGGATACATACTTACTGCAGGTTAGCTACTGCCAGACTCCAGATGTGACCAAGGTGGGGTACATACCTCCTGCATGGTACCAACCACCTGATTCCAGGTCTGTTGGAAGCGTGCCTCCCAGTCAGATTCTGGAATTCCCATCTCCTTAAATAGATCCAGGAGCTGTTTGGCATAAGCATCCAAACGTATGGTGGCTGTAGCTTTCTGACGCCCTAGCGCCTCCAGAACATGGGCTGACATCGTCTGAAAAGGCATACATCGTTGAATTCAGAGTAGACTGTCACATGTGACCAAAAAGCACATACAATAACAGAGTGAAGAATATTCAACATAAATGCCACAATATCTCTTCTCTTCAATGGTCACCCAATTCTGAAAGAAATGTACTAGATATCCCATTATGTGAGACAAAGCAGACAAAACAAGTGATGTAATATTGGGTACCAAAACTTTGTATATATTTGGTATAGGTGTCCCTATATTAGGTGTCCCACACATTAAATGAAGCACATGCACTATTTGCTCAACATTGAGTTTCAAGAACCGGAACCATATTTTAATTTGTATGCATCCATGACAAATTTTGGCATCCTACTGTACTAGTTTTGACATCTCATACCTAACAAAATCCATTATTTTAACACTGGATCCCAGTAGCAAATGGCTAGTTTCCACTTTAATCACACATTAATTCACACTTCAAACCCATCTTTTTTATCTAATCAATTTAATCCGAGTTCTTGCTGGGGTGGTTTTGTGAACCAGGTCCTATTGGTATTGCTAACCAGGGTCCTAAGGTTGTATCAAAAAGCTAGAGACGCTGTGAAGCAGAAAACCAGAGCAGCAAAGTGAGCAAAATAATTGGATTGGGCTAGGAACTGTAATGGGAACGGTAAAAAGTTCTTTAGTTTCTACAAGCTAAGTAAAGTTTCAAGCACAATTGGTCCACTGGAAGTAAATGGGACTATATTGAGTGAGGATGGTGAGATGGTAGACGAGCTGAGCAAGCCGTTTAAATCAGTGTTTACATTGGAAGATATGACTAATCTGCCAACCGTACACCACAGTTCAGTGACAGGTGATCATACAAACGATGTTGATTTCATTGATAGTGATGTTGTTTTCAATTATATCAGGAAAATAAAGCCAAACAAGGCAGCAGGACCTGATGGAATTTATGCTAGGGTATTGCAGGAAGCTGAAATGGAACTGGCAATTCCACTTTGTATCATATTTTGTAGATCAATTTCACAAAATGAAATTCCAACAGATTGGAAAAGGGCAAATGTAGTTCCTATTTTCAAGAAAGGGGAAAGAGGGAAAGTTGAAAACTATAGGCCAGTAAGCCTCACATCCATAGTCTGCAAGGTATTCAAATAAATTATCAAGGATAGAATAGTTAGTTTTCTGGAAGGTAACAGATTGATTCAAGATACTCGACATGGGTATATAAAAGGGCGATCGTGTCTCACAAATCTCTTTACTTTTTGAATTTTGCTACAGAACAATTTGATCAGGGAAATCAGGTTGAAGTAGCATATCTTGACTTTAGTAAGGCCTTTGACAAGGTACCCCATGACCGGTTAATGATGCAGCTTCAGGGCCATGGTATTGCATGTAGCATCCTAAAATGGATAGAGTTGTGGCTTTCAGATAGACAGCAGAGAGTGATGCTAAATGGTACAGTCATCTTCGCAAAATGGTCTTAGTGGAGTCCCCCAGGGGTCAGTGCTGGGACCACTATTGATCATTATATTTGTAAATAACATTGAAAGTGGCCTAAGCAGTAAGGTTTTGAAGTTTGCAGATGATTTGAAGGTCCTTAGGGAAATAACAGGACACAATGAGCAGATCTCGCTGCAGAAAGACTTGGACGAGCTTGTGCAGTGGTGCGAAAAATGGCAAATGAAATTTAATTTTGATAAGTGCAAAAACATGCATGTAGGTAGGCAGCATATGAAGGCTCCATACTTCATGGGTGGCCAAGAACTATCTGTGACTCAGCAGAAGGACTTAGGTGTTATTTTGAACACAAAATTGGGGGCATCAGAACAGACCAAAGAAGCCAGGAAGAAGGCACTAAGAATGCTTGGGGCAATCAATAGGAACGTACCATACAAAAGTGAGGAAGTCATCAGGAAGCTTTACTGTGCATATGGCAGGCCACATTTGGAATACTGTGTCCAAGCTTGGTCCCCTAGTTATAAAAAAAAAGATTGTTGGCTTTTAGAGAGAGTACAAAAGAGGGCAACAAAAATGGTTAATGGTATAAGCAACCTGGCACATGAGGAAAGATTGAAGAACTTAAATATGTTTTCACTTAGATATAGAAGGCTGAGAGGAGATTTCATCGAGGTCTTTAAATTTGTCCATGGTCAGGAACAGGGATATATCAGGGAAATGTTTAAATTTAACATAAATGATGCAATTAGAGGTCATCAATTCAAAATTAAAGTTAACCACAGCAGGACAAGGTTAAGACAGTCTTTCTTCACCAACAGGGTAGTAGAACATTGGAACCAGCTGCCAGAAACCATTGTGAGTAGCAGCACACTGAACATCTTTAAAAACAGCATAGACACTCATTATAAGAAAAGAGGGCTTGCTTTTCAGTATTCCAGGGAGGGCTGATCAACAGATTTGTTGGGCAACTGGTTCGGTGTCCAGAGTGCAACCAAGAAGTGCCCTTGTGGCTCATAGTTGATGATTAATGATGAATTGATGTTTAGGGGCACGTCGACAACAAGGTCATTTTGTGCCCATAACAATGATTAGATGAAATCTAGAATGTTATGTCCTTCAGACCAGAGAGTAGTAAAAGTAGAGTATTGGCTATCATGGATGATATATAACATCAAAATTTGCTTGTCGAAGGAATTCAAAGATGCTACTGGACGTCACGACCTCCGAATCGTCACCCAATAGCATACACAAGGAGTTGGCGCTTGCTCTTCCAAAATACTGGCGGCGTAGAGGTTCCAGCGCTGAACATGCTACAATGACATGGTGTACAGCAAGCAGGGCAGAACAGCGTGGGCACAAGGGTCGGTCACCTCCAGACAGTAAGTAGCTGTGTGTGGCTAGGGTGTGTGCGATTCTTAGACGGTAGAGCGCAACTTCTTCCCATCATTCGACCCGATGCGATGAGCACCACAGTCCTAGTGTCGGCTTCAGGACCCTTAGTTTATTACATTTCGAACTCCAGGCTCGTTGCCATTCTGATCGCATAAACGATGATATAGATGGGTAGAAATATCTTGGAGGGAGTAATAGCGAAACGACGCGGCCACTATTGATAGCGGCCTTCGCAGCCATGTCGGCAGCTTCATTCCCAGCTAGTCCAACGTGACTGGGGATCCCGCAGAAAACAGTAGTCTTACCCATTTCGTCTAGTAATTCTACAACTCATAGAATTTTGCGAATAGGTCGGTTATCCTGGTTGAAGTTGGTTAGTTATTTGGGCTTAGGGGCGCATCGACTGCGATGGTCATACAGCGCCCATATCCTGGTTGAAGGATTGCATCGCTAAAAGGCTGCTCAGCGAGTCGGTGAAAACAACGTGCTTTGAGGTCTGATCATTTTGTATAAAACGAACAGCTTTCAAAATGGCATACAATTCAGCGGTAAAAATCGATGCATGTTTTGGCAGGCAGAAAGAGCCAGCACCGGATCGACTGACGTAGGAGCAGCCTACGCCAGACTCCAACTTGGAACCGTCCGTGTAAATCCGGGAGAAGTCACGGTATTCATGTATTTTATCAAGTGACATCATTCGGAACTCTGCTGTGCTTACATCGCATTTTTTGGAGTGTGACAAAGTAATATCGATTTGTGGTTGGACAACCTGCCATGGAGGGGTAGACGAAATAGCAGTACGTGCCACACAACCGGGTCTGATGTTGCAGCTACGCAGCGTCGAGGCATGGCTCATAGTTGCACTGATCTTTTTTGTCTTTATGCTAAGCAGAGCTTGTTGTGTGAACCCTGGTCCCACTGCCCAATCCATGAATTCCAGTTCAACAGCAGAATTTTGACTGAAAGTTTAAGGTGCTGTCAATGCACCAACAAGGCTGCCTGGTAGCTCGTCCCAGGCCTTATCAGGCCAGCTGCTAACTGACCCTCCCAGCTGGGGGCTAATTCAATGCGAGTGTGTGAAGCAACTCAAACCCTGTGTTGCCAGGACAGGGGATACCAGTGCAGGCCAGCACTGGCACCCTTGGCAACAATCACTCAATGAAAATTGGATGCCTTTGCTTGTCATTGATGGCTTGCCATCTTACAGTGGTTGGAACGAACATCATTTTAGGTAGTGCCTCCTACAACAACAGTACAACAGTCAGGTTTTGGGAAGCATATAGTCCCAGGCCAATTTTCAGTCAAAAATTTGCTCTCATGTTTTCTGATGTTATTTGAATGCATTTTATCTCAATTTCTCTTCAAAATGAAAACCTTTTAGATATATAAGCAATACAAGTTTACCTGATCAATACTTAGGCAACCATTTCACCAAGAAAAACATCAAGATCATTGAAATCACAAAACAAAACACCAGAAAAACATATTTAACAATGCATAAATATTATCCCTCCTGAACAGAACATGGCAAGTGTACAGAAAATTGGGTTTGTGTGGATGAACATATAATGAGGAATAATGTAAAAATGACAAATCTAACTTAGCCTAATAATGCTAGATTGTCTAAAACCTACCAATGTTGGATCACCTAATATTGTTGCCACCAAAGGAGTCCACATCATCTGCAAGTGTCAATGCTAAGTGGTATATTAGATAGCAAATATCTTGCTTGCATGTGACATCCCAAATAAATGGTAGAAGTTGCCATGTAAGCTTCAGCAGATCCAGTTCATAGATTTTGTTTCCTGATTTGTGCCCAGGAGCTTCTATATAAATAACATAATTTTTCCATGCATGTACACTATTTTAGGTATTTAATGGTTCTGAAATTTTTGAGTATCTACAACAGAATAACTCAAGGGAGATAGTAGCATCTAGGATTGTTGAATTGCAAGAGTCAAAAGTCTGCTGTTTGACAGTTGACATATGCAAACTGTTATTAACCTCCTGGAAGAGATCTTACTTCTTCAACTGACTCACAAACTGTGATAGTGACAGCACCAACATGGTCATGAACTACCTAGATAGGGCAGGCACCAATAGGTAGGTATGTGGGTAGGCTTCAAATTTTATCCTTTTGTGGGGGTGGCTTTATGAAGCAGGGTCCTATTGCTAAGCAAAGCTTGTTGTGTGAATCCTGGCCCCAGCACCTGATCCATAAATTCCAGTTCAACAGCAGAATTTTTAGCAAAAGTTTAATGTGCTGTCAATGCACCCACACAGCCACCCAGTAGCTGATCCCCAGCCTTATTGGGCCAGCTGCCAACTGACCCTCCCAGCTGGGGGCTAAATGTGAGTGTGCAAAGCAACTCAAACCCTGTGTTGCCAGGACAGGGGAGACCAGAGCAGGCCAGCACTCTAACCAACTGCACTACTGGTTGGTAACCAGGTCAGCCATGAAACAGACTGCAGAATAAAATATGATACATTTGCAGTTTAAAGTAATTTCTAATCTTTCTTAATCCCTTTTTCCAATGCAACATTCATGAATGTGATTAATGTGATGTGACCACTCATTTCCTCTGCAAATGCATAGTTGGGAGGCAACAAACACCCAGAAAGGGGCTTGGATTTGGGTAACATAGCATACAAAGCAACATTCAAAATATGGGAAAAAATGCAACATAAACTAACCTAACCTTCTATCCAACACTTTTTTTAATTGAAAATTTCCAGGCAATTTTTTTCTGGAAAAAAATTCAGAATAAAAACTTAACCTAGCTTCAACTGTTTTGGAAGAACAAAATTGGGTATATATCAAGATCAAGGTAAAATGTGACTGGATTTTTTTATTTTCATATGGGGTATTTGAACGTGGAAATGATGATGCGACTACTCATTTTCTCTGCAAATGATTACTTTTCAGTTGGCAAAGAAATACACTAGCAAAATCTTCACTCTACAAATATAGCATATTGCGTATACTGGTTTTCCGGTTAGGTTAGGTTATGTTTTGTTATGTTATGTTAGGCTAGGTTATGTTATGTTATGTTAGGCTAGGTTATGTTAGGTTAGATTAGATTATACTATGCTATGATACATTTTATATATTATGCTGAAAATGAGTGACCACATCATCTTCATCATGTCAGAAAGCATACCATTAAAAAAAAAATTACTAAATCACATTTTACCTTGATCTTGATATTTACCCCTAGGGTATATGACTTAAAAGTAATCATTTGCTGTACAAATGAGTGACTGCATCATCTTCATCATGTCAGAAAGCATACAATTACAACAAAAAAAAATCCAAAAAATAACATTTTACCTTGATCTTGATATTTACCCAAAATTGTTTTTGAAAAATTTGCAATTAGTTTCTTAAAAATTAACAACAAAAGCCTAAAATAACCAAACTCAACCAAACATAACCCCTTTGTAGGCTCCGGGGAGGTAAAATGTGTAAAACTATCTTATGCTCACCTTAAACTGAAATAATACCGAAAATATCATAAGCACCACTGTAGAAACAGTTGGAAACCTGACGAACTGGTCATATTGGAAACCTTTGGGGAAAAGGATCAGTCATCCCTGCTGTCTGCAACCCCATCTCCAGTGGCGACGCTCATCATCTCAATGTCAATCGGCACATTTCGTGGATACTTCGATGTTCAAGTGTCTCTAAACTAGCTTCCTGACCCAATTTATACCGTGTACTGAAGCCTGCAACACCACCGCTAAAGCTTATTTAAAGTCTCTCACCACACTGCGCTGGGTATCAGATAAAAAAGAACACAAATGACACGTTATGACAACACAATCTGTGACCACTCCCTACTAACGGTTTTGAATATAGCGGGCGGGCAACGGCTGAAGCGGCGAAAGTTGGCTTGTTCACCTTATCCCAGTTCACGTGAATACATGTGATTCACAAGTGACTTACTTACCCAACCGAGGCGAAATTTGAAGGCCGGAAACTTACTGGGCTTATCATCTGCGGACGCTCGGCAACCGTACATGGCTTTTGTTTAAGATTATCATAAGCATAGCATAAAGGTCGTCGCTTAAACTAATTGTCGTCGGAGAGATCGATTTGTTGCCGACTCGATAGACCAGGGTTTGCCTTTTCGCGATTTTTCGTTCACGATTTTGTTAAATTTATTCATTCATGTTGGTTATTATTCACATTCCTCGTCAAGCCAGACAAATTCCAAGGAATCGTGCTTCTCAAATTAGGAATATGGCATTTAATCGTCGCTACCAAAATGAGTTTCCCGTCACATGTAGTAATTACACATGCTTCATGAAGAAATGGTGGTCAACTTGTGAAATTGATTGTTGTGCAAAATAGCATTTTTCATGACCAAAGCAACCTTGAAAGTCATTTCAATCTTCTGTATGGCCAGACATCCATGCTTAAGCTTCAGACTGACTGGGGAGGGGTATAATTGTCAATGATCGATGGCAGCGGCGTAGCCGCAACGAAAATATATTAGATCAAAGAAGGAATTTTGAGATCTTTACCACGCAAATAATTCAATTTTCGGGGCGCTTCATGCGCCAATAACTGTTTTTGTATCGGTCCCAATTATGAAAATAGTGACTGTGCCACTGATCAATTGGGTCAATGTCCTCATTAACATACAGGAAGTGCCACCCACCCCTGTCTGCATCAGTTCTTGTGCGATCGACTGAGCAACATTTTCACTGGTACTGGTTTACAGCTTCATGCACTTTCAGGGCGGTTACTGCCACCATCCCTCCGACCACTCCAGGCGCCACCATCCCTCAGACGGCCAACCCGTGGTGCTTGCTGCTCGAAACCCAGGCATTGATGTTTCGCCGTCAGTCAAGCTAGAGTTCCATTCTTCGCAAAATTTAACTGTGTGGTCAAGGCTAGAGATCATTCACAAAGTCAAGGGGATCAAGTCCATATTTTCAAGGCATGTTTCCAGATTTAATATAGAAGATGTGTAGTCGCTGGGTCCGAATTCCAAACACGTATGACCGATTTCAAGTTCACACAGCGCGGGTGGACCGCACGTCCGCCCTCGGCCAGCTATATTCTCACTCTCCCGCGGCCGGGGTATTTCGGCGCGAAACCAACAAGCCAATGGGCACGCGTCGCCAAGGTGACGCGCGGGACCATGACGTCACCCGTCTACACCCTATAAACCTTGAAAAAAGAAGTGCACACGCATTCAACGCTCACGACCAAGACATGACACCGGAGCGAAATGACACACGATGTATCGCCACGCTGTTCGAACTATCGCCACAAGTGGTCGTCAGCAGCATGGCAACGGGTTTATCCGCAACACAAAGATTGATGTCACGACTGCGCAAGACCGTCGCAAGTCTTAATAGGGTACGCACTAGATTTCAGCACAAGGCATCTAGCACTCGCCATAGGCGCCCCAATGACTGAAGCGTTCCACAATCCGCACAGACATTACACAGTTTCACAATGTGGTCTAGACCCGAAGCAAACCGCCCATCCACTAACGCATCCCCGGCGTGATCCTCATTTTCCGCACGACGCTAGTTATAACAATTGGTACACTAGCATCTTATTCTACATCGCGCAACCAGGTGCTCACATCACACACGTTTTACATTGAAACCAGCGGCTGTTCTAACAATTCGTACACTAGCGTCTTAATCTAACATCGCGCAACCTCACATCATACAGACGTTTACACTGTAACTAACGACTATTCTAATAACACCCAGCCAGGAGCTCGCTTCGTCGCAACACACGCAACTGTACACCCCCGAGTGTACAGTTGGCGGTACACTCGGGGGTAGTCCAGGTACCGGGTCACCTATCTCTGACCCCACTCCCTCCACGGATGGGACAACATCAGGGCTTTCTATTCCTAAGCTAACCGTAGTGCCCGTCAACGCCGATTCTCTCCTGACAGCGGGGCACCCATCCCCTTCTTCCCTCTGAACGGAAGTTGTTTGGGTGGGACCCAGATCGCCCCTGTTACTGTCGGCACCACCAGCCGCTAACGCATCCGCGCCGAGATCCACACTTTCCCCAACGACGCGAGTTCCGAGAGCGGTGCTTCCGGAGGAAAGACGTGAACACCCTGCGCCTTCAGATTCCAGCACGCCAAGACGGAATAGGCCACATCGAACGGGTGGTGCGGATGACCCAACCCCGGACGCCGGGGCGAGCGGCTCACCGAAGCCCTGTCTCTCATCATCCACGCTCAAGCCACGTCCTGCTGGCGTGTCTGTTACGCCAGCTGTACATCCATGCACTGCATCCCTGGTCACCTGAGCGGTCGTTGGTTGCAGCCTGTTATGATGCACTAGAATCGTCTGTCTGCTCCCGTGCAGACGTATCCAGTAATTGACCTCACTCACTCGGTTTCCCTCCAGGTCCCATTGTCCCTTCCGGGATCACATCCTCCCAGCTTACTCCTCACGGCCTTTGACTGGGTCCGGGTCCCCCATAGCCCCTCGGGTGGACCCGAGAGTTTCCCGAATACCTCCCACACACTTCTGGCGCGTGCTCCTGGCAGCCGCACTTCGGCCACCTAACATCTCGCTTGTCACAGCTATACCTCATGTGACCAGGCTGGCCACAGGCGTAACACTTTCGCGGCCTACGTACTGGTCCACTAGACCTGATTCTGGTCTGACCACGGAGCTCTAGTTCGGCTACCCTCCTCTCATAGTCGTCTAAAAATATCTGCACCGAGCCATCTCCATCGAAACTTGGCATACCAACCATCGCAAACCTGGGCTCCATTCTGCTAGTACCTACTGGGCTTCAACTAGACAGATTTGTGAACACGGCTTATACTCATCACTCGACACTTCCAACATCCAAACGCATCTGGCTCGACTGCATCATGCCACACGCCTCATTGAACGACATATATGCTTCGCCTTGACAAGGCATTCACGGTTCCGACGCTGAAAATCGCCCGTTGCTAGCGACGAGTCCCGTCTGTCAGCTGGCACGAAGACGAGCACTGGGGGCGCCTTGCTGCAGCCTGCCGTTGCTAGGAGACAGCAGCACCCTCACCCGACTCTACCTGGCCGGGTCGCCATCTTGCCATGGCCGTGCACATTCTTCGCGACTCCCGTCAGCTGCCGCGCAACGAGCACTGAAGGTGCTTTGTTGCAGTCTACCGTTGCTAGGCGACAGCAGCACCATTACCCGACTCTTTATCCTGCCGGGTCGCCATCTTCCCATGGCCGTTCTTCTTGTTTGCGACTCCCCAACTCATCTCTTGCACGCCATCCTCTTGTGTAAGTGGCTGTACTCGCGCGTCACACCGAGTCAAGTCATAAGTGTCACTACACACCGTTACAACAGGATTCAGACGACTCAAATCCTCCGCTCCTCAGTCCGCCACAACACTCAATCGGGTCATCTGGCTCCCGTCGTGCGAGTCAGACGATCCGAAAGCTGTCAATTCCACCGCTGCCACCAATTGTAGTCGCTGGGTCCGAATTCCAAACACGTATGACCGATTTCAAGTTCACACCGCGCGGGCGGACCGCACTTCCGCCCTCGGCCAGCTTTATTCTCACTCTCCCGCGCCCGGAGTATTTCGGCGCGAAACCAACAAGCCAATGGGAAGGCACGCGTCGCCAAGGCGACGCGCGGGACTATGACGTCACCCGTCTACAGATGAATGAACATGGGCAGGGTACCAAAACAGGGGGTCCAATCCCCACCCTCACCAGGGATCTCCAGCCATGTATGTTGCTACTATTTGCGTCTCATGCGAATGGGAACACATGGCAAACAAACGTAAGGAACATCAATTTCACACAAACGCCAAGCGGCAAAGGGCAGTGTCTCACTTGGTGCTACTAATGTTCAATGAAGCTCGCCTGTTAACTGTTTGCAATTGCAATTGCGAAAACCAGTCTAGTTTCTCGTGGTCATTTTATGTTCAGTTACGCATATTGTAGCAGCTTCCTCCTTCCTATTTCGTACTCTCCGTTCGGATCAAGGGTTGTACGATGCATTGGTTGCGTGTGTGATGCGATGCCGTACCGGAGAGGGCAGCCACAGCACTGTCCATGGCTGGCCCCGAGCGTTCTATTACCGCAAGCCCAACGGTTGCTGTCGATGTTGCACTTTAAGACTTGCACTTGAACTGTCAGCATTCTACGTATCCTAGAGGGATCACGCAGAGCATTATTCCGAATGGGACCAAGGTACACCCTGAAAAATAGAAAATGGCTTTGGAAGGGCATTCAACGAAACCGGAACACCGGAAGACAAAATAGTAATAATGAGCATTGCAAACATCGAGCGCGCTGGCACGGACCGCAGTTTTGTCGCCGATTTTCTCGTACCAAACGAAGCAAAGCCCATTTCCATGACAAAGACATTTCCTGCAGCACGGTTAAAAATGAGCCCGAGTAGCAGCGCCAATCCGATAAAATGTGTAAGATGGCGTAGGGCGAGAGGAGCAGACCAAAACCTTGCACTTTCTGTTTTGTTCAATGAATCAGGTGTGCCTACCCCACCGTGTTCATAAAGACATACCCCTGATATAGATTGTATTCGAGCACATCTGCCATACAAGTGGCCGACAAGACAATACTGACACAGGGTAGCAGTATCTTTTGCAGGAGGATTTCTTTGATTAATTCTGTGATAATCAACGTGTGAAAAAAATATTCGTGAACACCATTACATCATCCGATATCCATAATCCTACAACAATCTCATTACATTAATGT
Source organism: Ashinkailepas kermadecensis (assembly GCA_034440615.1). NCBI lineage: Eukaryota > Metazoa > Arthropoda > Thecostraca > Neolepadidae > Ashinkailepas > Ashinkailepas kermadecensis. The sequence continues at coordinate 185,409 of JAOTOM010003840.1, forward strand.
CACCGTAAGTCCTCATCGGGATAATGCTTTTGAAAACAAACCCTACTCCCAGCATTTCCCCTAGCACAGCAGCCAATGAAAGCCATCACCAAGGAAGAGATCAAACCGGAGCACGACGATGTCCGACCAGTCACAATTCATCCTTCTCGTCAACTGGTGGCGGCGAGAACGACTCGAGCACGTTCAGTCTACCCTCCATATCTCGCATCTTCTGCTCGGCCAGTTTACCGCTCACAAGACTCTGCAGTCTGCGCCGCTCAGTGTCGACGAAACCGACACCGTCCGTCGCCACGCGCCGCATCACTTTGAGGTAGTACTGCGCGTGATCGCGCTGGCCCGGCCCTGCCTCGTCCAGCAGCCGCTCGGCCTGGACGAGCAGCTCGTCCCGCCGACGTGCGTCGTCGGCACGAGTGAACCGCTCGGCGAGGTGGTCAAACTCGACGAGAGCACCTGGAAGCGGCCACGAGGCGAGGCGACGACAGAAGCGACGCAGCGCCGGCGCCGAGACGGTGTCCGTGTAGGTCACGGACGGCCGGTCATCCTGTCATGGCACACAGCATCGGTTACGGCAATGGTTTTGGCCGGTCGGATAACACTAGTTGATCTCCTCTGTCGTGAACAGCGGAAAAACCCAGTGCTTTGACATACACACTGTCAGGCATGGAAGAGCATGTTGAAAAACACCCATACCAGTTGTTTCCCAAATTCGCACTTCCCACCGTGTTTACATCACTTATCAGAAGAAGAGCTTATTTGTTAATGAGGGCCTAAAGACACAGGACTGGTGGCAGCTGAATCGACAGCCTGTAATTTAACATGGGAAGAACAAATGTTGCTAGGGGAAATCAGTTGAACCATCTGGTGATTTTCTGGTTCACCTGCTACTCATAAGAAGACATCTGTGCCCTTCATTGTCATATCGGACAATGATTACAGCCACAAAGCAGCAAAAACTCACCGGAAAGAAGAGCATTATGGCGGGTAGTTCTTCCTTCGATATATTGAATCTGAGCAGCAGGTCTTCATTATCAAAATCTCCGTAGTCTTTCACACCCACCTGAAATGTAATAGCAGTAAGATACAATGCTTGGAATGATCGCACCTGGCTACCCCCCCCCCCCCCCCCCACCCCACCCCACCCCCCCCCCCCCCCCCACCACGTACACACACACATATTTTATACACACACACACACACACACACACACACACATATATATATATATATATATATATATATATATATATATATATATATATATATACATATATATATCGTATTTGTTCTTGTGCATTGAGTTCCCATACCAACAAAACGATTTGAATCGAAGCGAGTGAACGGCATGCAGTGCGGATAATGATACATGCAGTGTTGATAGGGAAGGTAATAATTGCATCCATGGCTACTGTGCCTGCCTTGGTTTTTACCATGCCAGTAACTGTGGTTCAATTATGGGATAATCACACCGTCGTGTTCACACGACATACAGTTTACAATCATGTCCTCAACACAACCAATCATCGCTGAATAACGAACATAACATGGCAATAATCGGGTGCTGCATGACTACTGCAGTCGATGAGCCCCTAAACACTGATAACTAACTTCTATCAGATGTCCACATTCCGCTATAAGTAACTAAAGGTAACCAAAGGCGCTCCAGGTAACTGGGGCAGACGTTGGACATCTGCAAGGCGTCTATCATATAGTTTTGACGCTTTACAGGCATTCCAAGAGCGTCGCAAGTTTCGTTTGGACGAAATATTCCCTCAAAGATTCCTTGGGTGGTGGTTATTGGTTTTTACGACACGTCGACCGTTGGAGTCATATAGCGTCGCCAATCTCTCACGCCGATTGGTCGCGGGCGAAGAGTGGCGACAGGTGAGATTCGAACCCACAATCTTTCGATTGTGAGACGAGCATCTTACCCCTAGACCACTCGTCCCCAAAGATTCCTTGGGGAAGCTCTTAGGGTGCCCGTAGGATGTCTGCAACACCCCTGTAGCGCCAATTTGGAGGCCTGTCGAGCATCACCGCCTGTTGAGTATCCTCGGAACACCCGTATGATATCCATCAGGCCTCTTTCCAGTTTCCCAAAGACGTTCCAAAGGCGCCCTTTGGACACCTGTAAAGGTGCCAAAGGCCCCATGACATATCTTGAGCGCCTCATAATGTTCTAAGGGCACCACATACACGCACTAAGTGCGCTGTTAGTTAGTTATTGGAGTTTAGGGGCGCATCGACTGCGTCGGTCATGCAGCGCCCTACTAAGTGCGCTGTTAGCACGTCAGTGGGGAGTCACTAACGCATGTTAGGCGCACTTATGACATACGTGACGCAATTTGCCTACATAAGCTACCAGCGTCGGGTGCCTACGGTGTCCGTAAGATGGCGAGGCGCGTTCAATTCGTCCCTTACGCGTCTACGTCCCTGGCTAATAGGTACATAAATCGGATGCCGTTCACTAGCGATTGCAACTTTATAATACACTCACCTCCGCCACCAGAAAATCCATGTCATCGATGGCGCTGACTGCAACCTTAACAAATTCATCGTGAGCAGGACCATATGGGAAGTATTTATCGAACTTGATTAGTGTTGCCTTAAACTTCGATGTGATCTGTGGAAACACATCCAGGGGCGTTCAGCAAAACAATGTTGGACGATGTTTCAACTTGCATATCACATTCCCTGACCACACAGAACAAGACAATGATAATGATACACAAAATCGCGTCGTACATTAATATCGTTAGTTAGTTATTTGTGTTTAAGGGCGGTACATTAATATCAAACATAACTAGTTCAACATACACTGTAATATACCTCAGAGGTAGGACAGAATCAGACGACAATCACGAACTTGGTCGTGTAGGCTAATCTGGGGGTGTTCACTCAGTTCTATCCTGGCGTTTCCGTTGACGGACGCCATCAATATCGCGGATTGCACGGACGATATCGCACAATCATAATTCGAATGTTTCATCCTCACGTTCGAGGAATCACTGGGCTGTCTGTTAAGGAATACACATATATACCATTGTTACATTGCCGGCGAGTGAAGGCTAATTATAACTGTAATAAGAACATAAAACTATCCAAATAAAGACAACCATATCTTATGGTCGGCGCCTCCCAATCTTCTGACACATCTGTCACTCGAATATTAGATGTTCCTACAAGTTGCGGAAATATCTGAGAATTCTCGGAAAGACATGTAGTTCCCAAGGCATATCTCTTTCTTTTTGCTTAACATTGCACGAGCCTATGCAACCATCACCAGCATGAGACACCATTAGGAGAAATTGTGGTCGGGAGGGGGCTGAAGTTGGGTGGTAGGGCTCCAATGATGCAGGCACAGGGTAGGGCATCGTGGGACAGGAATGGCGAAGTAGTTAAGGTGTTGAGCTCTGGGTATCAAAGGTCCCGGGTTCAACACTCGTACGGCTCGGGACATTTCCCAATCCCGCGGCCCGCCGGCGGAACAGTGTAGGCGGCGTCATTAGCCGTGATCGTGCACAAAGCGCGCCACGGAATACCCAATAAACAACAAGTGTAGTGCATCGTGTGCTTGGCGACAAAGAACGGTGGCAGTGTGGGTGCGTTCACCACATACGGGACGGCGCGGCGCGCAGTGCCATCCGGTGAGTGGTCCGGCGCGGGAAACAGGTATCCCCACCATCACATAAACCTATTCCATGGTGACCGGATCGAAACGGGTGGAGAATATAATATTGACACGTAGGCAAGCTCACTCGGGCTTCGCCATTAATCATGCTCATGTGCGCTTGGATATAAAGTAGTCATCGTCATCATTTCCGTACAGTAACCAGAGAAGCTCCTCGATAGCTGTCCTACCGTCCACAACACAAGGCTCATATATGCTGGTACATCTTGTACAGGGTTGGCAAGTTTCGTCCAGCAGATGGTTTTAGCCGATTTTAGCCAAGATTAAAACCGGCTGGACAAAACTAGTAATGTCCATCTTTGTTGAAAAACTGGACAAAGCTCAAATTCAAACTCTGAGCCCGCCACCCCTGGTATCAAAAGAGACCTATTCCTCTAAGCAGTTTAATAACTGGCAGGAACGAGAGCATGGCAATCTTTGTCTTACCTATTTGACATCGCCAAGGACATAGGTAGCCTGATAATAACTATTGTACACTCCAGAATACGACGGATAGTTAGAATCAAGAATCCAGAATAGTTGGAGCTATGTTGAAATGGAACTATTTCTGTATGTTGTGACTGTTCTTTCGCTGCATGCATTCAGGAGGCTACTGGATGAGAACTGATTACCATGCAAATTGTTTGTAATACATTGGCTATATGGAAAACCCTAGAAACAGAATTTCCGTGGTTCGAGTTTGGCCAGCTTTGTCGAGTTCGCACAGGTTAAAACTGCCTAAAGCTACTTGTCTGGACAAAACTAGCTTTGTGTGGCATTTTGGGAAAACTAACCTTGTATGGTGGAGGGCTGGATATCTCTATTGAAGTACCTATTTTCAGATATAATTGGGAAAATGACAACTCAACATGAACAGGGTACGAAACCAGGAAAAGAGAGGCCAGACCCCCCCCCCCGACCAGTGTTAAAATAATGATTCCTCGTTAGATATGAGAGGTTAAAACGAGTGTAGCAGTTTGTCGTAATCGCCATGGATATCATGTAATGAAAAATGTGTGAAGCCTGCAAACCCAGTTTTTAGACAACTGCGTACAAATCACTGTTCCCACTTTGCATGTTTGAGAGGTACCTAATTTGTGGACACCCATATCAACGATAATGATACAAACACCTATGCTATGCACTGATATTGCATAACATAGCACATAATGGGTAATCCCTTCACCTATAATTGCGCTACGAGATGTTCGATATCACGATCCCGGATCCGTTATGGTGAGCATAAGCAGGATGCTTGTAAACGGGATACAGCTAGAAACAAGGAATGAGGACTTAACAAACACGCACCAAGAAGCACAATGTCGATACTCATTTGGGAATGATGTCGATTCTGTGTTCAGTAAGTGGTATATTCCACCCCATTTCGCGAATAATTTATAACAGGCCCCAACCCACCTGGGATCTTCAGCCATGTACTTCAGCATGATCAAGTAATCGCACAGCTAAAATAATTCACCTATGCTGCCCGAGCAGCTGAAATTTCCATTAATTTCCACCGAGCCAAAAATGAGCATGCCTGTGACAATCGGAAAACAAAACAGATTATTATGCCTCTTCGCGCTGATACAGTTCACCACCATGAACAGTATTTGAACTGCGCTGAATTCGTTGGTAAAAGCTTCGCTGAAACTTGTGTAGCCATTTAGGAGCATAGGCATAACATTTTTTTTGGCTATACAGAACTGCCATTCAATTCTGAGTAGGT
>JAOTOM010003841.1:0-177500 GCA_034440615.1 Ashinkailepas kermadecensis
ACGAGTCCCAGACCACAACCCTTCAGTCCCGACGTCACAACGACAGCGCGTGCGCTCGGGACGACACCCCACGCCGCGTCCGAGAGACGCTCGACGCCGCGTCCGAGAGACGCCCCCACGCCCTGTCGTTATCTTATCGACAGCCGACAGTTTACGCGGCCACTGCAGCTGTGCAGATTACAACACTCGCCGAAAGGATGGGCCAGGGTGCAAGGCCACAGACGCAGATGGTCTGTGGCACCATCCCCTGCATATCGACCGGTATTTCTAGACGCATAGAAATCAGAGAGCAAAGGCTTGGCATTTCCTTTTTGTCATCAGAATCGATTATTAAAATCGACATTTCTGGAGTTCAAAAATGGAATTTGCTTTTGCTTCCCTGGTCACGGGTGAGAAAAGTTGGTGGTCATAATACCTTACAAGACAGCTTTTATGCTCATTTTTCGACTGTTTGGTTGGGTTTCAGGGCACATATACTGTGATAGTCAAGCGTCAATTAACGTTTGCTTTACCAACATTGCTCTCTACCTGTTTGTAGCTTGGACAGAAGGCGAGCAACAGTGAAAGGATCGTACCATAACAGAACATAAAGCTCGTCCATCCACCTTGAAGAGACCGGACGTGGTGAAGAGTACCCAGAACGAGTGTATACTCCAGGGTGAAGAGTACACAGAATGAGTGCTTGTCCATGGTGAAGAGTATGCAGAATTAGTGCCTGCCCAGGATGAAAAGTACCCGAAATGATTTTTTTCCAAAGTGAAGCACGGTACTGAACTTTATTTATTTTTGGAGTGGAGGGAACTGAGGATAATGTAAAAAAGCTGACTGATGCATACAAAATGTGCAAATGATATGAATAATGCCCATTTATGGGTTACATCCAATGACCCTTGTTGGTTGGTTATTGGTTTTACGACACGTCGACCGTTGAGTCATGTATCGTCGCCAATCTCTCACGCAGATTGGTCGCGGGCGAAGAGTAGCGACAGGCGAGACTCGAACCCACAACCTTTCGATTGTGAGACGAGCATCTTACCCCTAGACCACTCGTCCCCCCAATGACCCTTGTTAATTGTTCGGTAATGGTGCTGTCAGTCGTGTTTCTGCTGCCTTTACCAGTCGGCAGTGCTGCTGCCACGAGCCACGAGCACATCTAAAGATGCAAATCACATCGTAGCCTGTAGCAAGAAAGCACAAGGAGCAACCAATGATGTCAAAAACTATTGTCATTAAGTGTTGGTCTCCACTCAAATCTAAGAATTTCAGGGCACTGGAGTGAAGAGTGCCCAGGATGAGTGCTTGCCCAAGGTGAATAATACCTGGAATGAGTGTTTGCCCAGGGTGAAGAACACCCAGAATCAGTGCTTGCCCATGGTGAAGAGTATCCTGGACGAACGTTTGCCCATGGCGAAGAGTATCCTGGACGAACGTTTTCCCAGGGAGAAGAGTATCCCGGACGAACGTCTGCCCAGGGTGCAGAGTGTCCCGGACGAACGTTTTCCCAGGTTGAAGAGTATCCCTGACAAACGTTCGCCCAGACACGTGAACTATCGCGGCCGACTCGTTGTCAGCCATCGACATTTCAGTTGAAATAACAAATGAACGGTTGCGCACGGATTACAGCACCATCTTCACGCTCCGAAGCGACCGGGTTCCGCCCGCAAGACCCGTTAGTTATTTGGGCTTTAGGGCGCCTCGACTACTGAGGTCATTTTGCGCCCATACCCGCAAGACCCGAGCGAGTACACCGGCTCGGCCGCCGCGTCAGCACATCGCCGATAATGGCACCTGCGGCAGCGAGGCACACCGAAAGCGCAGCTGGGTGCCTCCTGAGGATCCATCTGGCACTCTGCAGACCAGACGGCTCCACAGGAGCCCAGCTTCCTCGGTGAAACGCTCGGCAAACTAAACTCTGCGCCGGAGCCAATCGTGAGTGCGCGGGCGGCGGACGGCTGCCCACCAGCATTACCTGTGCGGAACTCCCGAGTCCGAGAGACAGAGGTTGGTCCAGACTAGTGTCACCAGCGCGTCCTCCTCGCACAGCTTGCCATCTGGCGGCAGCTCTATGCAGTACAGCTTCTCCGTGTCGCCGATGGTCCACACGGCGTCGGCGTCTGCGAAGTGGGCGGGGCTTAGCCGCCAACCGTGCGCCCGCCAGAGCGGCGCCGGCTCAAAGCTGGCCGATCGGCACATCGTCTCATCATGGTGAAGCGGTTGTGGGGCGAAGGTATCATTTCAGTATCATAGTGGAAAAATTAGAAGGTGAAGAAGAAACAAAGCGAGCATCGGTGGACAACCGTGTCATGTGTTTCTCACCGGTTGCCACCAGTGTGTAAGCATTTCTTACCAGTGAGCATCCGTGTGCAAGCGCTCCTCACCAGTGAGCGTCTGTGCGAGGCGGTTTCTCACCGGTGAGCGTCTGCGTGAGGGGGTTTCTCACTGTGTGTGTGCGATGGCACGTGTGCGATGGGCTTCCCACCTGTGAAAGTCGGTATGGGGGCGATCGTCGGTGTGAGGGGCTTCTCATGGGTATGCGTACTGTGAGGGGGCTTCTCACCGGTGCGCGTCTGCGTGAAGGGGCTTCTCACCGGTGAGCGTCTGCGTGAAGCCCGTGTCGTCCAGCTGACAGAGCAGGAGACGGCCCGACTCCAGACCGGTGTCGGCGGCTATCACCGCCTTGAAGTCGGCCACAGAAGACCCAGACTCCACGCTGAATCCCATCCGAACCTGCCGGTCAGATCAGGACACGTCAGGTCAGGTCAGGTCAGATCAGGTCAGGTCACATCAGGTCAGGTAAGTGGCAGTATTACCCCAGCTATACAGACCCTACACTGAACCCCACCCCACCCTGCCGGCCAGGTCAGGTCAGGTCAGGTCAGTGACAGGAGCAGTACATTCCACAGCTCTACAGACCACAGCTCTACACTGAACCGCACCCGAACCTGCCGGCCTCGTGAGATCAGACCAGCGAAAAGGTCAGCACCACCAAGGCGCTGCAGACTGCACTGAACCCACGCCCACGACTGAGGGGGAATTCCTGCGGCGAGTCGGAAAATACCCAGTGGTCAGATGATGCAACCCAGGGGTCAGATGAAAGGGATGCGGAGTGCCGCTACCGATTGTCCACTTCCACAGCCATCCAGCCCCCGGCACAGCGCGCCACGCGAGCACACGCAATGTCGCAAATGTGTGCCACTAGAACAGTCTGAATCTTCAGTGAGTCTTGGTGGATCGGCTATTGGTGGCGTTTATTGGTGGCGGCTATTGGTGGATCGGCTATTCAGGATTATGGATACATCGATTGCGGCAATCTTTTCAGGCATACGGGGACGAAGACTTGTCACCTTCCTTACTATCTAGCACCTGGAAAAGTGACATACATACAGCAATATGCGAATCACCGACATCTACAAAAATGCCATATCAGCGTCGAATTAACGAACTTAAACAGCAAATGGAAACAACCAACATATATGACTCTCCTACCAGTGGCAATTGGTGTAAAGACATGTTTAAGAAACGTCCACAGCGCATACAGCTTCCACGGGCTTTAACTTCGAGCCAATGTATTGCCGGCACAACCATCAGCCACGACATGACTCGCAGGTAATCGTGTCGACGCGAAGCAGCACCAGCGAAGCGCACCAGTGAAGCAACGTCAATGAAGCAGCACCAGCGGCACCATCGGCCAGTCCCCCCCCTCCCCCTTCACCACCTGACGCCGGCACGGCCCACCCGTGCGCGTGCCAGCCCACGTCGGCGGCCGCCCACTATCCCGGCGCCCGCGCGGGTGTGTGGTCACGCCGAGATGGACACACACACACACACACACCGGACGCGCGTCGGCTGTCACAGGAGGTCAGCGCTGTGTGTCGGACCACGCCGCGCCTCTCGCGTAATGCGGCCGACGGCCGGAGATTTGGCCGCACGCGCCGGCTGACGCAGGCCGACCGGGTGGAGGCGACACGCAAGTGGCGGCCGGCCGCCACCTGCGTGACGAGACGGCAGTCGGTGGCCCAGTTGTTCTGGCGGCTGCGAGACGCATCGGCCGACACCGACAGCACAGTCGACGTCCACCGGACATCAATGTGCGCGTGCTATTATCATATGATGTGCTATTATCATATGATGTGCTATTATTCTATGTTGTGATATTATTTTATGCTCTATGATATTATTATATGCTTATTCTATTACTCTATGATTTGTCATTATTCTATGTTGTGATATTATTATATGCTGTGCTATTACTCTATGATTTGCCATTATTCTATGCTGTGTGCCGCGTGTGTACGTCAGGCCCGCCGGAGTTGCATGGAACACCCTTGCGCCGATTGCTTATTGGGGGCGCAGTCGTGTGTTCGGCCTTAGTGTTATTTTGCATCAGTCGAATTTCCGTTGATGCCGAAGTTCTATGTTTCAGGACCTTCCCGGGATCAGCGCGATTTGCATGTAAATGGGTGGTCAACATGGAGCCCTACCCAGTCTTGTTATATTATATCACCTCTTATCATAGCATACCTTATCCTGTAGCATATTCTTACCACATTATATTATCTTCCAGCCCATCCTTCCCCATCCCATCCCAATCAATTCTAGCACATCCTATCCTAACCTACCTTATCCTTCTCGTACACCATCCTATTGTATCCTAACCTGATATACTCAACTGCTATATCCCAGCATAGATAAACCATAACCAGAAGATCACAAGATATGCAATGACCAAATATTGCCATTGCAAGCCTTTTCCATTCGGCCAGATATGGCCAGGTCGAATTGTGTTACAAACCTGCATAATTACTACTTCAATCTATGAATTCTCATGCACGACTTCATACTAGTGCTGAAGTCATGCAGGCAAACCCGCATATTACATACCTGTACGCGCTCAGATACATACTTTGGCGCCGCTCTTAACGAAACCCTGTGATCGTCGGTCGTGCTCGAAAGCAAACAACCAACTGAATCGTTCATTGGTGGAGCGTACCTTCTCACACTTATTGGGTCAATAGCACACATCACAGCTGATAATTGGCTTGTACACATAGTCACCTAACCGCTGATTGGCGGATCCGTACCTGAGGCGGCTGCTGATTGGCCGATCCGTACCTGACGCGGCTGCTGATTGGCCGATCAGTACTTGACGCGGCTGCTGATTGGCAGATACGTACCTGACGCGGCTGCTGATTGGCGGATCCGTACCTGACGCGGCTGGCGATTGGCCGATCCGTACCTGACGCGGCTGCTGATTGGCGTAGACGAGCGTGACGATGAGCGGCCGCAGCTGACGCTGCAGGATCGGAACGCTCACGCAGAGGAACGGGTCGAACGTGTTGCTCTCCTTCCGACAGTTGGGGCAGCGCAGAGACGACCTGAAAGGTCACATCAGTCACCGGCCGGTCGCACAAAGGCCACAGGCAGGTCACACAGGTCACGTGAGTGCTACACAAGCTGCAAAGTGCGATCAACCTGCAAAGGTCACACACAAGTCGTAGCTCACACATAACAGTCACCTAAGGCTCATAAAAAATATACATCGCGGCGGCCAGGAGGTGACAGCAGGGTAAAATCAAGGGAATGTGCGGTACACGAAAGGTCACCGGTAACACTGGGGACATAGGCTGGGCGACCTCGGTGCACCGAATGCGCTGCTGGACCGCACGGGACACACGTGGAAGCAACGCACGAGCTCGACGAATGTCGCATACCAGGAACGAGTTTGGGGTGGAGCGAAGAGCAAGAACGTTGGGTTCTTGTGCGATGCATTCAGCGGTAGCTGGCCGCTCCACTTGATGGAAAGACCGACACTCACGTGGGACGGTCGGCCTCACTCCACTGATTGCTGATTGCTCCACTTTCCACGGGATCGAGAGTTGCCGACCCAACAATGTTGCACACATCAGCCAACACTGCTATACACGTTAGCGAACACTGCTACACAAGTCAGATAGCGGTTACATTGTGTTGGGCAGGCCAACAATGCCATGTTTTAATGCAATAAGTGTAAGACTTTTAACGCCAGACCACCTCTTTGTTAATTACAGATCATACCCATAGACCTGGTAGCAATCAAATTGTTTAGAACATAGATAGTTATTTGGGCTTTAGGGCACTTCGACCAGAGTTGATCATTAACGCCCATTGTTTAGAGCATAATAATTGGAGCATCACCTGCCAACTACCCGCGAAACCGCTTTCGTAATTGTGTTGTCCACCCGGGCTGACCTAACTAAGCTCCAGCACCTGGTGTTCTGGGTACAGAAATCCACCACAATGGCTGACTCACTGCCGCGTCCGCTCGTGACCGGCCCAACCTGGAGACAGGGGGACGGGGCAACGGCACAGACACAACAGACGCCACGTCACAGTACGACCCCAGACTCGGCATGAGCACGCGCCCACCCGGCGCACCCCCCCCGAAACGACAGCCGACCGTGCGGCGAACCAGCGCCAGTACCAGCACCAGCGCTAGCACCGGCACCAGCGCCGGCACCAGCACCAGCACCAGCACCAGCACCGATTACAAGGTGCGCGACACGCACCGACTCCGTTGCTTCCGGCCGGTAATGATGGCCCGGCTCTCCGGCACAATACGACGGAGCGCCGCCCACCCGCCGGAAACCCCCGGCCATACCGACCCCCCCCCGCGCCTGCAGCGTGCAGCACGGCCGCAGTCACCCACGCCGTGGCCGGTGCAACACGAAACTCGAACGCCGTCTCACTGCCATGGGAATGGAGGGGGAGGCCGTGTGTGCCCACCCACACCAGCATGTCGGTGCATCGTGTCGGTGGGATGTAATCCAGCGGTGCATGCCGATTCCACCTGGCAAACCTGACGACGGTAACTGGTCTGAACGTCACAAGGGGAGCCCGTGTATAGTACACGACGGATCCATCTGACAAACCTGACGACGGTACCTGGTCTGAAAGTCAAGAGGGGAGCCCGTGTATAGTACACGACGATTCCAGCTGACGAACCTGACGACGGTAACTAGTCCGAGCATCACGAAGAGAGTCCTTGTGTAGCACACCCCGCTTCCACCCAACACACCTTCCGAGGGTAATTATTCCGAACGTCACGAGGGGAGCACGCGCGTAGTACACGGCGATTCCAGCTGACACACCTGACAAGGGCAACTAGTCCGAACGTCACCAACAACACACATGCATCAGAAGCGGATGTTGAGCCGTGGGGTCAGGCATGCATCTCTCGCTCGTGGAAAAGTAACTAATTTTGGCAGAACAACGCAAGGCCGGCTTCTAATATTTGGAAGCTTTGCTCCTCAAGCAGTGTCTCATGCAAATGCATAATTTCCAATGACACCACTGTCACCCACAGATAGATATGTGTCGCTTAAGATATATATTTAATGAAGATCCATAGTGGCGGCGAGGAACCAAAGGCAACACATAAAAATACTCGAATTTTAGTAGATGCCTGAAAGCAAACATTCGACGTGGTCAAAGCTATTCAATTCGAAGGTCGAAACATTCTTCTGTTAAGTGTTGATGTTCACGTAAACTGTCGTACTTCAGGACTTTGGTGGAGCCGCGTGTATGGCAAACAAGCGTCGTCAGTACACGAGCACCGTGTTTGTGTTCAGTCCCGACCAGTGCCAGTGAGAGGGGGAGGGAGGGGGGGGTGGTATGTGTATGTGATCCACAACTGTAGCAGCAATGTCAGCACCGTGCAACAGTGAGACAGGTGGAGCCTATCTGCAGCTCTGACTAGCTAGATAGTTGTTTGGGCTTTAGTTAGTTGTTTAGGCACCGACGTCATTGGTCACGTAGCGCACGCAGCTCGAACTCGGTGAAGCAGTGCCGGATTGAAACATGAGCGGCAATGACTAAAAATACATATGGTGTTAGTTCGGCAGTCAACTAAACTTAGGGCGCAATAGATGCACCAGTTGTGTAGAGCCTCCTCGTCCATTAAACACATGTTTCTGGATCACTTTAGTTAGTTATTTGGGTTTTTGGGCGCATCAACTGCATTGGTTATACAGCGCCCATTTTCTGGATCACAATGCTTCCAATCGCGTGTTTCCAAACCAGAACTACTACTACTACTACTACTACAAGTATTTCTCGGAAACGGGTTCTGACAAACGACATCCAAGTGAGCGTGAACATCACGCCACCAACTGTTAGTAGTGAAGCTCCGCTGGAGACCGTGAATTAACAAACATTCAGAAACCTCCACATAGGGCAGCTGCAGCCTAATGGAGGGACTATGCAAGATTGGTGAATTATAGTTCCCATGTGCGTTATATGACCAACAGACACTAGATGCGTCCCTGAGTCCAAATAACCAACCAACAGAATTATAGTTCCCAAAATTGCAGGAACAATATCTGGAGTAGGCGAACTTGAGCATGGGGCAGACAGTCAATAGTAATTAGCGAGAATGTGCAAACACCGAACAAATAGGCGATACCCCACACCTTGCATTGATGCCTTGGCACTGGCCGGCCACTAAGGTCGTCAAACATGGGAGGTAGTTTCCACAAAAGTGAAGTGAAGCCGCCGCCGCGCGTGGTGCCGATGCGGCCGCGATGTGATCGCTCGCGGCGCGACCCGCGTCAGTGGCGGGAGCAGCCGACACCGTCAGTGGCGGAGCAGCGGACACCGTCAGTGGCGGAGCAGCCGACCCGCGTCAGTGGCGGGAGCAGCCGACCCGCGTCAGTGGCGGGAGCAGCGGACACCGTCAGTGGCGGAGCAGCCGACACCGTCAGTGGCGGAGCAGCCGACACCGTCAGTGGCGGAGCAGCCGACACCGTCAGTGGCGGAGCAGCCGACACCGTCAGTGGCGGAGCAGCCGACACCGTCAGTGGCGGAGCAGCGGACACCGTCAGTGGCGGAGCAGCGGACACCGTCAGTGGCGGAGCAGCCGACACCGTCAGTGGCGGGAGCAGCCGACACCGTAAGTGGCGGGAGCAGCGGACACCGTCAGTGGCGGAGCAGCCGACGCCGTCAGTGGCGGAGCAGCCGACACCGTCAGTGGCGGAGCAGCCGACACCGTCAGTGGCGGAGCAGCCGACACCGTCAGTGGCGGGAGCAGCCGACACCGTAAGTGGCGGGAGCAGCGGACACCGTCAGTGGCGGAGCAGCCGACACCGTCAGTGGCGGAGCAGCCGACACCGTCAGTGGCGGAGCAGCGGACACCGTCAGTGGCGGAGCAGCCGACACCGTCAGTGGCGGAGCAGCGGACACCGTCAGTGGCGGAGCAGCCGACACCGTCAGTGGCGGAGCAGCGGACACCGTCAGTGGCGGAGCAGCCGACACCGTCAGTGGCGGAGCAGCCGACACCGTCAGTGGCGGAGCAGCCGACACCGTCAGTGGCGGAGCAGCCAACACCGTCAGTGACGGAGCAGCGGACACCGTCAGTGGCGGAGCAGCCAACACCGTCAGTGGCGGAGCAGCGGACACCGTCAGTGGCGGAGCAGCCGACACCGTCAGTGGCGGAGCAGCCAACACCGTCAGTGGCGGAGCAGCCGACACCGTCAGTGGCGGAGCAGCCAACACCGTCAGTGGCGGAGCAGCGGACACCGTCAGTGGCGGAGCAGCCGACACCGTCAGTGGCGGAGCAGCCAACACCGTCAGTGACGGAGCAGCGGACACCGTCAGTGGCGGAGCAGCCAACACCGTCAGTGGCGGAGCAGCGGACACCGTCAGTGGCGGAGCAGCCGACACCGTCAGTGGCGGAGCAGCCAACACCGTCAGTGACGGAGCAGCGGACACCGTCAGTGGCGGAGCAGCCAACACCGTCAGTGGCGGAGCAGCGGACACCGTCAGTGGCGGAGCAGCCGACACCGTCAGTGGCGGAGCAGCCAACACCGTCAGTGGCGGAGCAGCCGACACCGTCAGTGGCGGAGCAGCCAACACCGTCAGTGGCGGAGCAGCGGACACCGTCAGTGGCGGAGCAGCCGACACCGTCAGTGGCGGAGCAGCCAACACCGTCAGTGGTGGAGCAGCCGACACCGTCAGTGGCGGAGCAGCCAACACCGTCAGTGGCGGAGCAGCGGACACCGTCAGTGGCGGAGCAGCCGACACCGTCAGTGGCGGAGCAGCCAACACCGTCAGTGACGGAGCAGCGGACACCGTCAGTGGTGGAGCAGCCGACACCGTCAGTGGCGGAGCAGCCGACACCGTCATTGGCGGAGCAGCGGACACCGTCAGTGGCGGAGCAGCCGTCACCGTCAGTGGCGGAGCAGCGGACACCGTCAGTGGCGGAGCAGCGGACACCGTCAGTGGCGGAGCAGCGGACACCGTCAGTGGCGGAGCAGCCGACACCGTCAGTGGCGGAGCAGCGGACACCGTCAGTGGCGGAGCAGCGGACACCGTCAGTGGCGGAGCAGCCGACACCGTCAGTGGCGGAGCAGCCGACACCGTCAGTGGCGGAGCAGCCGACACCGTCAGTGGCGGAGCAGCCGACACCGTCAGTGGCGGAGCAGCGGATACCGTCAGTGGCGGAGCAGCCGACACCGTCAGTGGCGGAGCAGCCGACACCGTCAGTGGCGGAGCAGCCGACACCGTCAGTGGCGGAGCAGCCGACACCGTCAGTGGCGGAGCAGCCGACACCGTCAGTGGCGGAGCAGCCGACACCGTCAGTGGCGGAGCAGCGGACACCGTCAGTGGCGGAGCAGCCGACACCGTCAGTGGCGGAGCAGCCGACACCGTCAGTGGCGGAGCAGCGGACACCGTCAGTGGCGGAGCAGCCGACACCGTCAGTGGCGGAGCAGCGGATACCGTCAGTGGCGGAGCAGCGGACACCGTCAGTGGCGGAGCAGCCGACACCGTCAGTGGCGGAGCAGCCGACACGGGCAGTGGCGGAGCAGCGGACACCGTCAGTGGCGGAGCAGCCGACACCGTCAGTGGCGGAGCAGCAGCGGACACCGTCAGTGGCGGAGCAGCCGACACCGTCAGTGGCGGAGCAGCGGACACCGTCAGTGGCGGAGCAGCGGATACCGTCAGTGGCGGAGCAGCCGACACCGTCAGTGGCGGAGCAGCCGACCCGCGTCAGTGGCGGGAGCAGCGGACACCGTCAGTGGCGGAGCAGCCAACACCGTCAGTGGCGGAGCAGCGGATACCGTCAGTGGCGGAGCAGCCGGCACCGTCAGTGGCGGAGCAGCCGACACCGTCAGTGGCGGAGCAGCGGACACCGTCAGTGGCGGAGCAGCCGACACCGTCAGTGGCGGAGCAGCGGACACCGTCAGTGGCGGAGCAGCCGACACCGTCAGTGGCGGAGCAGCCGACACCGTCAGTGGCGGAGCAGCCGACACCGTCAGTGGCGGAGCAGCGGACACCGTCAGTGGCGGAGCAGCCGACACCGTCAGTGGCGGAGCAGCGGACACCGTCAGTGGCGGAGCAGCGGACACCGTCAGTGGCGGAGCAGCCGACACCGTCAGTGGCGGAGCAGCGGACACCGTCAGTGGCGGAGCAGCCGACACCGTCAGTGGCGGAGCAGCCGACACCGTCAGTGGCGGAGCAGCCGACACCGTCAGTGGCGGAGCAGCGGACACCGTCAGTGGCGGAGCAGCCGACACCGTCAGTGGCGGAGCAGCCGACACCGTCAGTGGCGGAGCAGCGGATACCGTCACCGTCAGTGGCGGAGCAGCCGACACCGTCAGTGGCGGAGCAGCGGATACCGTCACCGTCAGTGGCGGAGCAGCCGACACCGTCAGTGGCGGAGCAGCCGACACCGTCAGTGGCGGAGCAGCCGACACCGTCGGTGGCGGAGCAGCGGACACCGTCAGTGGCGGAGCAGCCGACCCGCGTCAGTGGCGGGAGCAGCGGACACCGTCAGTGGCGGAGCAGCCAACACCGTCAGTGGCGGAGCAGCCGACACCGTCAGTGGCGGAGCAGCCGACACCGTCAGTGGCGGAGCAGCCGACACCGTCGGTGGCGGAGCAGCGGACACAGTCAGTGGCGGGAGCCGAAGCCACACCGGGCCGTGGCGGGAGCCGACGCCACGCCGGGAGCCGAGGCCACACCAGGCCGTGACGTGAGTCACCACGGCCGCGAGGCCCGACCACGGGCGACACTCGTGACCGGCAGGCGAGCGGCGCCCGGATCGGCGCGCCATATCGCCCGTCCCGGCCGCCTTATCGTGAAGACGGCCGGCGTTCTCGTGTTGACATCATTGCAGCCCGACTGCAAGCATGGCAGTCTGCCGAACCGATCTGAGTAGCCAACTCCGAGCCTCTTTTGGCAAAGTTTATACGCCAGATGCTTCAGCTATAAATAACGTGGCCTCAAACTATGCAAAACATGACATGTATGCAAGATGTGAGGGTAAATAAAACAGTGCTGTGATTAGTTGCCAGCCCACATTTTTTGTTTAAAGGAAATGAAATGTTCTGAGCAAGACTGATTGACAAACCTGATCAGAGGGTTGTATATGCCACACCAAAAGAAAATGTTAACTTTTCCCTTTCACTCCAGTTTTCAATTCTGAACTTCTATTATACACGACTCATATGTTTCATCTGCATTTAAATTTCAAAAATAAATGCTGATTTTTTTATATAAATTTAATCCACATTATTGCTGGGGTGGATTTATGAACCAGGGTTATATTGCTCAGCAGAGCTTGTTGCACGAACCCTGGCCCCACCACCCTATCCATGAATTCCAGTTCCACGGCAGAATTTAGACCGAAAGCTTGACATTAAC
This sequence comes from Ashinkailepas kermadecensis, assembly GCA_034440615.1. NCBI lineage: Eukaryota > Metazoa > Arthropoda > Thecostraca > Neolepadidae > Ashinkailepas > Ashinkailepas kermadecensis. Next base: position 12,679 of record JAOTOM010003841.1, read on the forward strand.
GTGCTGTCAATGCACCGACACGGCCGCCGGTAGCTCGTCCCCGGTCCTATTGGGCCAGCTGCCAACTGACCCTCCCAGCCGGGGGCTAAATGCGAGCGTGTGAAGCGACTCGAACCCTGTGTTGCCAGGACAGAGGAGACCAGTGCAGGCCAGCACTCTAACCAACTGAGCTACCAGGTGGTTATATAATATATGCTACCAGGGTGGCTATAATATATATGGCCACCCCTAGAAATGCTATCTACCACAAGAAACAAATATCTACTTTTTAAGATAAGATTAAAGCCTGTAAGATTTTCCACAATCACATATTTATACCTGCAAGTCCCATGTACACAGTACTGCTGCAGATCAGATCAGATGCACCACTGTACTGCAGATCATAATCATACCTGAACTGAGCCTGGAAAATGTCCTGGACAAAGCTGGCATTGCAGCGGAGGTGATTTGCCAGCGTTTCAGCAGCTATTACTTCATCAGGTCTCCCTGAAGATCCCTGAAATATGACAGTATGCATTGAGCAGAGGCACATGTAGCACACATGAATATGCACAAATAGATGTCAATATATTGCAGTGTGTTCAAATTGAGAAATCTGGGTGAGCACATGGAATGAAACTGAATCTGCATCTTAAGCAAACATCCTTACAATTATTTACATCTTTCAGTGATAAATCAATTGCATCATACAAATATTGATGCAACTGGCAGTAATGCCCCAAGAAATCTTGGTAATGCAGTTGTGCAACTACACAGAGCAATAATTTTATCCTGGAACTGCATACAAGAAATGTGCAAAAACAAACATATTGATTATGTTTGTGATCTACAAGAAAATGTTTTATGAGCACCTTATGCCCAACTGACAATGAATTTAAACACACTGATATATTGTATGCTTCCTGCCATCACTTTTACTGTTGGCTCCATCAAAGCAAGCAGAATGAGTCAAATTGATGATCTACAATAGCTGCACTGGTAAGCAGACCAGCTATGTCAGTAGAATGCTGGCTTAAGCATTAACAAAGATGATGATCAAATAGGTACATTCAAATAAATAAAGAGATAATTACTTGACCTTTAGGCTATTTTTAATGCAGGCATCTGTTCTGATACATACAAGGTCTTAAAAATGGATGTAATAGTTTGCTGATAATTCAATTGTAAAATAATAAGAAACACCAGCCTAGCATCATACCTTGATTTTCCTGTACTTCCTTTTGGTTGCAGTATTCAGATCCTCATGAACTTTGTCCAGGAGCCACATGAGAAACTCTTGAGCATCGTGCTGGTCATTTCCACGAAAGTGGGTGCCATATTTCTCCACATATGATTTGAACTGAGATGACACCTCTGAATTGTACTGCCTGGACCATATGGACTTCAAGGTCATGGCAAGCTGTTCAGTCACTTCTCCCCGAGTGCCAAATCTCTTCGCATTTGCACGAGTCCGCCTGCAGAGATCTGCCCTATACTGGCCTGTCACAAAATACTCAGCTAAAACATCTGTGTTGCTAAGACACTGCAGTACTGCATTGATGAAGCATGTATTCCCATGATTGTTGAGACCAACCACACCTGGAATTTCTTCTGCTCCATACTGCACATATTCACATCCTTCATCCACTCTTGAGCTCTCATACTTTCTGGAGTTCTTGTCCCTTGGAAGGGTAGTCACAGTCCTCACCACCCTGTCAATGAAGTTGCTAAATCCTCGAATGGATGGCCTTCTGCGTAGCTTTGGAAGCTCAGACTTCAATTCTGTATTTCCCTCCATTTTTGCCAGTGTAGCACTCTTTTGACTATCTCTGGTGTTCATGCGGTTCAGCACATCACTCATATTGTAACGAGGTAGTGTGAATGTTTGATGTGGAGATAATACCCCTTCTGGAGCATCCACACACACTTCTGTCATATTATGAGACGACAATTTCGGCGCAGCTGTTCAATTGAAACTTCTCTTTACAGTAAGGGACTGATCTTGATCGCTTTGCATCCACAGAAAACACCAACCATAGAATAGCATGACAAACAAATAGCGAACCACACCATTCACAGCTAACGAAAATTGTGAACCACGCCCATATTCACGGACGACCGCCGATCCACCTCGTCTACAACTACATGGAACACACCCACAAACAAAACTAGATCATTAGAGGTGGACAGATGGCACACATAAAAACAGAATGTGTGATGCTTAATATTCAATGGGAAGAGGGTAAAAACCATCGACTATTGTGATATTCTATGCTTTCTATTTGAGAAATTGTAGTTTCTATGCCAAGCAAAAATTCCATAATTATTTCGGTTAACTTTTTGACATAACTTCATCCTCATGAATACGTGTACTTGTTACGTTATTGGATGCTGCGTATCTACCGGAACCATCCAGACCGTCTCTATTATAAAGCAAAAAATGAGCATATGTCGGGAAAGGTTGCCTGCTATTTATTTTTTTAATACTATCTTGTAAATTAATCAAATACTTGTTCATATCGCATTCATGCGTATTTCCATTCAACGTTTTGGGCAAATCCAAAGCCCAGTGAGAGTTTCCCAAATGCAGTGGCGAATCCCATGTGTAGGAATAGGGGGGTCAGGGGTGATGCCTCCTCCATTTTTCATAAAAGTTTACATTAATGCTATGGCAATGCATTGTACGAATCAACTTCAAAAGGGGCTTGCCCCCCCCCCACACACACTATTTGCTACGTTTCTACGCCTCTGGTGAACGCAAAAGTTAGTCAAAGGAGCCATGGATAATTTGCTGTGCTCCTGGAATTTAGTGCTTACGTCTACGTCTCCGAGCTGAGGCCCACTTCCCTAGCTTACAACACCGCAGAACACTCCAACTACTAGTTGGGTACCACTCTCTGACCACAACACAGCACAATCACCCTGCCACTCTCGCACTCTCTAACCTCCCCCCCCGTTCGGCGTACTTATAATAGAAATAAACATCATATTGACATACATCTGAACCATGTCCTTACACTCGCACCGAAATTCTCCGAGGTAAGCCTGGACAAATTTCGCCCTTACTCCTAGTTTGGCACATGAAACACCCCAAGCTCGAGTATCTCTTTCGACAAAACAAAGAATTACTTTCTCCCATCGAAACTTAACTGACATTTTTCGAACATCAAGCGGTCCACCCCCAACACACATACTTTTACACTGACGGCTTCCGTACCACAGAAGGTACGGGCGGCGCCTGGTGCGGTGGACCCACACTGGCCAAACAAAATGAACACCACACCATTCGGTTTGCACGGCAGAGTTAGTGGTGATCCTAACCTGCCTACAACACATTATTCAACACATCACTACACCCATCATCATCTGTACTGACTGACGCTCATCCATTGACGCTCACGCAGCCATACACAACACCGCACACCCCACACCCCACGTTATCCGTCAACTTTACCACACCCATCACGCCCACCTCCAACTCACACTGCTCTGGGTCCCCAGCCACATGGGGATACCGGGCAACGAGCGGGCGGATGAGCTCGCTCGTCGAGCGATCGACCTCCCCCACCTCCCTTGATCCCCCTTGTCTTCATGCAGAGGCGGATCAAGGAATTTTCCAGAAATAGGGGCGCCTTTGGCTAAGAAAAAATGCGTTGAGCGTGTGGGTGAGGAGAGGTGCACTCGAGGGCGCCTTTCCCGGTCAGCGGGGCGCTACTTGTCCATGGGGGCACACGTCCCCCATTGCTCTCACCTTGTATCCGCCCGTCTTCGTGGATTTCGTGGTGTGAAGACAATATGCAGCGAATATACTTCGATGGATCTAAGCCGAATAAGGAAAATTAGATACCTAATCTTATTCACGTGAAACTGACATATAATAAATTGATATGTCTCCGGTCAATAACGGGTGGGAGCACGTTTAGCGCCCATTGTGGACACGTTTTGAGCGACCAATGAACTCAAGTGCACCCCACCCCACCCCCTCGATCCCAATCCAGTCCTCACCAGCGCTCAGTGACCATGTTCAATCGTCAGGGGCACTGGCGGATCTAGCCGACCGGTTTTTTTTTGGGGGGGGCCAACTTTCGGTTTTCGGCGTCAGCCCCCCCCCCCCCTCCCCATCCCCCCGTGGCGTACCTAGAAATTGCATCAGGGGAGGGGTCGGACGGATTTGGAGGGTGCCCATTCTCCCACTATTTTTAGTTGAAAGCACCGGATTTCGACCACTATTTGGCAAAGGGGCCCATTAAAAAAAAATATGACAACATAATTTCCTGTGTAGGGGCCACAGCCTACCTACCTCCACCGTTTCTAATTTACCGGATTTGTGTTCTTGTTTACCAAAATGTTCACGTTCACGTTCAACGTCTTGTACCACGTCAACGTTCGTGCACGTGTACACACTGGTGGATCCGATATTGTTAACTCTTGCTGTAAGCAGAACTTGAGCAGCATGGAACCCTCGATGTGTGTCAGAATCTACTATGCTACTATATTGGCTTCCAAACAATTATAAAAAATACCTTTAAAATTGGAGATTCTTTCATTCCGATGCTATTTTTTTACCTCGGCAAAGGTTACGCAGTTTAATTCAGTTTACTTCCGTTGGTTTCGGGGGGGCCAAAAGACACTATGGCCCCCTTTTAAGCGCTTCGGGGGGCCAAAAGACACTATGGCCCCCCTTTTAAGCGCTTCGGGGGGCCATGGCCGGAATGGCCCCTCCCTGGATCCGCTAGTGGTCAGGGGCACCCTCCATCTGCTGGAGGCCCTTCCCAATCCTTCACAGGCTGTCTAACCGCAAGGGCTTCCAAACTCTGGGACGGGTCCTCAATAGGTATTCCTCAAAACCATCGTTATCTTTAGAGACTCGCCTAAGCTCTCAGGAAGCTCGGTTAACTGTCAAGGGCCCTCTCAAGGTGCTAGGGTCCTTCCCAGTTATCAACTGCTCTTGTGGTTTTAAGGTCATTCTAGCTCTGGGGCTGGACCTCAGTATTCCCCATAGCGATCGCCAGCCAACAGAAAATATTTTTAGCTCTCAGACAGCTCTGTTTATCCATTAGAGGCCGCTTTCAACCTCAGGAGAATCCCAGTCCAGTCCTCTGACCCTCAGAGACCCTCTTCATCCCTCAGGACCCTCTCTTTCTTTTAGGAGCAAATAGCAGTCCTCAATATCCCTATCTAGCTCTCATCTCTGTGATATCTCGGCTCTGAGATGGACCCTCACTTGTCATGTTCAGCTCTTAGGGGTTCTGTTCATCCCTCAGGGGGGGGGGGCTTTCAAACCCGAAGAGCATCCAAGCCCTCTTTGGCCTTAAAGTGCCCTGTGTATGCCTCAGGGCCCTGAGGGTCCTGAGAAAGCTGTGGGAGCCGTTTCCACCCGCGACTGCTATCTCCAGCTGGCATGGGCATTCCGGCTCCCGGGCGGACCCTCTCTTTTCTTTACGGTCCTTGCCAGCCCTCAGGGTGGACGTCTTCAGTTCTCGAGGTTCCTTTTCACACAAACTGCTATATGGGTTTTAGTTTTCCTCGGTTAAATGTCTGCCCCTACGCCGTGAGAGCCCTGTCGGACTCGCCAGGGGGCTGGTGCCCCTTCATACTTTGGATACGCCCATGCTTTTTAGTAGCCCAGGCCCTTTCCAAGGGCCTAGAGGCCCTTTGCGTACTACCGGGAATCCTTCGCTTCAGCCAGGACCATCTCCGTAGCTCCGGTGCTTCTTCTTCGGCCTGAGGCCCGCTGTCAGCTCTGAATCCCTATCCACTAGCATGAGACAAAGCCGACCCTGCACGTCTCTGCCGGACCCTGCACCTGCACCAGGGACCCTGCACGTCCGGGCCGGGGCCCCTCAGTCGGCTCAGGGGCCCTCTTTCAATGATCAGGACACTCTTTATCTGACCGGAGGCCCCTCCTTCGACAGCTCAGACTCCCTGTGTGGTTTCGGCCCCCTCCGTCGGCCCAGAGGCCCCTCATTCCGGTTCCTGGCCCTCTCCGACGGTCCTGGGTCATCTCGCGGCTAGGGGTCCTCTCCGTCGGCCCAGGGATCCTCCTCTGTCAGGCCTGATGCCGGAAGCCCTTACGCGAGTTTGGGGCCCCTCCATCAGGCCAAGGCCCTCCATCATGTCCAGGCCCCATCATGCCCTGGCCACCCATCAGTCAGTCCCATGATTCTTCGGCTTGGGCCCCATCGTCGCCTCATGGACCCTTCATAGTTGCTCAGGGCTCTCCCCGTCAGCACGGGGGCCCTTTCAACGATCTGGGCTCCCCTCCATCGATCTAAAGGCCCTTCGCGTTGGCCCAGCTCAGGGCCCTTAACATCTGCTCGAAGGCTTCACTGTTGACTTGGGGGCACTCTTGATCGGCCCGGGACCTTTTCCGTGAGTCCGGGGTCTCTTTCATCGGTCCAGGGGCCTTCCACGTCGGCCCAGGAAGCCCTTACGGGCCCATGCACCAACGCCTTGAGGCCCCTTCGGACCCTCCAAGGGGCCTGCTCCCTTCGCCCCCTTGGCTACGCCACTGGTAGCTGTGCAAGGTTAAAAGGCATAACAAGTTAGAGCAAGAAGTGTCGAGCTGAGCATAGTGCACGAGAAAGTATTAAGGCTTAATAAGAGCCACAGGGGCCCATCTGGAAATAGAAGGAAATAGAAAGGAATAGAAGAGTTGACCTGAAGATGAGAAGATAGCTGAGTTTCTGGTCCTGAGTTGTATAGTTGTTGACAGGCAGTACATGATGGAGTAGAGATGAATTGCCAGTCTGGCCGGTGCCGGTTTGGGGTACGCGGTGTGGAGGGTAGGTTGGGAACGCGCTATCGCACTTCTGATCTCTCTCGAACATTTCAACTACAGAATGTCCACTTTTGGTGCACTGCTTTTGCTTTCTTCCTTATATTTTGTAATTCCTTTCTTTCTGTTGTTTTCTCTGCCTTTCCTCCTTTTATTGTGGATCTTTTATTCATGTTTCTTTTCCCTTTTGCGTATCGTTTTCATTTTCCGTTCCTTTTTCTTTTTCATGTCACAGTTCATGAATAGTGTATGTAGCTAAGAGAAAGTGGAGGAGATATTCGTGTAATGTTGTGTGGTCTTTGTTGAGGAGAGCGGTGACGCGTAGTGGTATGTTGTTTGTGGTGCAGTAGTTTGTGATATGTGTCTCTCGTTGTTGCATTTAGTGCAATGTATGAGTAGGCATGTGTTTGGTGGTAAGTGGGCGGTGACATGTGGTGCATTGTGGTCGTGGACGTTTTAGTATGAGGTAAGAATGAGTGAATTTGGTGTATATCCCCACATATATCACCGCACACCCAAAATGACTAAGCCGGAGTTCCAACAACACCCATTCGCTGCCGTCGCCGACTCTCCCCGGACTTCCATGCGAAGCACGGGGGGTCACCTGGCGCGCCCGGGTCACCGACCCAGCCGTCGCCTGCACGTGGCGCTGACACGCCATCCGTCACGCCCGCTCGGCCCGGCAACTCTCGACCCCCGCACTGCCAGCCCGAACACCTGATCAAGCACTTGCCGGCGCGCCGCGACCACGACCCGACCACCACCGGCGTCCAGCCGGGTGGCGACCGCGTGCGCACACGGCGGCGCAGAGGCGACCGAGGCGGAGGTCGCGGCGGAGGTCGCGAACACCAGTCCGCGACTGACGCCCAGCCAGGTGGCTACCACACCGGCACCGTACGGCAGCGGCGGTCCCTGGCGAGTCTCCTGACTCCTGGCGTGTCTTTCGACTCCTGGAGTGTCTCCTGACTCCTGCCGTACACCCGCTCCGGCGCTTCTCCCGGCCTCTGGCGTGTCTCCCGACTACTGGCGCGTATCACGACTCCTGGCGTGTCTCCCAGCTCCTGACGTATCTCCCGACTCCTGGCGTGTCTCCCAGCTCCTGACGTATCTCCCGACTCCTGGCGCGTCCCCCGGCCCCTGGCGTGTCTCACGACTACTGGCGCGTCTCCCGACTCCTGTGCGCGTCTCCTGTAGCGGCAACGGCGTGCTACAACTGCAGCGGAGTCCAGAACCGCGTGCTACAACTGCAGCGGGTCCAGAACCGCGTGCTACAACTGCAGCGGGTCCAGAACCGCGTGCTACAACTGCAGCGGGTCCAGAACCGCGTGCTACAACTGCAGCGGGGTCCAGAACCGCGTGCTACAACTGCAGCGGGTCCAGAACCGCGTGCTACAACTGCAGCGGGGTCCAGAACCGCGTGCTACAACTGCAGCGGGTCCAGAACCGCGTGCTACAACTGCAGCGGAGTCCAGAACCGCGTGCTACAACTGCAGCGGGTCCAGAACCGCCCACGTCTACTGCAGTGTTTTTTATTCGAACATCGTACCTGCGAGCTTCTGTAGCCCGGCTCTTCTTGACTCCTGTAGTCTCCGGCTAGCAATGTTGCGATCTGCAGGCATACTGGTGAGAAAGCTGTCTGGCTGAGGAATGGGCAGGTGTCGTGGTCAGAAAGCTGTCCGGTTGAGGAACGGGCAGATTTCGTGGTCAGGAAGCTATCTGACGGAGTGACGGGCAGGTATTCTGGTCAGGAAACTGTCTGCCTGAGGAATGGGCAGGTGTCATAGTGAGAACTGCATTCTGGCGAGGAATGTATCCTGACCGGGGATGTTTCCCAGTGAGGAGGGTGTCCTGATGGGGAATGGATGACAATGAGGAACGTGTCCTTGTGAGGAATGCGTAGGACCTAAGTAAGGGGAAGCAAGGGAAGCGTCCTGTTCCGCGAAGTATATTTTTACGCGAGTGCTCCTAACATGTGCAAAATTCATTACATCGATTCCCCTAATTATCCGGCACTAGTATCTACCCGACGCATCAGCCAATGTCGTATTATTTTTAGTGTTCAACTCTCGTGGAATAGTGCCTAGTTTATAATTATGACAACTTGCTTCCTTTAATCAGGGACATCAACTTATCTGATAGGCCGATGCAGCCATCATACCAAACTCAATGGAAATTGTAGACCTCCGCTCACGTAATCTCAACATTATGCTTTCCATGTGATCATACACACATGTATTATATATATGTATATATATATATATATATATATTAAATTAACATCAGCTGATAAAGACGTTTCTCTTTATTTTAAAGCTTCGTCAGTTTGAGAGCACGTCACACCGCAATTGCGTCAAACAAATATTAGGATTTTGAAAGATCACCGGACAAAACTTGCACACCACCTCCTTCCTCTGGACACACAAATTTTGCCCTCGATGGTACATACACGCTGTACATCACCATTCCACAGCACAGGTTATCATTTCACCATTTCACAGCAATCAGGCTATCGTTAAAAAAACATCTACTCTCACGTTTTAAAGAAACATCTACTGTCACGTTTTAAAGAAACCTCTACTCTCACGATGCACAAGCCGAACCGAACCCCGACGACTCTACGCCCCAAGAGACCTGGAAGAGGTGTTTCTGAAGATGGCTGCAAACAACACTACGAGTGATATTGAAACGTGTGGCCTTCTATGCGGACGGCTAGCGACAAGTTCTGTCACTATATCGCACATTGCTGTCCCGCCACAAACGGGTACGTACCATACGGTGGACATGCTAGAAGATGCAGCTGTGGGAATGGAGCTGTTGAAGCAAGACCTGGCTGTACTCGGATGGATCCACACCCACCCTACACAGACAGCGTTTTTCAGCAGTATTGACGTACATACCCAGTATGCGTACAAGGCCCTGTTGCCAGAGTCTGTAGCTGTTGTGTGCGCACCGACGTACGACAATACAAAGTGGTTGCGCCTAACCCCAATGGGCATGTCAGTGGTGGGTGGCTGCACTATGCACGGCTTCCACCAACATGTCTGCAAGTCGCGGCCCTACCAGCTTGCACTGGACGTGCAATTCATAAGCACGTATGTCGAAGTGCTCGACCTCCGAGGAATTGTTCATGACGCGCTTGTGAACAGGGACACGGTGCCTGCCCCAGCTCAGCCTGCGGTGGCAGAGCCTGTCGCCGAGCGGCTTGGAACTATGGCGCCTGCTGATGTTCCGTCTCCATCTCCGGCTGCAGCACCTTCCACGAAAAGGCCCCGTATTTATCCCGCTGCAGCGGCCAACCCGCCACTTCCAGCTTCAATCACTACAGTCATGCCGCCTGCAGGCTCAGGACATGATGTACCGGCATGTGAAGCAGTACGGAATCGGCAGGCGCTCTCACTTCCTGAAGAAGGTAGGGATTGTGAGTCTGCAGACCCACCACCAGAAGCTGAACACAAGTTGCCGTCACATTTGGGAATCAGCAGGCTCTGCCGTTTGGCTGTAAAAATTGAGAACGATGATTCCCACCGTGATTTTTTGACCACCTGTAAACGAGAGCAGCTGATCCCAAGAGGATTCCAGCTCAAATGGGTGTGCAATTATAGAGATGACACAAATGCAGGAGGTATTCTTGCTGCTGACTCGCATAGTTTGATAAAGCGGTGTGCTAAGCTGGCAGAGTTAAGGAAAACAGCGCTGCAGGAAGAGTTCAGTTCCGTTCAAGAAGCAATTATCAGATCAGTGACAAAAGAACAAGAAAAGATACTGTTAGAATTGCTGCATAGGGACCCGTGTGTTACTGCCCGCGCAAGACTCTTAAGCACAAAATCGTCCAAACTGAAAAAGTTGCGAGAACAAGCAGCATGAAAGCCGGAACTACGTCCAGCTTTACGAACAAGCAGATCCACCCCTTGGAACTCAAGAAAGAAGCTAAATATTGCGAATGGAGAGAAAGTGAGAGCCGAGATAGAGTAAGCGCCAAGATCACGGATGTCGGAGCGGGACTCAACGTTCCCAGTGCACGGAGCCACCCCTCAGGGTTCAGGTGAGACGGAAACGCGTGCGGCCAAGGTCAAGGTGGCAGTAGAGGTGACTAACCTGTCAGATAAACAATTGTCACCAGGGCAGATTTCCCTCCTCAGGAGAGGCCTGAGCTTTGTACCAACGAAACGTCAGCCACTTACCCAGCTTATAGCTGAACTAAAAGAATGGGAACGACCAATGCGCCTCCGGGAGTTCTGGGCTGACCGGGAGGAGGAGCCAACCGCAGAAGTGGACCCATCGCAGGACAGGTGGTACAAGTCCTCCAGCTGGACGCCGCCCCTGGGCGAGACCCCTGGCTCGACCAGTACCTAGAGGAGGTGTCACGCGACGTCATCAGCGGCCTCAAGAAGACTTGCCTATCGAACATAACCAAAGAGGAGGAGAAAGTGCTGGGCGAGCTCGTTCAAGATAGTTCGCTAGTCATCCGTCCTGCAGATAAAGGCTCAGGCATGGTTATTCTGAATAGTGACGATTACCGTAAAAGCTTAAAGGAGGAGGTAGCCAATCCGTCAACGTATAAGCAAACCGTGAAGGACCAAACCCCAGCTATACAGAAGAGTGTTAAAACACTGGTAGATTCCCTTTTTCTGAGGTAGTAGATACATCTTCTGATGACTGGTAGTTACATTGGCACACATCAACGTCGCTATATGGTACCTAATATTCCACGAGCGGGTGACCTCAGAGGAAACCCGAAGCTGCACAAAGAAGGCTACCCGATAAGGGCCATAATTAGTGGGCGGGGACATGCCACAGAACGAGTAATTGAAGTCGCTGAGCTTGAGCTGCGAACACACGTGGAGGCTCAGCCACCTATGTGAGGGACACCCCACATTTCTTAGGCATGCTTGCAAAGGTGGAACAGCCCCTTCCAGAAAAGAATGGCTTCAAACCGCTAATGTTTCGCATGGACGTGAGCAAATTATATCCCAGTGTGCCTCGTGTCGAGGGAATTGGGGCCTGTCGGCAGGCCTTAGAAGCCAGATCATGCCCAGGAATTCCAACAAACAAGGTGCTGGAATTGACTAGAATGGTTTTGGACAACAATGACTTTAGGATAGGGAATTCTGATAACTACGTGCAAATAGAGGGTACGGCGATATGATCTAAATTAGGCAGAAATTACGCTTGCACATATCTAGGGCAATGGGAATCACAGCTGTTACGTGAATTTTCTCCCAGGCCATTAATTTTATATCGCTATATTGATGATATTTTTCGAATCTGGACACACGGGGAGGAAGAACTCAGACGGTTCCATACAACAGCGAATGACACTCACCCAAATATTCAAGTGGATCTAAGGTTTTCTACAGCGACAATAGAGTTCTTAGATGTTTCCATGAGCTTGGTAGATGGGGAATTCCATACGGATATTTTACATAAATTTCGGATACCAAAGCGTATTTACATTACCTGTCCGATCATCCCCCCCCCCATGTCAAGCGCGCCGATCCCTCGGACTAGCCATGCGGGCTAAGAGGGTATGCACGGATGAGGAGGGCTACAAGCAACATATTGGGATACTGAGAGAAAGGTTAGCAGGGAGGGGATATTCACATAAAATCATAAGTGGAAGTCTGGATGGGGTGAACAAAATGCAGAGGGAGGAACTACTGATTACAAAAAATAGGAAAGGCACGAAGGAAAGATATCCCTTTGATAGTGACCTTTAGTAGCTATTTACCTGATATAAGAGGAATTATCAGAGAAAAACGTTATCTCTTAGACAAATCGGAGAAGCTAAAAATTGTATTTCCAACTAACCCAATGGTAGCCTACAAAAGAGGGAAAAATCTTCGAGACCATCTGGTGCACAGCAAAACCCACAACATTATGATAGGCAGGACCCAGGGGAAGCAAGCGTGTGGCAATAACTGTGTGATATGTAAACGTGTGTATGTGGGGGTGATAAGGTGAAGGGTCCCACTGGAATTGAGTGCTTATGATAGGACGGTTGGATGCAAGACGAATAATGTAGCAATTGGCATATGGTGCGCAAAATGCAGCTCAATTTTTATGTTGGAGAAACACGATGAACTTTATATACCCGCATAGAAAATCATCTATCCAGTATACAAAATGAGTATAGCATTCCTGTAGCAATTCATTTCCATGAGGAGGGTCATTCCATTGAAGATGTGTAGTTGGTCTGAAAAGAGGGTGGCAAAATTTAACGCAGCATAGACGTATTAGGGAACAGAGATGGATAGGGGCTCTTACGCACGGACGTTAACCAGGGTGGATAATTTTTTTTTTAACGATAAACTGATTGCTGTTAAATGGTGAAATGATAACCTGTGATGTGGAATGGTGATGTACAGCGTGTATGTACTATCGAGCGTAACATTTATGTGTCCAGAGAAAGGAGGTGATGTGCAAGTTTTGTCCGGTGATCTTTCAAAATCAAAATATTTGTTTGACGCAATTGTGGTGTGACCAAGGCTATAGAACACCAGGTAGAACGCTCCGCTTCCCAAAAAGGGAGACGCTTGAGAGGACCATCAATTCTATAAACTTGAGCCGACCAATCAGCGTTTGACGACCTCCACCGATCGTGGCAATAGTAGAGGCTGTAGGGAAAAATGTGTGGAAGCTATTATTCATATGTTATTCCATTTTTCGTGCTAATTTTCTACAAAGACATTCTTGCTACTTTAGTCTTGATCTTGAATACTACTTTATCACAATGTCACCGCTGACAGGGAAACAAATTTCGTATTTGTGTGAATGTCACCGGTTTCGCCGCACTAAAGACAAAATGTTTTTGTTTACCATTGTCACGACCGACGGAGGTCGTCAAACGCCGATTGGTCGGCTCAAGCGTCTCCCTTTTTTATTGGACTACAATGCTGGAGCGCATCCCCCTGGGTGTGACGCAGAGTATATTGTGTGACGTACTCTCAACTGACGAAGCTTTAAAAGAAAGAGAAACGTCTTTACCAGCTGATATTAATGTAACTAATAATACGGAGAGATAGCTGAATATTGAATTATATATATATATATATATATATATATATATATATATATATATATATGTATGTAAATATATATATATAAATACATATACATATATATATATATAAATATATATATATATGTAAATATATATATAAATACATATACATATATATATATATATATATATATAAATATATATGGAGAGAGAGAGAGAGAGAGAGAGAGAGAGAGAGAGAGAGAGAAAAAGAGAGAGAGAGAGAGAGAGGAGTATGGATGTGTGCGTGTGTGCGTGCATGTGCATACATTTACATCTTTGATGCTTATTCACTTGTTTATTCATTCATTTCTCTCGTTATTTATTTATTTGCCTTCCAACACGGCACGTTTATTGCCAATATTGCATAGCAATGCACTCCTAGTATAACCGTCTCAACACGTTATCATTCGAAATGGTCACCTGGGCGTGTCTTGACCTGAGCCGGGCACGTTTCAGACTGCGTTGCTGGGAGTCGTCGGTCTGAGCCTGGTGCCAGACGAGCTGGTGAAGGCTGGTCGAGCCCGCCACAGAATCCCAGCGCCCTGCGCCTGTCCGCCACACTCGTCCAACACCATCTCCGAGCTCTGCTGCGCACCATCGCTATCGGACAGCAGCGTCACCACAGCACAGCAGCACCGAAACCACATCGGGACCGGCAGCGCGCCGAGCCAACATGGCGGCTGCCATCATCCGCATGGAGGCGGCCGCCACGAGCTCACCGAGCCGCAGCGCGAAACGCTGCTGGAGACGCTGCACTTCATCGAGGAGTTACAGAGGTTTCCGAACTCGAGTCGCGCGCGCCCGACGCGTCAGACGTGGCCCGTGCCGGTTTGTGACCGCCGGCATCGGTACCGCACGACCGACGGCACCTGCAACCGTTCGGACCGGCCCTCGAGGGGCGCCGCAGGACAGGTCAGTATAGATGCAGCACCGAGGACCGTACCCTGTAGAACGCTGTGGAACAGGTCAGTGGAGATGCACCGCTACGGGTCGTGTTCAAAGGAGCGCCGCAGGATAGGTCAGTATAGATACAGCACTAAGGGCCGTCCTCTAAGGAACGCTTCGGTGCATGTCAGCATAGATGCATCACTAAGGACAGTACCCTGAGGAATGCTGTGGAACAGGTCAGTATAGATGCAACGCTACGGGTCGTGTTCTAAGGGTCATCTTCTAAGGAGCGCTTTGGTACACGTCAGTATGGATGCAATACTAAGGACAGTACCCTGAAGTACACCGTGGTGCAGGTCAGCAGACATGCAGCACTAAGGACAGTACCCTGAAGAATGCTGTGGAACAGGTCATTATAGATGCGAGACTAAGACAGTCTTGCAATGTCAATACGTCCTGCAAATACGGACTTGGACGCGTGGCTTTGTCAGAGATCTCAAGCACTGTCAGTTACTGTTACTATTACTAGCTTCTGTGGCACACACCGGTCTATGTAGCCCCGGTGAACTTTGCAGGAGACAAACACATGCCGCATCGCACTAACCTCAGCCACCCTCCTCCATCCTCCACCCATTACGGCACAGGCCCATGCCTCACCGTCCTGGTCTTTGCCGCTTCTCTGATTTCTGCAGCACATCACCCTTGACCCGGCGGCAGGCTTCGGTGCGCCTGATTCCCGCCATGTACCGGGACCGCGTTTTCGTGACCCTTGACCCGGCGGCAGGCTTTGATGCGCCTGATGCCGGCCACCTACCAGGACCACGTGTTCCTGCCGCGCTTCCTCGACTCGGCCGGCGCGCCGCTGCCGACGCCGCGACACGTCAGCCTGGCGGTGACCTCGGCGCGCGACACGCTGCTCACGCGGCTCACCGACTCGGTGATGCAGTGGGGCCAGTTCATCGACCACGACCTCTCGCTGTCGCCGCCCGTCGAGCTGGCGTCGCCGTGCTGCCGGCGCGGCGTCGTCGCGCGCGACGCGCACCCCTTCTGCCTGCCGATCGCGGCCGCCGCCGACGACCCCGTCTACTCGCGCTGCGCCACCTCGTGCATCGAGTTCGCGCGCTCAGTGCCCGCCTGGGACGAGCGCACGCGCAGCATGAGCCAGCTGAACGTGCGCACCAGCTTCATCGACGTCGACATGATCTACGGCGTCGGCGACCGGTGGGCGGCTCGGCTGCGCGCCAGGTTCGGCGGCACCCTCCAGGTAGGCCTGCCTGGTGGTCCAGTGGTCCAGTGGTCCAGTGGTCCAGTGGTCTTGTGTGGACCGGCCTGGCCTGCTCTGAACACCCTCCAGGTATACAGAGTAGTTCAGCTAGCTTGAGCTGTCTTGAATACACTGCAGATAAATAGGCGTGGTCCAACTCGGCCTGCCTTGAGCACACTCGCCCGATGACCTGCGTCGACACGTGCGTGCTGACCCACGCCAACACACTCGTGACTGGGCGACCCATTGGCGTCTCTTGCCGCACGTTCGGCAGGTCGGTAAAGACTTCGGCTGCATCGATCGATTCGCAGGCGTTCACAACTCTTCAGTTCGGACCCTTGGTGCGCCTGATCCGCCGCGGACTGACCAGGGAATTGGGCAGGCAGTGATCGCCAATGTCAAGCTGTGATTCAAGGTCGAGAGAGTCACCAAGCGCTGAGCTGCGGAGTTCCCCACTGAAGCACATGGTCTGTGCCAGCATAGAGTGTTCTCAGGAATGTTGGCGAGTGGGAGCAGAAGGCATATGCCCCCGGCTACAGGCACAGACCATGGCATCCCATCCGCTGCCGCCGACAATTCTTGAAGCGTTGACTCCATATGACCATACATAGCTCCATGTGACAATGTTCCCCATATGACCATGTATAGCTCCATATGGCCATGTATAGCTCGATATGACCATTTATAGCTCCATATGACCATGTATAGCTCCATCTGACCATGTTCCCCAAATGACCATGTATAGCTCCATATGACCATGCATAGCTCCATCTGACCATGTTCCCCAAATGACCATGTATAGCTCCATATGACCATGTTCACCATATGACCATGTATAGCTCCATCTTACCATGGTCCCCAAAATGACCATGTATAGCTCCATGTGACCATGTTCTCCAATATAGCCATACATAGCTCCATATGGCCTTGTTCCACCATATGACCATGTATAGCTCCATATGACCATGTCCTTTAATATGACCATGTTCTCCAATATGACCATGTTCTCCAATATGACCATGTATAGCTCCATATCACCATGTTCCCCATATAACCATGCATGGCTCCATATGACCCATGTTCACAACTATAAACTCCATGCGAATGAACGATGTGGGTACATTGCTCGGTGCTGGGTTAGGTCAACTGTCAGCGCCGTGTGACCACACGCGCAGGTGAATGGCGTCGGCCTTCTGCTGCCCGACCCGGACCCGATGATGTGCTTCAGCGCCCACGACAGCGAGCCGTGCTTCCGATCTGGTGACATCAGGGTGAACGAGCAGGTGAGAGGAGCCGTGAGAGCACGCGAGTAGACCCGGAGTACCGGTGTGAAGACACCTTGAAGCAGGGGATAACTCACAAGCCAGTGACAGGCGCCGTTGGGGTCACTGGGCTATCTTAGGCAAGAGGTTGGCTATGGGATTCCCCTGCCGCAGGCGCACGATCGGGCACAGAAGCGCGATAGGAAACTTACAAACCGATCGCAACTGCTATTTCTGAGTAGTTCTTGAAGACAGCGAGTCACACCGCATGATTTTCTGTGAAGCGCAGGAATTTCAAAACTAGGAAAAGCTTATTTTGGCAGTTCCACCAAGTGCATTCGAGCTCGTGCTCCATATCACGCAGATGACCCCCGGGGCCGTAGGCATGCTGGTGCGAAGTGTGCGTGTGCGTGGGAGGAGAGGTCAATTTGTCCCGCAGGGCTAATGGTTCACATCACGAGAAATGGTGGGCCGTGGCCGTTCCTGGTTCACCACGCTCCTCCGCTTCTGGATACGTCCGATTTGGACGATGTGTCTGCATTGTCAGCGTCACTGGCGGATCCAGGGAGGGGCCATTCCGGCCATGGCCCCCCGAAGCGCTTAAAAGGGGGGGGGGGCATAGTGTCTTTTGCCCCCCCCGAAACCAAAAGAGGTCAACTAAATTAAAATGCAGTAACCTTTGCCGAGGTTAAAAAATAGCGTCTGGATGGAAGAATCTCCAATTTTAAAGGATTAAAAAAAAAAAATTGTTTGGAAGCCAGTATGGTAGCATAGTAGATTCTAACACACATCGAGTGGTCCATGCTGCTCAAGTTCTGCTTACAGCAAGAGTTGCCAAAATCGGATCCGCCAGTGTCCACGTGCACGAACGTTGACGTGGTACAAGACGTTGAACGTGAACGTGAACGTTTTGGTAAACAAGAACAAAAATCAGGTAACATGGAAACGGTGTATGTAAGCTGGGGCCTCTACACAGGAAATTATGTTGTCAATTATTATTTTATTGTTTATTTTAATTTTTATTTATTATTATTTAAAATGGGACCCTTTGCCAAATAGTGGTCGAAATCCGGTGCTTTTAACCAAAAATAGTGGGAGAATGGGCACCCTCCAAATCCGTTCGACCCCTCCCCTGATGCAATTCCTAGGTACGCCACTGGGGAAGGGGGAGGGGGAGACTGACGCCGAAAACCGAAAGTTGCCCCCTCCCCCAAACCGACGGGCTAGATTCGCCAGTGGTCAGCGTATGCACATTGAGAACAAATGCAGCTCGACCGCAATTGGTTGTAATCCTGCCGATATTGGCCTCTGCTGCAGACTGCGGTGTACGCCAGACTATACCGAATTGTATGTACTATGCCGAATTGTATGCAATATGCCGAATTGCATGCAATATGCCGAATTGTCGAGTTGCAATATGCCGAATTAACACAGATGCTACAATATGTGTTGGCCCTTTTGTTTCACAACCTTCCCGCTCTGCTTGCGCCGCATACAACCGTCCAGCCCGGTTGCCTTCACGTACTGACTCTGACTGGACAGTCGTCCAGCCTCGGGGCACGCAGGTCACGTGACACAACGTTATCGCGCAGCTGTCGCCTGACTGGCCGGTTCCCACCCGGAACCGACTGGACCGTCACCGACTAAGCTACACGATAAACCTTCTTCTTTAAAGGTCAAAACTATGCGCGCGCGTCAAAGAAGATATTCCGCTGAAAGTTGACAAAATGAAACTTCAACTGCAATGTCCCCCTTTGAGCGAAGAAACCAGGATTCGAAACGCCGCAACAGACGCTGTTGAGGTTTCGGATGTGCGACGTGTTGTGCGTGTGGGGCTGGGTCGAGTCCGGCCCGGTCCAGTTGTCGAGTTGAATTTTTGTCGTACCGGGAGTAGACTAGCCTGAGCTTCGCTAGAGCTCGTAATGTATTCACGATAAAATGTCTTCCAAGTGGGACGTACCCGGTCCCCCGAGATCAGTGGTCTCAAGTAAGTATCACAACAATCAACCGTAAAGGGATCGTAGGATAGCCTTAGCCTTATGGTTAGCCTAAGTGCCGATTCAGTTATATCTACCTTTTGCAGTGCGGTAGAATTTCCTGCCGCTCGCGGTGCCGGGGTCAATTTGCCCCCCCCCAGTAAACTTTGTTCTTAGCTTGGCAAAAGCATACGGTAAAGAGCATGGGGTAGCCCTGTCCAGGAAAATTCGGAGAACTTGCAATACTTC
Organism: Ashinkailepas kermadecensis; assembly: GCA_034440615.1. Taxonomy (NCBI): domain Eukaryota; kingdom Metazoa; phylum Arthropoda; class Thecostraca; family Neolepadidae; genus Ashinkailepas; species Ashinkailepas kermadecensis. The sequence goes on from JAOTOM010003841.1 coordinate 32,117, forward strand.
TGTCTTCCTCCTTTGGTTCACCTTCCAGGTCGGGTCAACTATGTTAACGTCGGGATTCAGTCAGTCGTCGGTTCGTCCAGTTGGTAACTTACAACATTAACGAATTGCCCTTCAAGATCAATGATGTGTGTCCCTCCGACTTAGCATAGCATATAACCATAGACTCAACCTATAAAACATATAAAATATCAACAGGTATAGAGATCGGAGTCACCAATTGAATCACAGGCAAGTACGAGGAAAATTGTGATAAACTGTTGAATTGGTTGGTTACTGGTTTTACGACACGTCGACCGTTGAGCCATATAGCGTCGCCAATCTCTCACGACGATTGGTCGCGGGCGAAGAGTAGCGACAGGTGAGACTCGAACCCACAATCTTTCGATTGTGAGACGAGCATCTTACCCCTTGACCACTCGTCCCCGATAAACTGTTGAAGCTCACCATTCCGGACAGCTCAGTGGCAATGGGCGCCACCAACGTAAAGGCAAGTGTTATCTCTCTGTGTTGAAAATCTTCTTTTTTAAATATGTCATGCTAATATCCATACTTGGCAGGTTTTCCTTCTTTCTGAAAATTTTCAAACAAATCAATCTTTTCAATGTCGTCATCTGACTCGCGTGCGAAACGAAATTGGAGAACCACTGATACCGCAATTTTCACTGCGGGATATTCCCTATGTTCGCCTCAAGAGCGTCTGGGCACACGTACCCGCTGGTACATTTCAGGTCACTACGAGCGAGGGCGAAGTACATACGTGCGAGTGCACTTACAGCACAGGTCCATATGAATGATCCGACCCGAGGGCGAAGTACGAGCGAGTGCACGTGCAACACATGTTCATGTGAATGGCACGGCCAGGCTCATCCACCATCATGCTCTTTAAACCATACAACTGTGCAGCGTTTCACGTTCCAATTCCTCTACCTGGAATTGAACCTGGTTGTTTGTTCGATTTTCAGCAACTTTCACCACAGTATGCTCTTTGAATTGTGCACATTTCTTGTCTTCAAAGGAAAGGATTTGTGGAGGAACTTAGCCGGAGCCGATCTAACCGGCGCCGACCAGGGACCAGCCAGCCAGCTGCCGGTCACGTGGTTATGTCGTCACTATGCGCGACCTGCGCGTGCCCCAGGGCCGGGCGACTGCGTGGCTGGTGTCAGTCCGACTGACGTTGCCGAGCTGAACGGCCATACGCGATACACACTGAGCGGCAGCGCCATGCGAGAAAGACACCGAAACACAGCGTGGTGCCTATCCGAATTCGGTCGTTGGACCTGGTGTATTTGAACGTGAGACGTGTAGTATGTACACCATATTCGGCGGATGAGATTGCGGCAAAACTGTAGCCGATTTTGGCCATAACGGATTGCTGTTTTTCCTTCGATGCACGTATGCCGAATTGCAAGCTACATGTCCACAAACGGAGTCCGCAGGAACTCCGTCAATTTGTGCGTATATTTGCTTCCACTTCGAGTCTGACAAAGTATTTCCGTCAGCTGTGACACGAGGTAGGTTAATCTCTGCTTGTCCTCGCAGCTAGAGTATTTCATAGGAAAGCACATTATGCATATACTGGAGGATCCAGAAGCTCCCTTTCAAATCGCTTCTCGCTTCAAAAGGAAGTTTACAACGTCCCTCCTGAAGGAAAAAAAACATTTAGATCCTATGCATGTAAGGATATTTATTAAACAGTTTCCCATGCTCAAAATCTATATCCCGAAATGTGCAAAATTCCGCAAGCGAAATTGAAACTAAAAACAGGCTACTGCGGGAGGCTCCTGCACCCAAAATGTGTCTGAATCGGCCAGTACGCGCCATCAGCATCTCGCCCCACCTGACACCTGCCACCTGTCACCTGCCACCTGCCACCTGTCACCTACCACCTGCCACCCACCACCTGCCACCTGCCACCCACCACCTGCCACCTGCGGCCGCAGGTGCGGCTGTCGGTGATGCACACCATCTGGATGCGGGAGCACAATCGAATAGCTCGGCGCCTGGAGGAGCTCAACCCTCACTGGGGCGACGAGCGACTGTTCCAGGTGAGCAGCTCAACCCTCACTGGGACGGTGAGCGACTGTTCCAGGTGAGCAGCTCAACCCTTACTGGGACGGTGAGCGACTGTTCCAGGTGAGCAGCTCAACCCTCACTGGGACGGTGAGCGACTGTTCCAGGTGAGCAGCTCAACCCTCACTGGGACGGCGAGCGACTGTTCCAGGTGAGCAGCTCAACCCTCACTGGGACGGTGAGCGACTGTTCCAGGTGAGCAGCTCAACCCTTACTGGGACGGTGAGCGACTGTTCCAGGTGAGCGGAAGCTGTGGCAGCTCAACCCTCACTGGGACGGCGAGCGACTGTTCCAGGTGAGCAGCTCAACCCTCACTGGGACGGTGAGCGACTGTTCCAGGTGAGCGGCTGAACCCTTACTGGGGCGAGGAGCAACTTTTCAGGGGAGAAGCCCAACCACACTTGGGGGGGGGGGGGAATTTTTCAGGTGAGCAGCTCAACCCTTACTGGGACGGTGAGCGACTGTTCCAGGTGAGCGGAAGCTGTGGCAGCTCAACCCTCACTGGGACGGCGAGCGACTGTTCCAGGTGAGCGGCTGAACCCTCACTTGGACGGCGAGCGTCTGTTCTAGGTGAGCAGCGGGGACGCCGTGCGCTGGTTTGCCCTTCGGTTAGGCCGACGGCCCTTAGCCGGAGTTGTTGATGATCCGGTTGTACTTTTAGACAGTGAGTGAAAACAGGGCGGACATGAGACGTAACTGCGACAGGTGAAGAACAGTTTAGTTTGGGGTGATGCTGGATTCAATGCAAGTTAATGAAGCACCTATTACTACATAATGTAATTATATGTAATTATATATTCATATATAAATTACATAGCTTCTTTACGAAGATCAATACATGCACAAATTGTTAGTTGGCTACATTTCAAAGCGTTGTTGTCATGAAATCTGACAAAATGCTGCAAACTTATGACATGGAAGCCTACCAATGTAATGACGGCCTTGACACTCGAAATCGTCGTGCCTCCCTGATGTCGTGCCTCCCTGATGCCGTCATCACCGCAACTGTGATGCTATGATGTGACTGTGACACTGTGATGTGACTGTGATGTCATGATGTAACTGAGATGATGCGATGTGACTGATGATGTGGCGTGACTGATGTGACTGTGATGTGATGTGAATGTGATGCTGTGATGTGAATTCAGTGTGACTGTGATGTGACTGTGATGTGGATGTGATGTGACTGATGTGGCTGTGGTGTGACCGTGATGTGACTGTGATGTAAATGTGATGTGACTGTGATGTGACTGTGATGTGAATGTGATGTGACTGTGATGTGAATGTGACTGTGATGTGACTGTGATGTGGCACGCAGGAGGCCCGTCGGATAGTGATAGCCGAGGTGCAGCACATCACCTACTCGGCCTGGCTGCCGATCGTGCTCGGCACCAGGTTCATGAAGGCCTACATGATCGACCAGCCGCCCGACGCCACTGGCTACTCCACCAGGTGATGATGCCGGCTACCACCTCAGGCTACCCTTACCGGCGGTACTAGCTACGGCCTCTGGCTACCCTTATCGGTGGTACTGGCTACCATATCAGGCTACCCTTACCGACGGTATTGGCTACTGTCTCAGGGTACCCTTACCGGTGGTATTGACTACTGTCTCAGGCTACTCTTATCGGAGGTATTGGCTACTGTCTCAGACTGCCTTTACCGGCGGTATTGGCTACCGCCTCAGGCTGCCCTTACCGGCGATATTGGCTACTGTCTCAGGCTACCCTTACCGGCGGTATTGGCTACCGTCTCAGGCTACCCTTACTGGCGGTATTGGCTACTGTCTCAGGCTAGCCTTACCATTGGTTCCCGTCTCAGGCTACCCTTACCGATGGTATCGGCTACTGCCTCAGGCTACTCTTACCGGCGGTATTGGCTACCGCTTCAGGCTACACTTATCGGCGGTACTGGCTACCGTAGCCGGCTGATAGCCACTACCTGTAGCACTGGCTATTGCATTCAGGCACTCATACCGGCTAATTGAGGTCATCTACGGCTACTCTTACCGATGGTAGCAGTCCACCTTGTCTCTGGCTACCATAGCGAGTGGGGACAGCGCGTGCTACCTCCGGCTGCTCTTATTCGTGCTAGCCGTGTGTAATGTCTCCGGCTGCTTGTACCCGTGGTAGCCATGTACGTAATCTCCGGCTACTCTTATCTGTGGTAGCCATGGGCGATATCTCCGTCTATGCTTATCCTTGGCAACCATGTGTAATGTCTCCGCCTACTCTTATTATTGGTAACCGTGTGCTATGTCTCCGGCTACTCTTATCCGCGGCAATAGTGTGTATTGTTTCCCGTTGCTCTGAAGAATGGCAGCACTTGACATGGTGTGATATTGCTTCGGGCCAGGTAGAGTTGCCGGATCAGAACCGGGATGGTTGTAAAATTAGTCATAGCTACATGGCTAAAAGGTCAAAGCACAACGCCGTGTCAATGAAGCTATAGTACGGGTGTCCTTTAATGTGCCTTTGAAGTGGCAGATCATCTTCCAATGCTGAATTCAGTCCTCCCCGCTCCGCCGCTTTCTAACCACAAGAGTTGGGTCAGGGAAGTCTGCAACCCAGCCGGCGATCCCTCCCTGTGCAGGTCAAACATGTTTGCAAGGGAACTTCTCCCGATGCTTCTGGATGCATACCAAGGTAAATGATGGTAGAAGAGGATGCATATTAAAAAGGAACATTGGTCGTGACTTCAGGCGGCTCGCCTAACGTCAAAGAAAAATCCGAGAAACACGTTTTGGAGAGACTGGCCCATTGCACTCACGCAGCAAATTTCACTTCAACATATCTTCGTGTGCACAAGCTATCGACCCTCAAACATGTTTGGAGGTGGTCCTCCTTGATCTGAGCTAGGTCAATGATCCGACATGACTTCAGCTTAAAATTTTCAGCTCAGACGCAAAAAAAGACCAAGAAAAAGGCACTAAAAAATATCGGCGCCGCGCGCCGCTGTTTTCCCGCTGTCGCTGAAAATCCTTAGGGACCTCCTCCCTCCCGAGGGCTAAGTAAACTTGATGTGACCTTCCCCAACAGCTTTCATGGAAAGATACTCTTGCACCATGCCTGTTGACCTGTTCACCTGTCCACATGTCTACCTGTTCACCTATACACCTGTTCATCTGTCCACCTGTCCACCTGTACACCTGTCCACCTATACACCTGTCAACCTGTCCACCTGTCCACATGTCCACATGTCCACATATCCACATATACACATGTCCACATGTCCACATGTCCACCTGTCCACCTATCAACATGTCCACCTGTCCACCTGTGCACATGTACACCTGTCCCTGTCCACCTGTTCACCAGTCCACCTGTTCACCTGTCCACCTGCCCCTGTTCACCTGTCCACCTGTACACATGCACACCTGTCCACATGTACACCTGTCCACCTGTCCACCTGTGCACCTGTCCACCTGTCCACATGTCCACATGTCCACATGTTCACCTGTACACCTGTAGGTGGACACCTGTTCACCTGTAACACCTGTTCACCTGTAGGTGGACAGATGTCCACCTGTCCACATGTACACCTGCCCACCTGTACTCCTGTCTACCTGTCCACCTGTCCACCTGTCCACCTGTTCACCAGTCCACCTGTTCACAGGTACAACGGCAACGTAGACTCAACCATCGCGACCGAGTTTTCCAGCGCCGCCTTCCGGTTCGGACACTCATTGGTCAACGAGGAGATATACCTGTTCTCAAACGTCAGGTCAGGTCAGGTCAGGGCGCCGCCTTCTGGTTCGGACACTCATTGGTCAACGAGGAGATATACCTGTTCTCAAACGTCAGGTCAGGTCAGGTCAGGGCGCCGCCTTCTGGTTCAGACACTCATTGGTCAACGAGGAGATATACCTGTTCTCAAACGTCAGGTCAGGTCAGGTCAGGGCGCCGCCTTCTGGTTCGGACACTCATTGGTCAGCGAGGAGATATATCTGTTCTCAAACATCAGGTTAGAAAAGGTCAGGGTGTGCTGGGCTACAACAAGGAGATATACCTGTTCTCAAACGTTAGGTTAGGTCAGGTCAGGGTGTGCCGGGCCACAACAGGTCGCTGGTATTCGAGTCGACACCAGCTCATGACCTGAAGACGAGCATGGTAGTAGATGCGGCTAAAGGTCCGGTAAGGTCAACCAGAGTGTAACCTGAAGACGAGCTTGGTAGTAGATGTTGTTTAAGATCTGGTAAGGTTAATCAGGCCGTGACCTGACGACAAGCGTGGTAGATGTTACTTGAGGTCCGGTAAGGTTAACCCCCTGACACTAGATATTCACCACGTATGCACATTTTGGGTAAGTCGATTTTGCCGTAGAATATGTTGGGTTAGCCTATTTTGGGCTGGACTATTTTGGCAAGAGGTCAGCCAGCGGCTTCCCAGGGCAGGTCAGAGGACAAATTTTCCCACACGTCCGGCATGGGAAAACTCAGCCAAGCTGTGGACAGTATTTATTGAAGATAAAGCTGCTGAATGAACACTGGAGTGTGACTGAATGTAGGCTATAACTACAGGAATATACGAGGTCTGTTCAAAAAGTATCAGACGTTAGGCCGAGGGAAATGTAGCCTGCCTGTTGGGTTCCAACTGTAATCTCCTTCAAAGTAGCCACCTTGCGACTCCACACACTTCGTCCAGCGGTCCTTCCATTGCTGGAAACATTTCTGGAAGTCCTGTTTTTGAATAGCTACCAGCCGCGTCGTCGCGTTCTACACGATGTCCTCTCGGCCCTCAAATCGGGACCCTTCCAGTGACATCTTCAGCTTGAGGAACAACCGGAAATCACAAGGAGCCATGTCTGGATAGTAAGGAGTCTGGCGAGCCAGAGGAATTACGTGTTTGGCCCAAAAATATGGGATCAGGTGCGAAGAATGGGCCGGGGCGTTGTCATGTCATGATACAGCCGCCAGTTGCGTGATTACCACTACGTATGCCCAAATCATCCGTGAAAATGACGCGTGCAGAACCATCGCTAATCTCAACGTCAAGAGCAATTTCTTGGACGGTCAACAGACGATTTTCCATGATCAAGTTGAGCACTTGGTCAATGACGTGTGGATTTCGGCTTGTTGACCGCCTACCGAAACGCCGGTCACTGTCAACCGAAGTTCTGCCATCTTTAAAGCAGCCAAGCAATTTTCTTAATTGCATAACCCCCACAGTATCGTTGCCGAAATCCTGCTGAATCTTACTAATTCTTCGACCTTGGGTATCACCAGGATTTTGGCAAGACTTGATGCAGTAACGCTGTTCAAGGCGCTCCGTCATCGTGCGTGGGATGAAAACGTCACGAGCACGTGCTACACAGCCATGCACGCCGCCTGCCGGGCAGCCACGAGCACGTGCTACACAACTATGCACGCCGGCTGCCGGGAAGCCACGAGCACGTGCTACACAACTATGCACGCCGCCTGCCAGGCAGCCACGCGCACGTGCTATACAACCATACAGCCATGCACGCCGCCTGCCAGGCAGCCACGCGCACGTGCTATACAACCATACAGCCATGCACGCCGCCTGCCGGGCAGCCACGAGCACGTGCTACACATCCATGCACACTGGCCGCCAGATAGCGACTGACTCATCAGGCCAGGCTTACAAATCACGCATGCGCACTGAGGTCTACTACCGCACTTCGCCCACTTTTCCTCTCGGTTGTTCGCCTGTGGGCCACTGGATTGGTAAATGTCCTGAGTGGTGCGAGTGTTGAACCTGGGACCTTTCGTACACAGAGCACAACAACTTCACCACTCGGCCATCCCCACCCCTAATTCGCACTGTTCAGAAGTAATATGAAGTTTTGCATTGCAACCCAGGTAGATGTTAAAGTAACTCAATAGAAGCAAATTCCGGTAGACCAACCGGGCAATTCGGGTCATCAGAAATTCAGGTAAGTTAGTCGTGGTAAGAAATCCCGCTCGATCATGACAAAATCGCCGGTGTACGTGAGCGGTCTAAAAACATCAAAAGATGTCACCGAGATAAGATGATCAGATGTCACCGAGATAAGATGATCAGATGTCACCGAGATAAGATGATCAGATGTCACTTATCCGAGCTCATAAGCGGCAATAAAACAGGTAAAAACCGGCATTTGGGAGAACAATGCACTCAACCTACCTACAGAAGTGATGCCGTAGCTCGGTGGTCACCTCCTGTACGTGACGACTTTCTATCACCGGAAGTTCCACAGGTGACGTGTTATTGGCATGCCAAACCTGCTGACGACTCAGCTGATGATGACGTCACCGATCTGCGGGTCGCAGGTCGGGTCCGTTCGGGTTCACCGCGCTGAGGGACATCTTCTTCAACCCGAAGTTCCTCTACCATAAATCACTTGGCCTGCTGGCCAAGAGTCTGATAATGCAGGCACCACAGAGGTGCGACACCAACTTCGCCAGCTCTCTTACCGGTCACTTGTTCCAGGTAGGTCACGCGGACAGGAGGGTAGCGGTCACGCGGACAGGAGAGTAGCGGTCACGCGGACAGGAGGGTAGCGGTCACGCGGGGTGGAAGGTAGCGGTCACGCGTGGCGGAGGGTAGTAGTCACGCCAGACGGAGGGTAGCGGTCACGCGGGGTGAAGGGAGCGGTCATGCAGGGCGGAGGATAGCAGTTACGCGGAGTGGAGAGTAAGAAGCCACGTGGGACGGAGGATAGCAAAACTATAGCTGCTTAAAGATGGCCTTACCCTGTGGCACTGCACAAATGTCAGAGGCTGTATCCCAGCTTCCTGAGGCTGTATCCCAGCTTCCTGAGGCTGTTCTGAGGCTGTATCCAACCTCAGACAGAGGTTGCAGACCTCAAAACCACGGGTCAGACGGAGCTGAAAACTGTGCTGGTCGATTCAGACCACCAGATAACCCGACAGGCCGTTTTATAGCAGCATCTGAGCTACGTTGCCGTTAGACTCTTGTCGATCTGTGGTGGACAAGGACCCAGGTAGGAGTCCTTGTAGTGGCCCGGTAGGAGCAACGTTGTAGAGAGGGTACGAGTTGAACTTCAGTGCCCTCCGCTGGTATCCATTGTACTTATTTATGAAATATCTGCACTTACGCTGAATTTAGGCACAATATCGGTATGCCCCTATGGCAAATGTCACGTAAAGGGAGCCCACTTCAGGTAGACTTGCCTGCTTTTGCCTACTGCGATCCCCATCATATACCACTGTTCCACTCCACACCGGTACCCCTGGAGCCATACCGCCAGCATCACCTCCTCGATCTTCGCTAATGACACCGAATACAGACATCCTCCTAAAACTCCTCACCACTCTGCCCTGGCGTGTCCCGAAAGTGGCCTGGACCTGCTCCCCCTCCCCAATCACTACCCTGGCGTCTCCCAACTGTGCTCCCCTCCGCCACTCTGCCCTGGCGTGTTCCGACCATGAAGCACTTTCCTCATACCCGACGCTCTCTTCCCACGCCCTATTTTGTGCCCGACAGCTCATCTCTCTCGCTCTACGTCTCAGATACAATCACACGAATACCACACGCGCTGTCCACGTGCCACGGTGTCACGCAGCCCCGATGTCACGGTGTTCGGTCTGGGCCTGCTTTCCTCCACCACTCTGTCCTGGCGTGTCCCTCACGCACAAGGTGCGCCGTCATAGTGAGCCAGAGTCACTGGCTCATGACCTCACCACCGTGGCGGAGATTCGTGACCGAACCACCCGTCAGGACTATCACTTGTGTGTCCCCCGGTCCCGCACTGAGATGGGGAAGAGGGGGGATTTAGCTCCAGAGTACCACTCATGTGCAACTCGTTGCCAACCGAGCTGATACGGCTTCCCGTGCCGATTTTCGGTCGCCACCTTCGGCGGCACCTGCCTAACCTGCCGCCCGTGCCAGACTGATTTGCTACTCGCCCTGTTGTATTATATTTATATATTTATTTATATATTTAAAAGTAATTTTATATTATGACATGTATGAACACCGATTTAAATGTTCCGTGATTTGGACCTTCTCTGCTCTGCTGTTTTATCTTATTAACGTGAGGTTGCAATAGCCACAAGTCCATTGAGACTATTGCAACAATACAAGTATATGTGTTTATCTGTATGTCTGACAGTAGCGCGTCAGCGCGTGCGGCCTGGACCTGCTCCCCTCCACCACTCTGTTCCGACATCTCCCGACAGGAGCACGGCAGCGCCTGCGGCCTGGACCTAGTCGCCATCAACATCCAGCGCGGCCGCGACCACGGCGTGGCCAACTACACGGGCGCGCGACGCTGGTGCGGCCTGCCGCCGGCCGGCTCGTTCGCGCAGCTGGTGCGCCACCTGCCGACGCCGGTGGTCATCAGGCTGGCCGGCGCCTACCGGTCGGTCGACGACATCGACCTCTTCATCGGCGGCGTCAGCGAGACGCCGGCGCCCGGCGCCGTGGTCGGGCCCACCTTCCAGGCAAGCGGTCGCGCTGGGGAAAGCAGTCAGGCAAGCGGTCTCGCTGGGCGCTCGGTGCGCGCCGCGTCAGGATGGCAGGACGAGTCACAGAGGTGGTGGGCATGGTGACACGGCTGGCATGTTGAACCAGTTTTGTTTCCAAGCAGAGCCGTTAGCCGAACGGCATGCTGTTGTCGTTGTCGGTAGCGCAGTCGCACACTTTGTCATCGCCCCACTCCATCCGCACTGTTCGGTAGATAGTGTGCAGGGCTTTTGAGCGCATCAACTGCATTGGTTATAGAGCGCCCATAGCCAATACGCATTGTTCGCAAGCTTTTGCGTATGCAAATCGCGTCCACTCAGGGCAACGGCAGTTCATGTGCCATCAGGAACGGGTGAATTATGGAGCTTGCGTGCTTCACACAATCAGGGCGCCGGCATGGTCAAGGATTAGCACGGGAAAGATCGACGCTCGTTAGCCAATAGCTCGTCAGCACCTGAGCCACTGCTCATGTGAACGATGCACGGAAATAATACATCGAAAATGGACTTAAAATCCGTTCCAAAGCTATCACATACTTGGCCTATGACGTCATGTCATGGTGCACTCCACTACATGTTCGGTGTTCCATTTCCAGCGGAGAAGCCAATGCAGGGGTGGCAATGAGCGGGGTTGGCGACAGGCCGCATATGATGTATGCATGTATGTGTATGTATCTGTACGTGATGTATCCTTGTATGACGGAGAGTTCGGCGCGTAAATCGGCTCCGAAAAATGGCGGGCATGCCGTGCGTCATCGACGCTCCCCTCCCGCCAAATTGCGCCGCCGCCGCCACCGCTGACGCCACCATCCCTCGCGCCGCAGTGCATCGTCGGCAACCAGTTCTTCCGGCTGCGCTGGGGCGACAACTTCTTCTACGACCTGGGCGGCGGCGGCCGGCCGTGGCGGTTCGGCGCCGCGCAGCTGGAGCAGCTACGACGTGTCAGCTGGGCGCGCGTGCTCTGCGACAACGTCGACACCATCTCCGTCGTCCAGCCGGACGCCTTCCTCGCCCAGTCGGAGACCAACAAGCTGACGCCCTGCGACGAGATTCCCGCCATCGACCTGGGCTTCTGGCGCAGTGACACCTGAGCGGCGGCGGAGGGGGTGGGGTGAAGGGTGTCCAGATGTGCGACGGGTGGAAGAATGCATGGGGAGGCGAAGGGACACGCCAGCGAGGAATGTGGGAATGTACGGAGAGGCGAAGGAAACGCGAGGGTAGCCAACGATGGGTGCAGGAATGTGGGAATGTATGGGGAGGCGAAGAAATGCGCGAGGGTAGCCAGCGATGGGTGCTGGAATGCAGGAATGCATGGGGAGGCGAAGGAATCGAGAGGAGAACCGGGGAGGGAGGAAGGAAGGTAGGAGGGGGGGGGGGCGATGCATGGGGGGGTGCAGGAATGGAGCAAAGCATGAAAGACGCAGGAATATGCAAGGGGAGTCAATGAGGGTGTAGGAATGCGTGAAGCGGAAGAGAATGTGAAGTGAAGTGGAGACTGTGCCAAGCAGCCGAAAGTAATGGCTGCTTGACACCGGGATACGTGGACAGTGCGTGTGGTATGTTCGTATTTAAGAAGCTGAGGGAGAAAGAGAGATGTAGTAAAGCTATCAGGCACAAAATAAGGCATGGGAAGACAGTGCCAGGTATTAGGTAAGTCTAGAGGAGACGAAGCCGCACTGCGACATTCATGAAAGACGGTACATGAGTAGGAAGCTGCGAGAGGAAGAACATGAACGGGAAGCTGGGCGAGGAAGCATTGATCAGGAAGTTTGGCGAGGAGAAACATGATCGGGAACCTGGGCGAGGAAGACCGACAACAATAGACCTGGTGCAGAGCAGTGTCTGGTGCAGAGCGGCGGGTAAAGAGGAGACGTTAGTTATGTCTAGATGTAGTGAGTCAGGTCTAGATGTTGATGCCAGAGCTCGGACTTGTCACTGCACACTGGTGATGAGGGGATTCCAGAGTTCGGGCTTGAGACAGTAGCGGCACCGAGATACACCGAGGACGGGCATGGTCGGCTGTCTGTTGCAGCTGTCTGCTGCGCCTGTCTGCTGCGTCTATCTGTTGCAGCAGTCTGTTGCTGCAGTGTCTAGTTGCAGCTGTATGTTGCAGCTGTCTGCTGCAGCCGTCTTCTGGGTCTGTATGTTGCAGCTGTCTGTTGCGGCTGTCTGTTCCAGCTGTCTGCTGCAGCTGGTGCTGCAGCGATACGTAGCACTGGTTGCATGTGCATGCTGTGACGCGAAATAAAAATGGTACAAACTTTGAAACGTTCAGGAAGTAATAATTGCATGAAGAGTAAATTCACTGCAAGCTAATTACATGGAAGGCAATAATTACACTGGCAGTTCATACGCCTCGAATGAGCTGGAATGCGCCTGGAAACTCGCTTCATTTTGCGAAAATAATGTGGGCAGATTGAATGGTGAATTGCCTGTGCTGTTGACAAAAGCTTCTCACGGTTGGCACAACACGTGTGAACAACACGTCGCTTTTCATAAGACATTTTCCTCGGACGACTCGCACAACTTCGCGACATATGGCGAACAAACCTCTTGCATACGCCGTTCATTTCCTCAGCGATTCTATATTATAAATCATACAACACTATGTAACGATGCAATTGACGACATTTTCACAGCACAACTAATATATCCAGACACACGCCAACGATAGCGAACCAGCGTCAGGGGACTCTAAGCAAGATCACGCAATCAAGATCCAGCAAACAAGATGAACGACGTAGTGATAATGTCGCAAAATATTGCAATGATGACAATAATGTCAAGTCTCTTGCTCGTGCCTATTACTGCATTATTCTCGAACAGTATCCTTAAATAACTCCCCGGAATGCAGCTGGTACATTTTTAGACGCGCTGAGTACCACACTGATGCCTACGCCAGCATTGATTTTCCACAGATGCCTACGTAACTAGTATTTGGGACTCGAACATGCGTCGCTGATTATGTGAGATCGCGACATCGCTCATCGAATACAGAATACATTCAAATGATGGGCAAGTAATGTCGTTTTCTTTTAACCCTGGTAAATGCTCGCCAATTCCACACAACTGTTCATCAAGGTACAGACAGCCCATGCGAGTCAATCTTGTGTGCAGTTCGACACGATATGCACGAAGATAAAAAGGTGGAAATGCGGCATAGAGATATGTTTGGCAACCGAGCAAATAAAACGTAGATGCAGCATTACGGTTTCGTCGAGCAGGGCAGCGACAAACATACGTCCAATATTGAGAGGTGCGCGTCTATGCACAGCTTCGTTGCAAATGCAGCCTGCGTTTATATTCTGGACAATGTTCTGCTCTAAAAGCGAGTGCCAACAAGCTTCAGGTGAACCTTCGCAGCCAACGACAGGCATGCTAAACAAACAAAGCTGCCAAAGTTTGTTTGTATCTTTAAATTAATGCATAACCGGAGCACTGGGGCACAAATTGTTCAAAAAGTCGCGTGAAAGGCGGGGGGAATCTTACTGTTAATCCTATCCGCAAAACCCAATCGCAGCCGCACGCCTATCAGACCGATGCACGCCTACCCGCACCGACCAATAGCAGCGCGTTCAGCATTTCGCATTGAATTACCACATTGTCGTTGTCAATGTGGCCGGTATGCATGTCATGGAGCCGGCTCCTCCCAGTACGACAGGTCGACGACAGGTAGCGCAACACTGCCGCACGGTTGTGGAAGGTTGTCGCTAGATGGCAGCAGCAGCGGCCGCGGCTGCACTTCCCTCACGTTGTCTGAGGTGTCGCAGAGCACGAGAGCCAGGTTTGTTTTCCGCAGCTGTGTGTTCCGCCACGTCAGGTTACGTCACGCCAGGCTGGCTCCAGCTGGACCAAGTCCGATCAATTTTGTTCGGCATTCACTGCAGTTCGAATTCGTTGTGAAAATAGTGGCTGTCAATCCGCATCATGTATTAGCAAATAATGTATAAATGCGTGGAAGCCAAATTATGGCATGAAATGGCAAACATGGAAAATGAAGTACCCTAGCTCTGATTGGTCCGAGAATGAACAGTGCGCAAAATCACACATTGTCATTTGCGGCTCGGACTGGTTCTGAGAAACTCAATGCTGAAACAATGAATCGGTGGTACATACATCTCTGTCTGGCCGCGCGCGAAGTTGCAGCATCACCTCGGTGGTGATCCCACTCACACATAGTGGACGTATGCACACACTCCGTCACAGCATAGCATGCACACACTCCGTCAGCCAGGGTCGGCACGACCCAGGGCCCGCCCTTCACTGCGACATGAGCCGAAATAATTCAGAGATTAACATTCAAAGAAGTAACATTCAGGGAACCCATCGCTCGGGCCCAATCACCCAGCTCATCCATCCAGCTCAACCATCGCTCAGGCCCCATCACTCAACTCAACTATCCAGCTCAGCCATCCAGCTCAACCATCCAGTTCAACCATCCAGCTCAACCATTCTGCTCAACCATCCAGCTCAACCATCGCTCAGGGCCCACTATTCAGCTCAACCATCGCTCAGGGCCCACCATTCAGCTCAACCATCGCTCAGGACCCATCACTTAGCTCAACCATCGCTCAGGCCCCATTACTCAGCTCAACCCGTGGTTATTGGTTTTACGACACGTCGACCGTTGAGTCATGTAGCGTCGCCAATCTCTCACGCCGATTGGCCGCGGGCGAAAAGTAGCGACATGTGAGACTCGAACCCACAATCATTCCATTGTGAGACGGGCACCTTACCCCTGGACTACTCGTCCCCACACTCAACTCAACCATCCAGCTCAACCATCGCTCCGGCCCCGCCAAAGCCACACTCGTCAGACCGTTCACGCACCGGGAGTGAAGCGCAGCCGCGGGTCGGCCGTCTCGTACCAGAACCGGTCGCCGGTCTTCAGCCGCACGAATTGGTCCGTCAGAAGGCAGGCGAAGGTCGGCCCGACCACGGCCCCATCTATCGGCGCCTCCAGCAACCCGCCCACGTACAAGTCGACGTGGTCCATTGATCTGTCGAGGCGCACACGGTCAGGCGAGCGGGCGATTTACCACTTGCTACTCGGTGAACGGAAGTGATCTGAAGAGAACAGCGAACGCGCCTCCGAATGATCGATCGCGTTTTTGTAAGCTGCTTTCACCGCTGCTTGCATTCTATCTCCATCTGCATTGCGACGCCCTCAGCTCGCCGATTCACTATTGTAGCAATTCTTATTTTGTATTCTCATATAATTATGATATTCAATGCCTTACAACGCACCTCCAAAATAGCACGCATGATGTGGTATATGTTAGAATATATAGTGGTGATCTGTTTTATCTTGGCATATATTGTGGTGATCTTTGATAACTTAACATATTTTAGTGAATTTTAGCCGATATTTTAGCATGTAAACACCCATATATATATATTCTAGTATGTAGGTCTTTGTATATTTCACGGTAATATATCGCTCCTACTACAGGACTCATGCCGTCTGCTTATGCCTCAACTCACGCTTACACCTCGCACGTCTCCACGGGTCCGGCGTCGCCTCACCTGTACACCGTCTGCAGCTGGTCCACCTGGCCGGGCTGGCGCACCAGCCGGCGCAGGTGTGCGAAGCTGGCGGCCGGCGGCAGGCCGCACGCGCGCCGCCACACGTTGTAGGCCGGCAGGCCGTGGTCGCGGCCACGCTGCACGTTTATTGCGCCAAGGTGGAGCCCGACCGGCGCCCCGTCGGCCTCGAACAGGTGCGCCGTGATCTGTTGACAGGCGGGCCGTGGTCTGTTGACAGGTGGTCCGTGGTCTGTTGACAGGTGGGCCGTGGTCTGTTGACACTGGCGGATCTAGCCCACCGGTTTGTGGGGGGGGGCAACTTTCGGTTTTCGGCGTCAGCCCCTCCCCTCCCCCTCCCCCAGTGGCGTGCTAGGAATTGCGTCAGGGGAGGGGTCGAACGGATTTGGAGGGTGCCTATTCTCCCACTATTTTTGGTCAAAAGCACCGGATTTCGACCACTATTTGGCAAAGGGGCCAATTTTTAAAATAAAATAAAATAAAATAAAAATAAAATACAAATTGACAACACAATTACCTGTGTAGGGGCCCCAGCCTACCTCAACCGTTTCTATGTTACCGGATTTTTGTTCTTGTTTACCAAAACGTTCACGTTCACGTTCAACGTCTTGTACTACATCAACGTTCATACACACTGGCGGATCCGATTTTGTCAACTCTTGCTGTAAGCAGAACTTGAGCAGCATGGAACCTTCGATGTGTGTCAGAATCTGGATCAGCCAGTGTACCTCCTCTTGCTATTCTTCTTGAAAAAAATCAGTCAATGTAGCCTGTCTCTTCATCTTAGCAACCCCAACACTAACATACGAAACATGCTGCTCAGCTGGGCTCGACTGGTCACTCGCACAAAACATCCTCTTCAAATTCCGCTTTCGAAATCTGGCTCACTGGGTCCGCTTGCCCGTTACTGGCTAAACAAACTTCATGAACCTATCTGACGAAGGAATAAGGAAACTGCTGATTTCGTCATCTCTTGCTGTAAGCAGAACTTCAACCGCATAGAACCCTCGATGTGTCAGAATCTACTATCCTACCATATTGTGCTTCCAAACAATTATAACAAAATACCTTTAAAATTGGAGATTATTTCAACCGGAACGCTATTTTTTAACCTCGCCAAAGGTTACTGCATTTTAATTAAGTTTACTTTTGTTGGTTTGGGGAGGGCCAAAAGACACTATGCCCCCCCCCCCCCTTTGAAGCGCTTGGGGGGGCATGGCCGGAATGGCCTCCCCTGTATCCGCCAGTGTCTATTGACAGATGGTCCGTGGTCTGTTGACAGGTGGTTCGTGGTTTGTTGACAGGTGCGCCGTGATCTGTTGACAGGCGGGTCGTGGTCTGTTGACAGGTGGTCCGTGGTCTGTTGACAGGTGGTTCATTGTATGTTGACAGGTGCGCCGTGATCTGCTGACAGGCGGACCGTGGTCTGTTGTCAGATGATCCGTGGTCTGTTGACATGCGGATGTGGATATTGACAGATGGACCGTGCTCTGTTGACAGGTGTATCGTGGTTTGTTTAACGGTGGGGCATGGTCTATTTACATGTGGTCCGTGGTCTGTTGACAGGCATGCCGTGGTATGTTGACATGTGTGTCCTGGTATGTTGATAGGTGTGTCATGGTCTGTTGATAGGTGAGGATGGTCTGTTGACAGGTGTGTCGTAGTCCGCTGACAGGCATGCTATGGTATGTTGACATGTGTGTCCTGGTATGTTGACAGGTTGTCATGGTCTGTTGATATGTGAGGGTGGTCTGTTGACAGGTTTGTCGTGGTTTGTTGACATATGGGTGTGGTCTGTCGCCAGGTGAATCAGGCTGTGCTGCCAGATGGTTAGTGGTCTGCTGACAGGTGATACGTGGTCTGTTGACGCATGGGCTATGACTTTTAGGACAGGTAGGCTGTGGTATGTTGACAGGTGGGCGCGGTCTGTTGGCGGACCGACCGTGACCAGTCAGCAAATGGGCAACGAATGACCATTTATGGCAACAAAAATTCAGCATGACAAGGGCACCACGACCGGGAACTTCTCCGCCACGCAGCAAGCAGCACCAGCTCCACCAGCTCGCGACGCGACATGACCTGTGCTGACCTGCGAGGTCAGGTGACCGTCGACGGCTCTGCTGCACGAGCTCAGCTGGCCGCGCACCAGGTTGTCCAGCTGGGTCGGCTGATACAGCCGCGTCGGGTTGAAGTAGAAGCGGTGCAGCTGCGTGAAGCTCTTCGTCTTGCCGAACGGGCCCAGCAGTGCCCTGAGACGACGTGAGCCGGGGTATCAAGGCAATGGTGATGGAAGACTAATGTCAAGCCGCCCAGTTGGTCCTGCCACCACATGGGGTCGGGTGGCACCCACCGGTGTTTATTTCGGAAAATTATTGGAGGGATGACAAAATACATGAAGGCAATGGACAGCCCTAAATTGATTGGGGACACACTCCATATGGTCCCATGTTGAAAGTTAAAGTTATTGGGAGGGGGGTGCCGGAAGCCAACACTGAAGGGGCATGTTCCCCCTGAGAAGCATATAAAACAACACGTGCCCAATTGGTGCCTACTGGCACCAATTGGGCACGTGATGGCACTAAGACATTGTGTTCGCCGTTTCAACGATGAGTTCATTTGCACAGCATATAGCCGGAAGAGGATATTAATCTTCCCGCTTCGCCAGTAGCGACAAAGATCGTTCGTATTTGATGCACCCATGCGAGGCGAGCTGCATATGACATAAAACTAGATACACCCCAACTCAACTTCCTTCCTCGTCATTGGTGAGCTTAAAATCGGAGCAATGCTGGACCCGAATTTTTGTCCTGAAACCGGGTTCCACCCGCCCCAGCGCCATTTAACCTGAACCAAACCAAACCAAACCAAACCAAACCAAACAAAACAAAACCAAGCAAAACCAGATCAAGCCGAACTGAACCTGCTCGAGCCTAACCTAACGTAACCTGCCCAAACCTAACCAGGCGTAGCATAACCTAACACAGCCTAGCCTATCATTGCCTAACCCACAGAAGCTTGATAACACAACGCCTATGAACGTTCGATTTCCAAAGCCTACGGATATTCGACTCTGTTTCTTATGGCTGTATCAAAAATGAACGATCCTGCTTCGTCCCGACAAAGCGTGGAAGATGATCATACTCCTCCACTAAAGCCGATAGGTATCCATCAATTTGAGTAAGGGACGGTTTGATCTTCCACTTTTAATAGTGGACGGCCTTGTTTTTGCTGATTAGTGGATGCTTTTGATGGATAGGTCCTGCAACAACGTCTGCGCCCAACAATTTGGCTGTTATCACCTGCGTCATTCGTCACTCGGAAGTGGCCCAGTCAAACCCAACGCACGCTCATCAATGTCACGTAGTGCACACAACTTCACTGAGGACACCCACAACGGCTGTCCGTGTGGGGAGCAGATGCGTACCTTACTTGGCATACCATGTCTAGCACCTGGATCTGACTATTACGTCACACACCTGAGTCTGGCTACTACGTCACATACCTGGATCTGACTATTACCTCACACACCTGGATCCGCCTACGACGTCACACACCTGGATCGGACTATTACGTCACACGACTGGCTCGGGCTATCACCTCACGCATCTGGATCTGCCTATGACGTGTCACACACCTGGATCGGGATATGACGTCACACACCTGGATCCGACTGTGTCCGAAGCGGAAGGCGGCAGTGGCGAACACGTTGGCTGTGGCAGGGTCGATAGCATCCGAGTAGCCGGTGAAGTAGCCGCTGGTGGCGGACGTCAGGCCGGCTGCGGTAGCCAGTTCGGCGCCTGAAGTAGCCGCAGACAGTCATGGTCGGGGCGGGGTAGCAGGGTGGGAATGCAGTCATGGTGGTCTTATTTTTGAAAGCGCTAGGAACGAATTAAGGATGGAGAAGACAGGTCGTGACAATAAAACAGAAGTGCACTGGAAGTGCACGCAAACAACGTACATACAGCACGGAATGTAGGAGGGCCAGCTACTGTAAGATGACCGGTTGCCCGCCTACCTTGGAGACATTAGAGGGGCCATGTCCTCCGACAATACCAAGAGAATACGTAAGGGTGTCGCCACGGCAACGGGTGGGGGATGCCTCGTGATACTTAGCATCATGCACGTGGCATTGCACGGAAAAACTCGACATATGAACCCTCTGCTACCCTCTATCCAACAGGAAAACGGCAGACAATTTTCATGCGCTCAGCTTTAACCATGAACCAAAAGCCATGCGAGAGCGTCCATCTGGTAATCTTTTCCCAGTATTTTCCTCCTTGTATCCAAGTTGGATGACCTGAGGGAGAGCATGCCTACCGAGCAGCAGGTAAACTCGTTGGCCGTGATCCCCGTATTCACCTACTCGTATCCCCGTGGGATGACCTGAGGGAGAGCATGCCTACCGAGCAGTATGTTGGCCATGATCCCAGAATTCGCAACCCAGTTGGATGTCCTGAGGGACAGCATACCTACCGAGGAACAGTGGTACGCACTCATTGGCCGTGATCCCAGCATTCACAGTATCTATTCATCCACAGTATCCATCCACAATATAGTCACTATTCTATCGGTATTGCAGTGGGATGTCCTGAGCGAGAGCACGCCTACCGAGCAGCAGCGGCAGGTACTCGCTGGCCGTGATGTGCTGCATCATGGCCACGGTGATGCGGCGACTCTCCTGGAACAGCCGCTCGTCGTCCCAGTGCCGGTTGAGCTCGGCCAGCTCGGCCGCCACCAGGTTGTGCTGGCGCACCCACTGGGTGTGGGCGACCGTCAGCGAGATCTGCTCGTTCACTCGCGAGTCGCCTACCGGTGGGCCGTGAAGCAGGTCAGTGGTCGCCGTGGCTCCAGTGGGAGTTCGGCCACGGCGGGGGTCAGGGGTCACTATAGCTCCGGTGGGGGTTCGGCCGTGATGGGGGATCAGGCGTCATCATGGCGCCGGTGGAGGTTCAGCCTTCGGCAAAGAGCAAGTGCTTTTCAGAGGTCAAGGGTATACTGATACCGAGTGTCTCTTGGTACCAATACAAGGATTGAAGGGTCAGGGTGTCGCCGGGGACGTGGAGCAGCGGGAAAGCTTTGAGGATCATTCAGCTACATGATTATAAAGCAGCAGGTAAAATACTTGTTCAGCCATGCATAGATTGGACAGCGTTGGGGGTTTCTCTAAGTCACATAGGAAGCCACAGTTCCCCCGCAGCCTCTTAATATGACACCATATGACTATTCTGTGCTGCGGATGGCCCTACCGATGCGGATACTGCGCTTCTGCCGTGATTCAACATGAATGGGCTCCGTCGCAATCAACATCCAGCAGCCAGTCGCCATATGTCGAGCGCATAGCGACGTGGCGAGGTATAACGTCGTAACGAGGTATGACGTCGAGACGAGGTATGACGTCGAGACGAGGTATAACGTCGTGACGAGGTATAGCGTCGTGACGAGGTATGGCGTCTTCTCGTCGCTATTCCCTGGCCCCTGTGCGTCGCACAGCAGGGTTTTGTTCTTCGGCTGCCCTGTGCTGCATAAAGCAGTGGACTAAAGTACAGGAAGATGTTCGACACCGTCAAGATGCTGTCGTGTTTCCGCGCCGGGCGCCATGGTTATTTCCCGTCAGATCTCTGCAACATGAAAAATAGAAAACATTCGGGTCAACTGCCACTGCATGCAACCTTCATTAAAATAAGCTGAACCAGTCCTGAGTGCTGATACTGCACTATGCCAAACACGGTGGAAGGCCGATCGTGTACATAACAGATCGGCTGCCGGGTGGCCACCGATCGGCTACTTGGTCGCCACTTAGCTACCGCGTGTGGCCTCACCCGAGCGGAAGCAGTACCGGTCGGCGGCCATCGAGACGTTCCGGTTGCAGCCGTCGTCGGGGTCGGCGCTGATCGGCAGCAGCTCGCGGCCGTCTGACGTTGTCTGCAGAAGCGGGCGGCGACCAATCAGCGTATAGCAGCCCGCCGACAGCCAATGGGAGCGATTGTCACTCGGCCACCAAAGGCAGGCGGCGATAAATCAGCAGAGAGCACCCCGCCGACAGCAAATTTGAGCGATTTTCACTCGGACACCAAAGGCAGGCGGCGACCAATCAGCAGAGAGCACCTCGTCGTCGGCCAATGGGAGCGATTGTCTCTCAGCTACACGTTCTTGGTTGGATGCGTGACCTCGACAAGACGATGGCAATATCGATCGCAGGTCGGTATTCAACTTGGAAGATGACGCATGCGTCCTTGCCAAGCATGAATTGCATGGATATCTCAGCAAAAACGAATTACCCACAGTCGTGATAATAACTTTTGCCATGCTTGTCCCTGAATAATGAAAACCATGTATGATGCATGAATGGATTATAAGCTGACATGCTCTCTGCGATTTGACAGCCAATCATCGGCCTTTGACCCACACTCTATTTTGCCACACTGTTAGTTTATGCAACTACGAACTGCAGAGAGCAGCCTATCTTTTCCTGTCTCTGAAGGGATTGATGTTGTCTTCCGACGTCCGTGAAAGTGTACCCGAAGGTCGCAAGGTGTACAATTTTTAGATGTGTACATGCAACCAGCAAACCCAAGTGGGACACATCTGGGTCGAAAATAATTCCATTTTTCAACAAAGATTCTATTCACTGATCGCTATGTGCATGGCAGAATTTAGCATCATTTCCCGGCCAAAAACACACACATTTTGATTAACCCACGTGCAGTACATGTTTGGGTATACTTACACTAAAGAGGCTTTGGCTCTTCCTGTGCTACACAAGACAGTTCCTTCCCTATGTCAGTTCAAAGAACGCTGGTCACATGCACTCCTCTAGGTTCTCCAGGTCACATCAACAGCCATGGTAGTTCTGAATCACCAAGAGAAAAACAGCTGCACTACAGAGTTCTGACCACATGCAAGCGTACGTCTCATCTAGGTTCCATAAGAAACTGCAATTTTCGACCGTTGCAGCCGAAGCTACAGTTTATCTGGATCTTCTAAAAATATGTTGTTCGACTGGTTTACTTGCGAATACGTGGCTGCCCTGGCTCACAAAAAAAACTGCGCTCCCTGAGTCACAGAAGAAGCTGCGGTTCCCCATGAGCTTGGAAAGGATGCGGTTCGTTATGCTACAGAAGATGCCGCTGTTCTCACTGGGTTAGATAACGAGCTTACGGTTCCCCAGGCCATGCAAGAAGCCGTCGAACTCCTGAGTATCATACGATCTGCAGTTGAACTGACCCACATGCGAAGACACGGTTCTCCTGGATGATATGACTCACATGTTGCAGAAGATGCTGCCGGTCGCACTGTTATCTGGATGGCAGGTCCACCGACAGCGTGGTTGCCTGGATGGCCAGTCTGCCGGCGGTGTGGTTACCTGGACGGCCAGCCTGACGGAGGTGTGGTTACCTGGACGGCCAGTCTGCCAGCGGTGTGGCTGCAGAGCGAGCTGAGCTGCTCGTCGCTGGACCCGTAGATGTTGGAGCCGTCGATGAAGAACGTGATCTGGTTCATCTGCTGACGTGGACCTAGAGGCACACGAAGGGGAGGTGCAAGCGACCAAAAGCAAGATTTATATTTTCCTGTCACATCATATTACATGATAGGTGAACATCTCATGTGATGGTATACTAGTAGCATGTGGATGGCAAATAAACATGATTTAAGGGCCTGGCGCTCATTGGTTGATTCTTTATTGTGTTTTGGGGCGCAAGTAGTCTGATATATTGAGATCACCTGGTGCTGATCGATCCGGGTTGACGGAAGATATTCTCCCAGGCTGAATCTACTCAATGTATCACTCGATCACAAAATTCCACTCCAGTAGCAGAACTTTGACCGCGATTTTAGCGTGCCGTCAATGGTCCGGCAAAGCTTCGTTCAGTGGCTACGGAAGTTTTACGGAACCCGTTTACATGTGTGCTATAAACCCGAATTTGCATGGATTGCTCTGGAGTATTTCCGGACCGGAAAGCACAGCGAACTTTCAGACCTGTGGAGCTTAGTTCAAAGCACCGAGTCCTAAATCCTGTTGAAAGATGTACAACCATTTGGATCGGGATGCCAAAACCTTCATATGATTTGAGAGATATTAGCGCTCGCTTCAGGCAAGGAGGGGGCAAGAATTTCCGTCGTCCAATGTCAACAAAAACTATTGGCTCTTCTACAGCGCATTCGCCTCCTAAGTTACGCAGCATCGCCAACCTCTCGCGCCGATTGGTAGCGGGTGAACTCGGCAATCAGGCCGGTTGTGGGATTTGAACCCGCGATCCTGCGATGACGCCGAAGCGTATTGCATGCTTGTCACCGCATGTCGAATGTTTTACCGCAACCCACTCAGTCATAACCCGCTATCGCAACCAGCCGTCAGCACAGGTCAGGCACGCGCCACGTCTCGAAACGGCGACTCCTCAGGTCGAGAGCGCGACGAACCGTAGGAACTGTTGGCCGGTGGGTTGCTGGGGCTCCGCGGACGCCATAGCGGGGCGGGGATGGCCGAGTGGTTAAGGTGTTGAGCTCTGGATACAAAAGGTTCCGGGTTCAACACTCGCACCGCTCGGGACATTTCCAAATCCCGTGGCCCACCGGCGAAAGTGCGGGTGGCGCCATTAGCCGTGAATGTGCGTGAAGTGCGTCGAGAATCACCCTCGACAAACGAACAAACGGGCGCCACAGCCGACTGACCGTACGAGCAGAGCGGCGTCGGCGCCGACCGCACGAAGTCCAGACAGCTGACGTTGTTGACGGGGAACACGGGGTCGTTGGTGCTGACCAGCAGCGGCATGCACTCGGGGTGCAGCAGGCTGGGGTCGCGCTCGATCGCGGCGCCGCAGCAGCGGATGGCGGAGCCGTCCCGCGCTGCACGCAGCAGAAGGCAAAACCAGTCAAAAAGGTGGCAGCACCAGTCAAAAAAGGTGGCAGCACTAGTCGAAAAGGGACCAGCATTAGACAGACTGGCACCGGCACCGACAGCAGTTCGGAGCTCACCAAACTCACTGCTGATGCAGGGGCGGATCCAGAGATTGTCAAGGGAGGAACATGTCCGGAGGAAAGCCTTTGATTCGAGGGGCGTCTCTGGCTGAAAAACTCGAGGGGACTCGAGCCCTCCTGAGAGGCGCCTTATTATCTCCGGAAAGGGGTGCCTCTGATTGAAAAATTTGAGGGGGGTATACACTTGGGCCTTCCCGAAGAAACGCCGCTCCTCCCGAAGGGGTGCCTTTTCTCTCAAGGGGGACCTAAGCTGAAAAATTCGAGGGGTGTGCACTAGAGCTTTCTCAGAGAGGTGCCTTTTCCCCGTCGCAGTCGCGCCACCTTCCCATGGAGGACACATCATACATGCCCTCAGTGTCTCCCTCCCCTTGCATCCGCCCCTGCTGATGTAAGTAGCCTGCTGATGATCAGGCCTTGTGATTTCACACGGTAGGTTTGAGGGGAGTAGCATGTATTATAACTTCAAGTTCAGTGGGCGAAGTTGTAAATTACTTTGCACGCTATGCATATGTATATTACCACATCTTTATTAACATTTTTGACATTGTCTGTCACAATTCCCGAGAGTTTGATGTTCTACGGTGCTGCATTCATGATTTCAGCAGGTGTACAAGACATGCAATGCATGCTTGTGTCAACAGAATTGAAAATGTACGATGGCAAAATACACCAACCCAAGTTTTATAGCAACTGCACTGTTAAGAGTTCAGGGGCAAACCACACGGGCGGCGCCACCGCGGATGACGGGGGGGGGGGAAGGGTTCCCTCAAACTTCACGAAGCTTTTTGGCCTGAACTTCGTGAAGCTGTGACGCCGATGGCGTTACATGGAAGGAGTCAACCTGAAGGAGTCAAGTTATTTATATTATATAATATATATATATATATATATATATATATATATATATATATATATATATATATATATATATATATATATATATATATATATATATATATATATATATATATATATATATAGATAGAGATATATAAATAGATAGATAGATACAGGTATCCATGCAGCTGTTCTGTTCTCAGTGAGAGTTCTCCGAGTTCTGCGAGTGGCCAGAGAGTACCTTTTCCGGCGGCGGTGGCCGAGATGTCGTGGTCAACAAACTGGCCCCACTGCATCATCAGCAGGCTGACCGTCGCGTCGGCGTGGTACTCGTCGGTGAAGACGAAACGCGACACCTGGCGGCCGGCCGGCAGGTGGCCGCCGTCAGAGGCCGCGCGAGGGTGGAACACCCCTGCAGTCGGCCGGGGACAAGGTCAGACACCTCTGCAGCCGTCGCGGGCGTGGTCGCCCACCCCTGCAGACGGCCGGCGAGAAGATCAGACACCCCTGCAGGCGGCGGCGAGACGCGATTGGAATGTCGCTGTGGGCTGTAGAAGCGAGCTCACTTTTCACTTGAGTTCAGCTTGCCAGTCATTGCATACACATTTGACTTGATGTGGTTTAAACAAAGATAATGGGCTTCTCATCGAGATGGTTCATGTGTGCAGTAAACAAAATTTGGACCGTAGATTCTAACCGACCACCCTTGCGAGTTTTGTTCAGAAGCTGAGGAAGTATTTCGATTTCCCGTACTTTGGGTCCTGATAGAGAGAGCATGAAAACTGACGTAATGTGTGTTCTGAAGAAATTGTATTTAAGGAAATATAAAGGGGAATTTAGTAAGTTTGTCACGTGTCTCTGTTCAATGCTTACTTTTCAGCCTAGCGCAGGTTGGGTGCCTTCCGTACGATATTGCTGTTGCTTTGTTATTACTGAGGAAGTTATTAGTGTTACCTACGTGTGACGAAAAGTTGAACATTTGTTACTAACTATGGAAACTACTTGTAATATATGCCTCTGAAGAGCAAGAAGAGGAATGCGGATAGCAATCTGAGAACGAAGAAGATACAAAAACGTATATAGGTGCAGGAACAAGGGGAATGGGGCCATGCCCTCCCCCCCGCCCTCCCACACACACACACTTTTTCATGAAAATTTAGCATTAATGTTTGTTTGTTTGTTATTTGGGCTTTAGGGCACATCGACCATAGCATTAATGTTATGACGATGCATGGTAACATGGTATGCATGGTAAGAATCAACTTCAAAAGATGCTTTGCTTCACGTCTTTGCACCCCTCACCTCCCGCACACTTTTTGAAACAATTATACGCCTTTGTGTACATCTACATAACATCTGCATTTACACCTACATTTCCATCTGCATCTGCATCTGCATCGGTAGTAGGATCTGGTCCGGGCTGATGTCACGTGACACTCATTGCGCGCTTATTTTGGTTAACTTGGAGATGTCAATTGTTTGCGGACCGCTGAAAATCCACGAGGTCAGTATCTCCTAACGACGCACCAATATCAGACCTGCCTGCTGCTGCATGTCGGAACAGAGAGTCGGCGAGCTCACCGTCCTCGTAGTCGGGGCCGACCACTCTCCTGAAGGCGGTAAGCGCGGAGCCCCAGTGGGGGTTCAGCAGGTTGTTGCAGGTGCCGTCGGCGGTGCGGTAGCGGACGGTGACGTCGCAGACGGGCGGCGACGTCCGGCAGGAAGGCGGCGGCCGCACCGGCACCAGCTGCCGCACGTGCCGGAACCACGGTCCCGTCATGTTGTGGCTGTCGGAACCACGGCCATGTTGTACTGTAGCTGTTAGAACCACGATCCCGTCATGTTGTGGCTGTCGGAACCACGGTCCCGTCATGTTGTGGCTGTCGGAACCACGGCCATGTTGTACTGTAGCCGTTAGAACCACGATACAGTCATGTTGTGGCTGTCGGAACCACGGTCCAGTCATGTTGTAGCTGTCGGAACCACGGTTCCGTCATGTTGTGGCTGTCGGAACCACCGGCTGCTGTGTGCCCACGGCCTCGTGCTGTGGACGTGGCACCGCTGATCCGCACTGTCGTGGCTGTCGACACAAGTAATCCGACAGCCGGCCGTCGGAAACGGGAACCGCTCTGCAGCGGCTGCCAAGACGACCCGTCATATCTCTACTGCTGGACTGTAGCCCGCCACATCTCCACTGCTGGGCTGACAGCGTAGCATAACCTCCACAGGTCATAACCTCCACAGTTCATAACCTCCACAGTTCATAACCTCCACAGTTCATAACTTCCACAAAATCAACGCTGTAGCCCGCCATATATTTACTGCTGGGCTGTAGCCCGCCACATCTCCACTGCTGGGCTGTAGCCCATCATATCTCCACTGCTGGGCTACAGCCAGCCATATCTCCACTGCCCGCCATATCCCCACTGCTGGGCTATTACCCGCCATATCTCCACTGCTGGGCTGTAGCCCACCATATTTATACTGCTGGGCTATAGGTCGCCATATCTCCACTGCTGGGCTACAGCCCGCCATATCTCCACTGTTGGGCTACAGCCCGCCATATCTCCACTGCTGGGCTATTGCCCGCCATATCTCCACTGCTGGGCTGTAGCCAGCCATATCTCCACTGCTGGGCTGTTGCCAGCCATATCTCCACTGTTGGGCTGTAGCCCACCATATTTATACTGCTGGGCTATAGGTCGCCATATCTCCACTGCTGGGCTACAGGCCGCTATATCTCCACTGCTGGGCTATTGCCCGCCATATCTCCACTGCTGGACAATAGTCCGCCATATCTCTACTGCTGGGCAATAGTCCGCCATATCTCTACTGCTGGATTGCAACCCGCCATATCTCCACTGCTGGGCTATTGCCCACCATATCTCCACTGCTGGGCTATAGCGCACCATATCTCCATTGCTGAGCTGCAGTCAGTCATTATGTGATTGTCGAGGCCTTAGAGCGATATTACCTAGCTGCGAGACTCAGAGCCGTCATGGCTGAAAATCGACTTGAATTGTTGTTCACGGTCAGAGGGCTTCCACAGCACGGGCTCACCGCGCTCAGCGGTATTCTTCTTCGATGTGTCAGATGGGTGTAGTTCGAACCCCGGCAGCATATCGCCTGAGAAGAGGATCATTTCCTCACGATCATTCGATAGTGGGTTGCCGGCGTTCGCAACCAAAAACAAAATGGCCGAAGCCAGGCAGGAGGATGTACGATAGGAAGATCACGAGGATAGGAGCAGTACAGGTACGATGGTTTGGCACATTTGTAGTGGAACACTTAATGTATATAACAATAGCCATGTGTTCGCCTATATGCAATTATGAACAGTTGAAACTACTTCTGGGTCCCACATAATTAGTCTGCACACCGCATAGCACTAATTGACATTGTTAAATATTTAAAAAGTGAAACTAATTACCAATAATTCACGATTTGGGGCAAATGCCCCGAGGTGTTCAAACTTATGACGTCATAGGTTAGCAAGCCGACATGACATGATCAAATCCGTTGCACCATGAGGTCGGCCAAGGAAAACAGATGACCTATGCCAAACGGCGGGGCGTCGACGGACTGAGTTGTCCCATCGGCGTCAGAAACCCACAGGGCGGGGAGAGGGTTGCAACAATATGCTGCGCCGGGGGCGGGGATGGCAGAGTGGTTTAGATGTTGAGCTCTGGATACTAAGGTCCCCGGTTCAACACTCGCACCGCTCGGGACATTTCCCAATCCTGCGGCCCGCCGGCGAAACAGTACGGGCGGCGCCATTAGCCGTGAACGTGCATAAAGTGCGTCGTAAACCACCCAATAAATCAACAAACGTTCTGCATTCACTTGCAAAGCAATTAACAAGCAAACCCCTGCCCAAGCAAACACCAACAAGCAAAGCAAACTGTAACAAGCAAAGCAAACCAACAAGCAAAGCAAACCAACAAGCAAAGCAAACTGTAACAAGCAAAGCAAACTGCAACAAGCAAAGCAAACCAACAAGCAAAGCAAACCAACAAGCAAAGCAAACTGTAACAAGCAAAGCAAACTGCAACAAGCAAAGCAAACTGTAAGAAGCAACTCCTGGCCGGACGAAGGCCGACAGCGGCCGCCGACGGCAGTGCGGCCGGCGCGCAAGAGCCAGACTCAATCGGTCATGATGCGCTTGCCGGCCCAGCCGTTGACGATGCCGTCGCGCGCGCGGTGCCCGGCGCCGCCGACCAGCTGCTGGTGCCTGAAGCTGGCCGAGCCGGCCGGCAGCTGCACGCCGAGCAGCTGCGGCCGCCGCTCCAGCCGGTCAAGCCGGCCGAGCCGGCCGAGGCTGCTGGCGCGCACGACGTGCAGGTAGGCCGCGGTCACGGACAGCGGCTGCGCGGCGGTCAGGAGGTCGTCTCGGGAGTTGACCTCTGCGGCGGCAAGAGGTCACGCAGATCATACCGGTCACGCATCGGCCAGGAAAGAAATGTATCGGTGGAGCCAGCGTTAGCAGGTGACCCTGCCGCGGATTGCACGCAGCATATGGGTCATACGTGCCACACACAGCTCAAGGTCATACATCAAGGTCGTCAGCCCGGCCCGCCCGGTCAGCCTGATCTGTTTAGGTGCTGGTTTGTGAGCGATATGCTTGCTATGGCCATGTTAAAGCCTATGGGGGTTCTTGCAAGTGGCAGTTTTCTTCAGCCCCCGTGGCACCTCCCGAACACCACCACCAAATTGCTTGGGTACGCTTGACATGCATGTTGTCTTGAAATAAGATGAGTAGATGTATTGTGTTGATGGTTGTGACACAATTGACTAGGTACGTTAAGAGCGAAACGGCTTTAACACGCGTCCTGGAGGGCTTCTGAAAATTACGCGCACTGGAGGGGGGGGGGCGGATTCCGCCCCCCCCCCCACTAAGATCTCGGCTCCTATTAAAGCTGGAGAAACGAAATTGGCAGAGTGGATGGGTACCGTAGTGAACTCTATTGTGTGCAAATTTCATGACCTTAGGTCAATATCTTGAAGGTCAAATGAGGCCACATTTTTCAAAGTTTTCTTGTTTTGCGTGGCTTGGCTTGTCATTGTTACGGATCGCTGTGATTGTGTTTAAATGCTCCAAAATTGGCATCAGTGATGTTTTGGACATTACTAATGGGGCAATGCAGATGATAGACCAAACATTTGACCTCAGGTCACCTATATAGCAGCACTTTATCAGGTCAGTTACCTGTTCCAGTTACCGGAACCGTGCCGCCCGCCCGACTGCTCCGTCGGGCAGCTCGGCGCAATCGGCTTCGTGAAGAAAGGAGTGAAGTACATGAATATAGTATGGAAACGCAATGACAATCGGTACAAATGACAAACAGTAGGGCATTTATGACAACATTCCAGTTGATCAAGTTTGGTTCCATTAACCTGTCATGAACTTGACCTGACTTGACCTCGGTGACCTAACATGGCCTTGAAACTATATAGGATATCAATATACATCAAACAAGTCGCTAGTGTTGCCAAGAACACTTCCCCTTTGCGAACATACGGGAAGCGCATCATCGCCTATTTTCGTGGTCTGGCGCTAGGAATTTTTTATTTATTTAACGGCCCCTGACTTGAAAACTTTTCTGCTGATTTTCATTTTCCTTCCTTTAAATTACGCGCTGGTCATTTCTAGGCAGGTACACAGAAAATCGCGTTTATCCACCGGTAAACTCTGCAGTTATCTACGAAAAACCGGAGGGGTGGGCGGATTTCGCCCCCCCCCCACCTCCAGTGCGCGTGTTAAGATAATTCATACTCAATGCTAGTACAATACCGAAGCTGCCACCATAACTGCGGCGAATTGTCCGATATCTGTCACCTGAGCCCATAGGCAAGTACCAGGTTTTTGTGTGGTAAATTGTCGTTCTCATATCAAATGCAGCAGCAGCCTATCTCATTTGGCTGTATGCAGCTTCATTGGGTTTTTCAATGTGGGGCTTCCTTTGGTGAGCTGCCCATAGATCAAGACAGCCAGCACATGGGTGCCTCGGGATGCAAACAAGAGATACAACAGAATGTGTTTATACCCATACAATTTACATTCCTTCTGTAATTTCTATTTTTTTATTTCTTTTTGCAGGTAGACCACCACTGATTAGTAGAAAGGAAATGCGACCCTGGAAAAACCGTGGGCAGGTAGCAAGCTAGTAACGCCCACATAATTCCCAGGGTCACAAAATGAAAATGCTAGGGGAGTACATGTTAGGTTTTGACCTCTGGATCGATGTCTTCGGAGCCGACTAATTTTCTGAGCGCATATGACTTGTTTGTCTATTAGGTGATTCACACGCACTTTATTCA
The DNA here is from genome assembly GCA_034440615.1 of Ashinkailepas kermadecensis. NCBI lineage: Eukaryota > Metazoa > Arthropoda > Thecostraca > Neolepadidae > Ashinkailepas > Ashinkailepas kermadecensis. The sequence continues at coordinate 64,290 of JAOTOM010003841.1, forward strand.
CAATATCGACTAATGGCGCCGCCCACACTGTTTCGCCAGTAGGCCGCGGGATCGGGAAATGCTCAGAGCGGTGCGTGTGTTGAACCCGGGACCTTGGTATCCAGAGCTCAACACCTTAACCACTCAGTCATCCCTGCCCCTTAGCGCGTACGGCATATCTGCAAGTGTTTTCCTGTGCACAACCCAGTTTGCTAGCGCAGCTTTAGCACCAGCCAACAGCAAGATAACGATGCAGTTGATGGTGTAGTAGGCGTGGCTACTCTTGAGGCCAGGAACATCGACCAGCTGTATTTTCGTCACCGCTGTTTAAGGAAGCTAATCTTTGCCAATTTCGAATGGCAGCTTAACCTATAAGTTGACCAATATTTGTGGCGGCTATATCAATACGAGCGTAACAAAACACCTAGGCGCTTGTGTTACAAGGACGTCTTTTTAGCAGATATCCAGCGAATGTTTCGGAGACCCAGGATCATACATGGAGGTCATACACAAGGTCATGCATGCATGGAGTGCTGATATGTACACTGTACTGTGCTCTGTGCACTGTGCACACACTTGAGACGCTTCGATAGCCCAATAAGATTCAGACTCCGATAACACTCAGCACGCAGTAAGCACCAAATTCAGCAGCCTCGGTAGGAAGGGTTGGGTCTGTGCGTTACATCACAGTACCATCCCAATACAGACATTTCCCCGGAAGGAGGATAAGAAGATGCAAAGCTCCAATCCAATACAGACTTTCCCGCGGAAGGCGAATATGGAGATGCAAAGCTCCAACCCAATACAGATATTTTCGCGGAACGTGGATCAGGAGATGCAAAGCTCCAACCCGATACAGACATTTCCGTGGAAGGCGGACGAGGAGATGTGGTCGCTTAGCAACCAGTTTTAATCTACGCTAAAGTTGAGGAATGAATGCTAGCTGAGCAGTCACTTCAGTACCTCCAAAGTTCATATATTGCACGTATTCTGACATTGAGTCGTGCTATCACCAAGTAATAGCGCATCAACATCGTGTCTATAGCAGGTGACACCGCCAGTACCGTTTGTCATCCGGTCTTGAAATGGTTCGGCTACGGTTCTAAGCTACTATTTTGTTATCCTGCGGGACACTGATCTCTGGAAACTATGTAGGAGTTGGCGTCATGTCAGATAATGTACTTCCGGTTGGGATGGCGCTGCAGAACACATAGCTGATCCGGAATGAGAACGCAGTGCTACACCGTGCACAGGATGAGGTTCATGTTGCCCAAAGACTCACGGAGCTGAAGGTCTTGCTGCGAAACTGACAACTAGCGAGATGTCGCTACTCTTCGCCCGCGACCAATCGGTGTGAGAGATTGGCGACGCTATATGACTCAACAGTCTACGTGTCGTAAAACTAATAACCAAACGAAAACTAGCGAGAGGCAGCCAACCGAATAGTTCCAGACAAATGGAAAATATTCTTCAGATTGTGAATGAAATTGGAGAAAAAACCTGGCATTTTGAGTACTACATGCCTAAGAAGGTTATTACCACGAGCTTTCTTTTACGTGTGCTAATTTTCGATATCCAAATATTAACATCACGATTCAACGTAAGCTTCTGATTGAAAAACTCTTCCACACCAGCTTTTCATGGCTTGATCGATAGTAGTAAAATAGGAACCCCAAGACGCGCATACATCAATTTATCCATATTTGAAATCTAGTTTAGTTACAGGCATAGAAAGGTTTCAAAAAGTGGGGGATGGGGTGAAAATCCCTTTTGAAGATGATTCTTACCATGCATCGTCATAGCATTAATGTTAAACTTTCCTGAAAATGGTGGGGGTCATGGCCCCCTGTCTCCCCTCCCCCTGTTCCTACACATGAGTTTAATCGGTGCATTTCGTAGACAACAGACAGTTCGCAATAGTGTACGGGAACGACTGCCATGAAGATGTCAGGACAAGCATTTGTAAGACCACGTGTATACGTCACATCATATGTCTAATTCAGAACACCCCGATAATTGTGATTATTTTTATGTCTTTCAAGCGTTTTGAATTATATGATTGTCATTGCCCGGGTTTGGGATGATGTCACATGAAGACACTGCATTGAGAAGAGGTCCCAGAAAACAACTGCGATTGGATTGTCAAGTTGACAGGTCGTAAGAGAAAACCAATCGTCATGCTTTATATTGAAGCCGAACATTTTACCGGCAGTCAGCAATACCAGCACGATAGCGCAAGCAGGTCAGACTTTGGCTCAAAACCAGTGGTCCCCAAACATTACTGGTTATTAAATGACTGCTTTCAATGCACACTTAAGACCCCAAAAATCCCAGCTACGAGAACTCTGTGGTAATGGCTTGCCCGCTGCAGTAATTCACCGTTCATAAAAACGCCCAATAAAATTGCTATCGACTATTGGCTATTGTCATCTGACGAAAATCCGAATCGGCCAATCAGCAACCCCATGCTTGGCGCTACCCGCTTCTGGTTGGCTACTGGCGCCTGGCGAGAAACAGGGGCGACCAATCAGCAACGCATACGTACCGTTCTCGGCTTTGATTGGCCACTGGGGTTTGACGACAGCTGCAGCGGCGTCGGCTGATCAACGTTCGACCGACTCTGCAGCGACGTCGGCGACGAACTCGACGAGGTCATTCCGAAGATCAGACCCAGGAAAAGAGCAACTAGAGCGGCCACGCTGTGAAGGTAAAAATACAAGGAACTCAAGAAAACTGCCAATCAGTCGACTAAATATACTGTCCATGCGTTTGTGCTCGTATGCATCCGGTGTTGTGGTCCTGTTTATCGTGGAAGACAAAACACCGGCGCACATTGTTTCAAATATGTTTGGTTGGTTATTGGAGTTTAGGGGCGCATCGACTGCGTCGGTCATGCAGCGCCCGGAGTAAAATATGTTTAACTTTGCACCAGTATACTCGGCGACATAAACATTCACTAATTCTACATTTACTAATGACGCATTTACTGATGACACATTTACTGACGACGCATTTACTTATGATCCTAATAATGCACCTTCAATTTTAAATCAAGAGGAAAGCGGTGTTTGTGGCGAACGGCAACAGCTCCTCCGACACCGGACGTTCGAGCCGACGCGGTGCCAGCTCAACATGTCAGCTGACCACGGTCAGCCGCCCTGCTGACAAGCCGCCCCCCCTTCCCCTACCCCGGGCCGACCGCCACCCACCTGAGTATGGCGAGCGTCAGCTGTTTGGCGTCGCGCCGGCGACGGCCGGCCGCCTTGCAGTGTTGCCGTCATGGTACGATCGTACCAGATCTGGTACTTTTTGGACTTTTCTGGTACGCAGGTACGCCGGAGGGAAATCTGGTACTTTTTGGCCGAAATACATTTCTTTCGTGTTTTTATTCATTTTCAGTTTACATTTTCGTCTGAAATAGACGGGTCAATTTTTTAAAATAAACTACTTGTATTCAGAGGGGATGAAATTAAGCCACACAATTACATCGATATCTATCGTGTCTACTTTCACTTATCTCGCAGCGTGGTGGCGCTAGCTGATACACATACAAAGCACTATGCATTGCTAAGACTATGCTGCTGCCCCATCTGAAGAGACCCGGGACAACTGACTGTCACAAGAAGAACGTAACCGGCTCTGCAGGCTGTCGTAAGCCACCCGCGTTTGTTGCCGCCGCAGAAAGGAACCATGGCCACCATAAACAGCAGGATAATGTGGCCCAGGGCGAGCTACTGCTGGCGGGGCTCATCGCTGAACATCATCTGCCATTATCGGCAAGCGACCATCTCGTTCCTTAGTCAAAAAGGTATGCCCAGAATCAGAAGTGGCAAAAAAAAACGCAAGTCGGCCAGAAAGAGGACTACTAAGACTATTAATGATGCCATAGGAGCAGAGGAGAGGGTAAGAGTAAGTGCACTCATGCGCAATAACCCATTCTCACTCATCGTGACCAAAACGACCGACAGGTCTACTACCAAATATCTAATCATTGTAGCGCGTGATTTTGAATACCGAGACGGCAAAGCCAGGGACCTGTTCTTGGACCTGGTGATGGTCAAGGAAGGCCCCCCCCGGGCCCCCATAACCCCCCGCGGGGTGTTATTTAAAAAAAATATGTCCCCAAAAAAAAAAATTTTATTTGGGCCGAAAAAAATACCGCCAGGGTGGGGGGAAAAAAAAGTGCAGGCACCAGAGATGCGGAGCCGGAGCCGGAGCCGGAGCCGGAGCCGGAGCCGGAGCCGCCGGAGTCGGAACATTTTGCCCGGAGCCGGAGCCGGAGCCGGGCCGGAGCGGGACATTTTGGTCAAGGAGGCGGAGCCGTCAAAAGCAGGGCGGCTCAGACTCCGAAAGAGGTGTAAATTAAACAAAATTAGCAAACGTGAAATGAACACATTATACCTAGTATGGTATGGTATGGTATGAAAACGCATTTTTAAACGCCAAAATGTTTAAATACGAGTAACATGTAAAAACATAAAATAATGGTAGAATAACCAATAACCATATTCTACCCTCAGTAGTAAATAAAATATCCACGTGGCGTCTAGTTTAGTTAAGTTCGATGGTGTCCATCATCAACGGGTTGATTGGACCTTATTAGAGATGAGGGCAAAAAATAAAAATTTTAAAAAAAGAAATTCTTTGAGACTTTTCGGGAGGGGGGGGTTTTTTATTAAAAAACCCCCCCTTCTCATAACCCCAAAAAAGGAAAAAAAAAGGGTTTTGCGAGGGCCAGATTCCAATGCAAGATAGATACAGGGTTTATATCGCAAGTTTGGTTTATATTTGGGTGTCGAGCCGGAGCCGGAGTCGGAGTCGAGGCACTTCCCCGGAGCCGGAGTCGGAGCCGGAGCCGTGAAATTTTCCCGGCTCCACATCCCTGGCAGGCACTTTTAGTTTAGAGAGAACTCCCGCACATCTTGATCACCGGCTGCATATGCCACTCCCTGCATATGTGCGCCTCCGCAGCGTGCATGAAGCTGTCTTCATCCATAGAGGATCTAGCCCGAGACGTGTACAGCTATCTCAACAATAGTCCGAAGAGACTCCTCGAGTACCAGGCTGTCCAGGATCTAGATGACGTCCCAGTCCACAGGCTGCTGCGCCCCTGCAGAACGAGGTGGCTCTCCCTCGAAGCGGTGGTGAAGAGGATGTACGAGCATTGGGCAGCCCTACTCTTCTTCCAGCACGCGGCGGACGAGGATTACGTACACGCCGCTCGAACCATCCTGAACGCCCTACGCGACCCCACCTACAAGATGTACATCGCAGTCGTTAACTACGCTCTCCTATTGATCACTAGGGCGAACGAGGTGTTCCAGTCCGAGTCATCCTAGGTCCAGTATGCACGAACAGTGCTCCTGAAGCTCTACCTCTCCGTGGCCAGCAACTTCCTGGGTGCTGAGCCAGGTGTGCGACTGGAGGTGGTCAATCCTGATCATCCCAGGAACTTCCTCCTTCTGGAGCAGAAGCACCGTGGCGCCAACGTCGAGGCCATCATCCTCTCAGAGTCTGTTCCCCAGGAGGTGGTCCAAGCCTTCAGACTCCGTGTACAAATGGTCTACACCGAGCTCTGCAGACAGATCCCGCGACGATCGACTTCAGCGACAAGACCAGGGTGCTTCTGGAGCTACTGAACCCGACCTCGCATGCGCCCTCCATCGTGTCGCTGGCTCGGAGATTTCCCAATCTCATCGAAGAGACCGAGTACGAGGTCCTGAATTCAGAATGGCGAGGACTCCAGCAGGCAGCGAAGGAGCAGCTCACGAATAAGGAGAAGCCAGCGTGCGAGTACTGGGCGGAGGTGAAGAAGCTGAGGGATGGCAGTAGCGAGCCAGCATTCTCAAAGGTAGTGCAGCTGATGCAGGATCTCCTGTCCCTGTCGCACTCCCGCCGCCGCCGCCGCCGTGAGAGTATCCTCCAGCCTGAACCTCATAAAGACACAACAGCGGAACCGCATTCAGGTGGGAACAGTGCCTTCTCTGATCCTCACCAAGCAACAAGTCACGCCCTCCTGCTACGAGTGGACGCCCACGTCTTCCATGAAGCAAAAAATGAATCACCAATAACAAATGAAAGTGACTCACCAATAACAACGCACATACCACTGAAGGTTCGTTCCAGTCTTTACTCCTCTGTCCCGTCATCATGTCCTGCGATGTTAAATACGGTGAGCATCATGGATCTGCTGGTGGTAAAAACGTATGAAGCACTGACTGACTTTTCATATTTATATGTGATACCGAGAATAGCTGTTTTGCGCATTGCATTCGTATTGCCCTTTTTCGTCACAATTGAAAACTGCTTTCACTAGGCGGCATCAGGAGTCTAAGACTGAACCTGTCCTGATTTCTGACAATTTATATCAACGTATCTAGAGAGCACCTAAAACACGAAAAAAATGATCTAAATTACCCGCTTAGCCATACAATGGCCGAAATTATGCATACTTTTTATGGTACGAAATTAGGTACATTTTGGCTTTCTGGTACGAAACATAGCCAATCTGGTACGATTTGGGTGCGATCCTGGTACGCTGTAAAATAAGGCCGCGGCAACACTGCCGCCTTGTTGTACTGGCGGAACCGCGGGAACAGCGGCTGTGTCTCCGACTGGCGGCTGGCGGCCGGCGTCGACACGCTCGCGCTGCTGTCGCTCAATAGCTCCGTGGCCGATCCGATTTGTCAGGTCAATAGACGGGTCACTGGAAAGGTCAATGGTAGGGTCAATGGTAGGGTCACTAGTCGGGTCACTAGTCGGGTCACTGGTCGAGTCACTAGTCGGGTCACTGGTCGGGCCACTGGTCAGGTCACTGGACGTGTAACTGGGAAAAGTAATGGTCGGGTTACTTTCTGGGTCCTGGTCGGGTCACTGGTCGGATCACTGGTCGGGTCTCTGGTCGGGTCACTGGTCGGGTCACTGGTTGGGTCACTGGTTGGGTCACTGGTCGGGTCACTGGTCGGGTCACTGGTCGGGTCACTGGTCGGATCGCTGGCCCAGTCTCTGGATGTGACGATTCACTGGGTGACGTCGGTGAGCGACGGACGAGACACTGGCTACGACGCCTGGAGTCTTGCGACTGGTCAATTTGCACAGGACCCAGACACATCAGCTGGTGAGTCCTGCATCAAAACACAGCACAGCTGCTGACCCTGCCCAACAAAACCACGCAATCCTTCGACGGAAAACAATATAAATATTCGAACCATAAAAAAATAGTAGAGCTGATGACTGCCCAACTCAACAGCGCAAGTATTTGAAAGAAAACACTATAGATATCCGGCCAGCCTCCTGTCAATTCAGAATGATCAGCGCATGGAAGTAAGCTCCTGGGGTGGGGGCTGGGGAACATGTCCCAATTTTCTCCGATCATGATCATTAACCCAATGGCGTTGACTGGAAAGAACTGGCCTAAAAATTGCCTTGTCGCCCCATTTTTTTGGACCGCTCATGCGCTCATGGATAAGAGGATGATAACTGATCGAATACGCAGACCGCATCACAGTCTTAACTTAACAGAAGCGTCTTAGCACTTCTCGGTAACTATGCATTGATTGATTGATTATTGATTGATGAGTTTCGGGTCCGTCAACCCAAGGTAAATATGCGCACCCGGCAATATGCATGCATTAAGTCCTCCCATGCTTAGCCCAAAGAAGTCTTTTGGTGTTTTCTGACGCTCTTCGATTGGTTTTAGCATTCACATTTTGGGAACATAACTTTTGTTTCTAAGACGTGAGCGCTTGATATTGAATTAGTTATATATTAGTGAGTAGTTATTTCACCCAGTAACTAAATACATTCACATAAGAGAGCATCAAAATAACGAGATAAAAAGGAAATGCATGCCCTCTTCGCACATAAAATTAGGTGAAAAATGTGTTTAGGAAGGTGTGTTTAAGTGTGTGTTTTGGTTTAAGCAAGGCAATATATAATGGAGAATAATGTCATATTAAGGAAGCAACCTAACCAAAGTTAAGCTAACATGCCACACGCACCGAAGGGGTGGGGGCGTAAGTAGCTCACCCCTTCTTTTTCACGAGACCTCATACACGGACAGGGATAATGCAATGAGATCATGTGATTGTCTTGCGAATTGATAAACGCATCACATGCAAAAAAATATTTGAAATCCGGTAAACATGGGTACTGCAGGTATGCAAAGTCGACCGTTCGGCCGCCGATCGACCGCCTAGGTTCAAGGTCACGAAGGTTTCGTCGGCGCGGTGGCGTGGTGTGAGCGCCGATCTCGACCTCATTTGACCCTGCAGGCCTAGGGTCATTAAATTGACACTGCTGAGATTTCACTACAGCCATAATATCCCTGACAAATTATGTGCTTCCAGCTTCAGTAGTTCTCGAAATTTTACGGACACACGGTGGCGGACCCCCCCCGGGGGGGGGCGCTATGTAAGAGCTGAGGGAGAGAGAGGTACCGCGTCGAGGCGATGACATACATGTCACTCGGTGGCGCACCGAGATGGGCAGGCGCAGATTTCGGGTCAGGGCTCCCTTACTGCACAATGCATTGCCTCCGGAGATCAGAGAGCTACCTGTGTCGAGGTTCGGCCGAGCTTTGAAGCGCCATATTGTTGGCGGCAGGGAATGATTTATGCTATATGACACATGTGTGTATACGGTTTTGTTTTTAACATCTCATTTTTCATATAGGCATGTATGCTAGTTTCACCTTTTAGCCTTTTATACCTGCATGCAGTTTTTAACTCTTGACTTTGAGCCGTAATAACCATGTCTTTATTGGATGGTTCAATAAACAGTCTGAGTCTGAGTCTAAGAGTCTCAAGCGCGCGTTATGTAAGAGGGCTCCGACGCGCGTTATGTAAGAGAGTTCCGACGCGCGTTATGTAAGAGAGTTCCGACGCGCGTTGTGTAAGTCTAAGAGTCTCAAGCGCGCGTTATGTAAGAGGGCTCCGACGCGCGTTATGTAAGAGAGTTCCGACGCGCGTTGTGTAAGAGAGTTCCGACGCGCGTTGTGTAAGTCTAAGAGTCTCAAGCGCGCGTTATGTAAGAGGGCTCCGACGCGCGTTATGTAAGAGAGTTCCGACGCGCGTTGTGTAAGAGAGTTCCGACGCGCGTTGTGTAAGTCTAAGAGTCTCAAGCGCGCGTTATGTAAGAGGGCTCCGACGCGCGTTATGTAAGAGGGCTCCGACGCGCGTTGTGTAAGAGAGTTCCGACGCGCGTTGTGTAAGAGGGCCCCGACGTGCATGATAACCAAGCGTACCGATGCAGTCTGATCCCAAAACCTACGGATGCTGGGATCGCCAAAGCCTACGGATGCTTGGAACATATGAAACCTATGCATGTTGGGATCGCCCAAAACCGACGGATGTTGGATGGCCGAAGACATACGGATGCTGATGCTGAACCGCCTGAAACTCTGATCTAAAATCATTTGGATGATATGCAGTCAGACCATCATTACCATAGCTCACCATTTCTGGAAGCACAGTGATCGAGAAGGAAACGTAATGCTTCGGTGTAATTGAACAACAACAAGACCTTACGTTTTTAACAAGTTTCAACAACATTGTGGAAGTTTGCATCCTTGCATACCCAGAGCCGAAACACGGTATGCTTCTCCCACGGTTTATTTTACAAAATAGCGGGAACAGGAGGCCCTGCGCATGCACAATATAATGTTGTACTTCCGTTCAACTTAAAAATCATTGATAATATTATGAATGTGGTGTGAAGCTATAAATTTTGATTAACGAACATGTTTCATCAGCATCACAAAATATTTTTTTCAAAATCGTAGATTTAGATTTAGAGTGACTAAGTCACGATAAATCTCTATCAGAGATTTAATACATGGCGGTCGGTTTTCAAAAGTTGTTGAGCAAAGTTGAGTTGTTGAACTCCAAAGTTGAGTTGTAGAGAAGTAAGCAAAACGAATGATCGCATCTTCCGAATCACGTTCATAAACATAGTATTCCGAGAAAAAAATCCTAAATTCCCAAAACACCTTTTAATAAAAATTTACCGTTGAAGCCAGGAATGACTTGGAAGGATCAAAAGCGACTAGACGGAGGAGCAAATTGCCGCTGTAAAATCGCCTTGTGACCCGTCCACCTCAAGCTCAACTAAGCTTTGAGCTTCATCTCATGCCGCAAGTATGCGGTCGAACTCACGTGTCAATATCTGTAGCTCACTGCCGTTGCACATCTTCTGATCTACTGCCTCTTCTAACTTGTTCGCACTCTTCAACCAGCCTTTTGCAGCAGCACGTGCCCTCTTGAGGCGCAACAAATCAGCCATCTCAATCTAAATATCCCTGGTTTCGGCACCAATGTTACAGATCCTTCTGTCTCTCTAAATTAGATAAAGATGGCTTCTTCGCGTTCCCTGTATTCGTTGCTCCTTGCAACCGCAACAATCAATATTGTATCAGAGTTCAACCACTACCACACACTTGCGTCACCACTAGTCGGTTTTACAGCGGAAATTTGCTCTCAGGTCACGTGGTCTCAGGAACAAGATAGAGGGCGAAGACCCTGCATGGTGATATGCGTAAATTAAAAGCGTCCACCAAATATAATTCTCACATCAGTTTTAATAACGAAATAGGTTTTAGTATTGACACTGCTGAAATAAATAGAATTAAACTTACGAATATCAGCAAATTGCAATACGCTTGCTAATTTACGTCGAGACTGCACTCAGCTCTACGGTATCTGGTAGCCGACGGATGACTGCCAGATGACAAATTGGCGCTGTGGTTAAATTAGCGAAGGATGCCAGTTATAAGCCAGCTTCCTGAGCAACGGTAGATAAAATAATAACAAAGGTACACTTAATTGATGTCAACCAAGTTTATAAATCCATATCTGATACTGCCGACATGCTCACGCCGCACAACTAATAAATATTCACAACACACCCCACGAGTAGGACGCTCGTGCACCGACTGATTTGTTGCCTGCCGCGTACTGGGATATAGGTTTCGGAATATAAAATGGTTTAGGGAAAATTATCCTAAAACAATCAGTCTAAAATCGTTTTATTCTCACCACCAAGAAACAAGTTTTATAAATGAAAAAGCTGAGAAAATTGAGTGAAATCAATTCTTGTTAATAATAAATGTTCTTCAATGTACTTTTTTAGTTCATGTCTGGAATGTTTAGTTGAAGCAAGGAATGACTTGGAAGGATGAAAAGCGACTAGACGGGAGAGCAAATTGCCGCTGTAAAACCGACTACTGTCAGCCAACTGGGCGCACCTCGCCCAGCACCGCCTGTTAACGGCACGGCCAACGCCCAAACCAACATTCGTAACACCCGCGCCACACATGTCTCTAATACGCCCCAGCGCCACCTACCGCTATCCGATACAACCACTAGTTGGCAGGTCATCGCAAGGTGGTAATTCACAACAAATACCTCACCTGAATATAAATCGCTATAAATATATCGTAGGCCGACCAAACATCTCACCTTTTTGTAGAACAACAAAGAGACTCGAGTGATATTGGATGTGCACCATCAACATGGCCGACACTGCTGGACTTCAATATGTTCACGTACTGCTGTTGTAGTGGGAACAACTTTCAAGTTGACTGGCTGACACCAGCGATACTGGCAAACGACAATAGTCCTGAGAAAGTGAATTGGGGTAACTCGACAAGAATCTTCCTGCCATTCGAGTTAACGGGGTAAGACAATTTGAAGGTAATGGAACCGGGTTGGCAAAAGTAAACATATCGTTCGAATGAGCGTAGCTTGATTGTTTTAGCTCTATTGCTTCCACGTGTTCAGCTCAAATTCTACTAGGCAACTGGGACAGTCCCCTTGGTCATGAAGCCAGGTGACGACTGTGATGTTTGAGGATTTGGTGATGACAACCATGTGATGGTCTAACGTTTGTGGTAGCGTATAGAGTCTGTTGTTTCGGACCACACCATATTTTGGCCTAATATAGCCGAGTCGAAGAGCCAAGTTGTCATTCACGGCTGGCAATTGGCATCCTTTTCCCCGTACTACCGGGGTGCCTGAGGCGACACAAAAGATTTGCTCCAAACGTTTTATGACATGCTGTCTCGCATGGCGTTATCCATTGCCAAGAGCATAGCTTTCTGTACTCTGTGGGGTTGCAGGTGCACCCTCAATCCTTGAAACTGCACCCAATGTTAAAATGTGCATTCCCAATGGCCACAAAATTAAAATCCAATGAAACTACAAAGGGGCCGTTCGAGCAATGTCTTCAGCGATGATGAAAACATATTTTTCCTACAGAAACGAAATATCGTCCTAAGGAACAATACCTTAGGATGCAATTTTATATCCACAAACAGCAAGTCGGAGCATGGACAAAATGCAAAATATCGAACTTGCACAACGAATTTAGTATTGTCGTATGAGACCAAATTGCAAACCAAGTGCCGCACAAACGGAAAGAATATCGACGCGTGCGACGATTTTTTGTTTTGTTGGTGGGATCGGTTGGGCTTTGAAGGCTGCAGTCGTTTTAGCGGAGGTAACCTCTTCTGGCAGACCACTCCAGTTGCTTGCCACCCTGAACGACCCTGAACCACCCTGAACCACCCTGAACCGCCCTGAACCGCCCTGAACCACCCTGAAACACCCTGAAAATAGCGAAATGATTGTTTCTGTCTGTTGTGCGAACTGTTTGCTTCAACAGCTTCTGGTGGTGTTCTCTTGTTGGGCCGTCCACAGTCGCGCGGGTGGAGAGAGCAGAGAGCATTCTGATCTGGCCTGTTAAACACTTGGCGGTCACGAGTAAGAGTAAACGTGAATATGCTCCTTTCTTTGTCTATCGTGACATAGCATTCGTGTGTCATGCGGGTTCATGTGCTGTGTTTCTACGGTGCTTGTGCTTTGTTTCCATGGTGCCTGTACTGTGTTTTTATGGCGCGTGTGCTGTGTTTCCATGGTTCGTGTGCTGTAAAAATAAATTCAAAGAAACTATCCATGGTGCTGTATTTCCATGGTGCATGTACTGTGTTTCATCCATGGTGTGTGCACAGTGTTTCCATGGCGTATGCTTTTTCCTCCATGACGCGCGTGCTGTGTTTCCATGGTGACTGTCCTGTGTTTCCATGGTGCCTGCGCTGTGTTTCCATGGTGCGTATGCGGTGTTTCCATGGTGCGTGTGCTGTTTTCATGGTGCGTGCGCTGTCAGCCATGACATCCATGTGCAGTCAGGCGTCTATTTCCCGTGGTCGTGAATATTTTTTTGCTGATTAAATTTTTTTTCTCGCACTGCTCTCGGTGTTTCCGGGGCAGTGGCAGGCATGGTGGCAGAAGACGCAACATTCGAGGCAAAGTTTCAAAAATCACACCGGGACCGGAAGAAAATGAAGCTTGAGTATGGAAATATATAATATATATATATATATATATATATATACATATATAAATATTCAGCTATCTCTCTGTATTATTAGTTAAATTAACATCAGCTGTTAAAGACGTTTCTCTTTATTTTAAAGTTTCGTCAGTTTGAGAGCACGTCACACCGCAATGGCGTCAAACAAATATTTGGATTTTGAAAGATCACCGGACAAAACTTGCACACCACCTCCTTCCTCTGGACACATACATTTTACGCTCGATGGTACATTCACGCTGTACATCACCATTCCACAGCACAGGTTATCATTTCTCATTTCACAGCAATCAGGTTATCCTTTTTTGTGTGTTTTTTTTCTCCACCCTGGTTAACGTCCGTGCGTAAGAGCCCTATCCATCTCTGTTCCCTAATACGTCTATACTGCGTTGAATTTTGCCACTTGTGTCATACATATATGTCATGCATTTTGACACACTCTTTCCAGACCAACTCATCTTCCAATGCACATCTTCAATGCATATATATATATATATATATATATATATATATATATATATATATATATATATATACTTATTGTAAATGACAGCAAAGTCTGCATGGATGAATTTTCTTCGTCGCTTCGATATTTCGCATTATTTGTCGGCCATTATCGGTATGTTTATGCAAAATGTTAACAAAAGTTCTCACAAAACAGTTTTGTCAACGCTTCAGTTCCATGAGCCATTATCAAGACAATAAGCATTACATCATTACACCGCGCGGCACACAGTTGGATCAAATTACAGTGTTCAATCATTAAAAAAAAACTGTGGATCATATTTCGTGACGATTCCACTTCTACACCACCGTTAAAAACTGACGTAGCTATATCCACGACGCATATAAATGATAATATCACGCTAAGACGCAAATATATATACCACACATACCGATGATAATATCACCCTACGACGTACCTATATGCATGACACATACAGATGATCATATCACGCTATGCGCAAACACAATTAACTGCGTCCTGCAGACCTTGCCGTATGGTCATTGTCCTTGTTAGCTTGGCAGTTAAGGGACTTAGGGATTGATCACGTGATAGTGATGTACTGGGGGACCCCCCCCACCCCCCCCGGGGCCCCCCCCCCCCCCCGGCCCCCTTTGGGGGGAAGGGCCGGCGGGGGGGGGCCCCCCCCGGCCCCCCCCCCCCCCCCCCCCCCCCCCCCCCCCCCCCTACTAAAGGCCCCCCCCCCCCCCCCAGAGGGCCTCTTTCTCTAAAAGTAGTTTTCTGTTAGAAAAAAATTTCACCCATTTTTCAAAAAAAAAAAAACACAATTTAAACCCCACCACCCCCCCCCTTAATATTTTATACATTTTCTTTTTTTTTATTTTAAAAAAAAAAAAAAATAAAAAATAGGTTATTTTTGGAGGTTTTTTATAAAAGGAGGAAAAAAAAGTTGAAAAAAAATTCGAAAAATAAAAAAAAAAAAAACCTTAAAAAACCTAAAAAACCAAAAAACCCCAAAAAACTAAAAAATAAAAAAAAAAAGAAAAAGCACAAAAAAACAAAAAAAAAAAAAAAAAAAAAACGTATCACTAAATTGAATTGCCTGTACATTAACACACAAACACACACATACATACACACATACATGCATATATATATATATATATATATACATATTGTCTGGATATATTTCTATGTTAATTTACATAGGAATTTACTCAAATTATGCAACATATTATTTACAGGCAAATGGCCGCACGGTAAGGCCTGCAGGAGGCAGTCAATTATGTTTGTACATAGCTTGATATTATCATCTGCATGTATGTATGTCTGACTGTTAAATAGCGAGCCATGGGACAGCCCGGCTAAGCCAGGAGTACCGACATCTGTACAGGTGGCAGCAGCGAGAGACCTCTGGACAGGCACGCTCTATGTCGACAAAGCGTGCAAATACGACAATTGACTGCAAATTCAAATCACAGTTGTATATAGATGCATGTGTTAACCAATGGTTGCAGCAGCTCGGTATCAGTTCGCGACGACGGCTGGGAATGCAACTAATTCCGGCATAGCAAACAGCGCAGTGACCATACTGGGTACGTCTAGATCTAGTGTCTTAGCTGGTGCGTGGTGACGCTACCATTCCATTGGCCTTGTCACACCGACTTCTTCGTGTTTTTATTAGCGAGAGCAATTGAAGCCGTCCACTCCCGGACAAGATCGGGGAGGCGAGGGAGAGAGGAGGGGAGGACACTGGATCGCACATGAAGTGACCAGAGCTCGAGAAGAATGGTGATGAGACAGAAGGCAAGTGAGACAGGTGGCTGGGAAGATTGTCTCACATGGCCGACTTCTGACATGGACACCTGGTGAGGCGAATTGTTCCGGAACTGTTGCCGTCCACTTCGTGTCGTCACTATGCTGTTCCAATGTTGCTGTGAGGTGACGACGTCATTCGAAAATGGAGTTTCGAGCGGCTCAGGTCGACCTGGCCGTGTGACCGCCCGGCTGACAACAGTCGTCCACCGCAGCGGATACCAGCTGGAGCGGCTCAGGTCGACCTGGCCGTGTGACCGCCCGGTGAAACAGTCGTCCACCGCAGCGGAGACCAGGGTCAGGTCACCTGGCAGGCCGGCTGACAACAGTCGTCCACCGCAGCGGAGACCAGCTGGAGCGGCTCAGGTCGACCTGGCCGTGTGACCGCCCGGCTGACAACAGTCGTCCACCGCAGCGGAGACCAGCTGGAGCGGCTCAGGTCGACCTGGCCGTGTGACCGCCCGGCTGACAACAGTCGTCCACCGCAGCGGAGACCAGCTGAAGCGGCTCAGGTCGACCTGGCCGTGTGACCGCCCGGCTGACAACAGTCGTCCACCGCAGCGGAGACCAGCTGAAGCGGCTCAGGTCGACCTGGCCGTGTGACCGCCCGGCTGACAACAGTCGTCCACCGCAGCGGAGACCAGCTGGAGCGGCTCAGGTCGACCTGGCCGTGTGACCGCCCGGCTGACAACAGTCGTCCACCGCAGCGGAGACCAGCTGGAGCGGCTCAGGTCGACCTGGCCGTGTGACCGCCCGGCTGACAAGTCGTCCACCGCAGCGGAGACCAGCTGAGCGGCTCAGGTCGACCTGGCCGTGTGACCGCCCGGCTGACAACAGTCGTCCACCGCAGCGGAGACCAGCTGGAGCGGCTCAGGTCGACCTGGCCGTGTGACCGCCCGGCTGACAACAGTCGTCCACCGCAGCGGAGACCAGCTGGAGCGGCTCAGGTCGACCTGGCCGTGTGACCGCCCGGCTGACAACAGTCGTCCACCGCAGCGGAGACCAGCTGAAGCGGCTCAGGTCGACCTGGCCGTCCAGCTGACCAACTGTCCGTGTAGCTGTCCGAGGCCAGGGTAGCGTGGGGACCAGTTGTGGCGGGGACCAGTTGTGGCGGGCACCAGTTGTGGCGGGCACCAGTTGTGGCGGGGACCGGTTGTGGCGGGGACCAGTTGTGGCGAGGACCAGTTGTGGCGGGGACCAGTTGTGGCAGGGACCAGTTGTGGCGGGGACCATTTGTGGCGGGGACCAGTTGAAGCGGGGTCCAGTTGAAGCGAGGCCCAGTTATTGCGGGGCCCAGTCGCAGAAATCAGTGCCATGAGCCGACGTGGCCGGCAACAGTCGGCCCACCTGAAGGGGCGGCGCTATTTTGACGCGACCCCGCGCCGCTTCTGTCTAATTACGTCGAAATGGCCGGCCGAATGGCGACTGTGCCGGAACCGGGCGCAGATAAATGTCCAGGTGAGTGTGTGTCCGCCACAGACCAGTGTCGGCTGCCTGGACAGACGCACAGCCGCACAGCCGCACAGCAGCACAACGCCACTGCTCGCTCGGATCTCCCAGCCATGGCCGGCCAAGCTGGACTGGTAAGGTGTCCACATCCATGCTCCGCCACCTCCTCAGACGGTCGGCGTGCGAATCACTGGCGGATCTAAGCAGTGGAACGATGCAGACGATCGCTCCTCAAGGCCACACTAAGACTGTTATTCTGAAAATAAAAAGAAATATCTTTGGTGAGATCCTTACTCACCGTCTAGCGAGTCCAAATGTGCCTAATTTCTCAAAAACACTGAGTGAACATAAAATGATAAAGAACACAATCGCCCAAGGCTAATTTGCAGTTTCGTGTCCTTCAAAGATGTCAATCCAAGCGATGTGGTAAAGTTCACCAGTGCTGGAGATGATCACTGACGCACCCAACAATTTGACGTGCCTCGCGTTCCGCCAAAGTCTTGCTCAATATGCCATGTCTTCCCGTACGTCGGTGGGCATGTCCCCTCCACCTCGATTTTGGACGAGCCTAACATTAGCTCATGGACGTCGCATGGAAAGAATCGACTTCAAAATGGCTCTTGCCCACGACTTTGTCACAGTTCCTGCGCCTCTGTCAGAGAAGAATAATTGTATCTGTTTGACGGCATGTTCCGTAAGCTACCTCTTTGGACGGACTGTAAGCAAAGAATGCTGCACGCACAACTTAATTTTTAATGCTAGCCAGTAGATTACCCTGCTGAGTTGCCTGCAGACTGGGAAAATGTGAGCCCCAGCAGTGATCACCGCGTCTCTGCAGTGCCTGGCAGTGCTTACTGTATAAGTACAGCTATTGGCAGGGTTCATTGTTCCGCTACATTGCCTAACAGTGTTCACTGTATATATACAACCATCGGCAGTGTCTATTGTTCCGCTACAGTGTCTGACAGTGTTCGCTGTACATGTACAGCCATCAGCAGTGTCCATTGTTCAGCTATGGTGTCTGACAGTGTTCGCTGTACATGTACAGCCATCAGCAGCGTCCATTGTTCAGCTATGGTGTTTGACAGTGTTCGCTGTACATGTACAGCCATCAGCAGTGTCCATTGTTCAGCTACAGTGTCTGACAGTGTTCGTTGCACATGTACAGCCATCAGCAGTGTCGATTGTTCAGCTACAGTGCCTGACAGTGTTTGCTGTATATGTACAGCCATCAGCAGTGTCCATTATTCAGCTACAGTGTCTGACAGTGTCTGCTATATATGTACAGCCATCAGCAGTGTCCATTATTCAGCTACAGTGTCTGACAGTGTCTGCTGTATATGTACAGCCATCAGCAGTGCCCAGTATTCAGCTACAGCGTCTGACAGTGTCCGCTGTACATGCACAGCCATCAGCAGTGTCCATTATTCAGTTACAGTGTCTGACAGTGTTCGTTGTACATGTACAGCCATCAGCAGTGTCCAGTATTCAGCTACAGCGTCTGACAGTGTCCGCTGTACATGTACAGCCATCAGCAGTGTCCATTATTCAGCTACAGTGTCTGACAGCGTTCGTTGTACATGTACAGCCATCAGCAGTGTCCATTGTTCAGCTACAGT
The DNA here is from genome assembly GCA_034440615.1 of Ashinkailepas kermadecensis. NCBI lineage: Eukaryota > Metazoa > Arthropoda > Thecostraca > Neolepadidae > Ashinkailepas > Ashinkailepas kermadecensis. The sequence goes on from JAOTOM010003841.1 coordinate 82,986, forward strand.
GTCTGACAGCGTTCGTTGTACATGTATAGCCATCAGCAGCGTCCATTGTTCAGCTACAGTGTCTGACAGTGTCCGCTGTACATGTACAGCCATCAGCAGTGTCCATTGCTCAGCTATAGTGTGTAACAATGTACGCTGCATGCAGGACCTGTACAGCCACAGACAATATTCATTGGTCCAGCCCCTTTTGGAATAGACAAAGCCAGCAAGACCCGTGAAGGGTATAAGTACAATAACCGGCACACACTTTAGTCGAGTAAACTGTGGTCAGTACAGTCTTTGGCAATGTCCAACGTGTCTGCATGGCTTCTGCCGATGTGCCGTGTCGGCGCATCTTCTCGTGACTGGAGAGTCCACACTCAGAAGGACATTGAGTGCGAAACACGTGCACTTAACAGTGACAGAAGGAGCGCTTTTTCTTTGTAGATTAGACGAATTTAAAATGTTAGAAAACCTTTGTTTCAGTGTCCATTTACGACTTGAGTTAATATTTGTACCGCAGAGTAATACTATTGTTAGCATCAGAAACGTTTAGTGGTATTATCTTAACACTGACTTCTGCGTCACTTCACAGCAGTTAAGCGATATTTCTAGCCTATGTTACACCGTCGCGTTGATAAGCTTGAAGAACACCGTATTTGGTGTAGGACCAAAATGAACAAGTTCCGGTGTTCTTGTAGACGGTGTTCCTGTAATGCAGTGGTGGTAGAACAACATCGTGGGGTCAAACCGTTTCTCTGCCTGCGCTTCACAAAAAAACATGGGTACTATTTTCCAAATGCAAAGTGCAATGCAACATGCTACTTTCCGAATCGGCAAACTGAAGTGTGGGAACAAAGGGCGAATGGTACACATCATTTAGAACATTTTCGACGAAAATCAAACCTCGGCCGAAGGTAGAAATTCCCTAGAGCGATTTTTCTGGTATGCAAGACAAAACCGCCGGAGGTCGAACTGTTTTTCATGTGTCACGTTACATGCATCCCCATATGAACAAATTTGCGATACCAAGTTATATTACTTTAATCTCCTGTATTTCATGTATGCGTATAAGTTCCAGTAGGATCGAGTGGTGGCTTGCTCTAAATTCTCCTGCGATATCACTTCGACCGAACATGCAATGTCGTTTGCATTTTTATATGGTTATACTAAGCCTATCACAAATGGAACCGAGAGGTGCCTCAGTTCACCACATAGAATTGCCGGATCACGAGTGTAGGGTTAACGTAAAGTAATCTAGTCACAGTAGGATCGAGCGGCACCTCACTCCATATTTTCGTGCGACATCGCTCCCACCCAGCATGAGAGGTGAAATACAAAGCAGCCCTGTCACAGAATGGGGACCGAGCGGTTCCTCAGTCCTCAACATCTTCTTGACCGATCGCCATGAACGTAGGGTTGACACAAAATAACCTAGTCACAGTAGGATCGAGCGGCGCCTCATTTCACATTTGTTTAGACACGCAGAGCATGGCCCTTAATCCACTAATCCAGAGCACGTTTCAAGCGGAACGCACGACCCTACCAGCTTGGATATGATGTCGGTCCATTACTTGTATGGCATGTGCCTGCTGAATTACCGACATTCTTAGCGACGAAGTAAATGAGCCTGTACTTTCCTGTATATGATATGAAATACGATGATACGTGCCTTGCTATGCTTTCACGGCAGTGATTCACTATATGATATAATGTCAAATTGCTTCCTCCAGTGTGGCTGTAATCTGCTTAATGATTCTCCAATTAAGTGGTGCTGTAGCTGTATTAAGCGGTGCGGTATTGTAAGTGACCGACAGCTACTGTAATGGCCACGGTCGTGCCATTGCTTGCACTGTAATTTGTACGACCAGCGTAGCATGGTGACATAGGCATTAGACAATTATTTTGTGTTTTGTAGACTGATTGCTGATCTGTTGTAATGTAAAGGCTGCTGTTAACGATATAAGTTCGCGCTGAACTACAGAAAATTGGTAAGCACAGGGGCTCAACTATTCGGATAAAGTGAGTTGTATATTCCACTTATTATAACTCGATACTCAAGATATACAAATAATGGTATGACTGTTATACTGAGAGAACTTAATGCCCAGAGGCTAAATTGGCAACATACAATGTTTGGTTTATTCCCCAGCCGACTTACAAGCCAAGGATTGCAAGGAAAGTCCATAGTTAGTCATCACAATTTGCTCCAAACCAAACAGTGCATCTGTGTTCCGTACTGCACATGTACGTGTCCCGGCGATGTTGCTGTTCGTTTTCAACTCGATTGTGTGCTGGGTTTTTCAGTGTTTCACTCATATTATAGGTACTTAGTAATGCATCAAAAATCGTTGTCACCGTTGTTAAAGACGTAAAGACATAAAGACATAAAAGATCAGTGCAACTATGAGCCACCAGGGCCCTTCTTGGTTGCACTCTGTACACTGAACCAGTTGTCCACCAAATGCGTCGATCAACTCTCCCTGGAATATAGAAAAACAAGCCCCCTATTCTTATAATGATTGTCTATGCTGTTTTAAAAGATGTTCAATGTGTTGCTACTAACAATAGTTTCTGGCAGCTGGTTCCAGTGTTCTACTACCCTGTTGGTGAAGAAAGACTGTCTTAACCTTGTCCTGCTGTGATTAACTTTAATTTTGAATTGATGACCTCTAATTGCATAATTTCTGTTAAATTCAAACAGTTCCCTGAGATAACCCTGTTCCTGACCATGAACAAATTTAAAGACCTCGATGAGATCTCCTTTCAGCCTTCTATATCTAAGTGAAAACATATTCAGTTTCTTCAATCTTGCCTCATATGCCAGGTTGCCTATACCATTCACCATTTTTGTTGCCCTCTTTTGTACTCTCTCTAAAAGCCAGTAATCTTTTTCATAACTAGGGGACCAAGCTTGGACACAGTATTCCAAATGTGGCCGGACATATGCAAAGTAAAGCTTCCTGATGACTTCCTCACTTTTGTATGATACATTCCTATTTATTGCCCCAAGCATTCTTAGTGCCTTCTTCCTCGCTTCTTTGGTCTGTTCTGATGCCCCCAATTTTGTGTTCAAAATAACACCTAAGTCCTTCTCCTGCTGAGTCACAGATAATACTTGGCCATCCATGAAGTACGGATCCTTGATATGCTGCCTACCTACATTCATGATTTTGCACTTATCAAAATTAAATTTCATTTGCCATTTTTCGGACCACTTCACAAGCTCGTCTAAGTTTTTCTGCAGCAAGACCTGCTCATTGTGCCCTGTTATTGCCCTAAAGACCTTCAAATCATCTGCAAATTTCAAAACCTTGCCGCTTAGGCCACTTTCAATGTTATTTACAACCACAATGAACAATAGTGGTCCCAGTACTGACCCCTGGGGGACTCCACTAAGAACATTTTGCCATGATGACTTCGTACCATTTAGCATCACTCTCTGCTGTCTATCTGAAAGCCACAGCTCTATCCATTTTAGGATGTTACCTGCAATACCATGGACCTGAAGCTGCATCATTAACCGTTTATGAGGTACCTTGTCAAAGGCCTTGCTAAAGTCAAGATATGCTACATCAACCTGATTTCCCTTATCAAATTGTTCTGTAGCAAAATTAAAAAAGTCCAAGAGATTTGTGAGACACGATCGCCCTTTTCTAAACCCATGTTGAGTATCTTGAATCAATCTGTTTCCTTCCAGAAAACTAACTATTATATCCTTGATAATTGATTCAAGTACCTTGCAGACTAGGGATCTGAGGCTTAATGGCCTATAGTTTTCAACTTTCCCTCTTTCTCCTTTCTTGAAAATAGGAACTACATTTGCCCTTTTCCAATCTGTTGGAATTTCATGTTGTGAAACTGATCTACAAAATATTATACTAAGTGGAATTGTTTAATATAACGAAGAATGGCTCTTAGATGCTCCTGGGTTTTAGACATTGTGTGTAATAAAATATATATATTATATATTGAAGGTCGTGTATATATATTTTATTACACACAATGTCTAAGTGGAATTGCCAGTTCCTTTTCAGCTTCCCGCAATACCCTAGCATAAAATCCATCAGGTCCTGCTGCCTTGTTTGGCTTTATTTTCCTGATATAATTCAAAACAACATCACAATCAATGAAATCAACATCATGTAACTAATCACCTGTCACTGAGCTGTGGTTCTCAGTTGGCAGAATAGTCACATCCTCCAACGTAAACACTGATTTAAACTGCTTGCTCAGTTCCTCAACCATCTGACCATCCTCACTCAACATAATCCCATTTACTTCCAGTGGATCAATTGTGCTTGAAACTTTACTTAGCTTGTAGAAACTAAAGAACTTTTTACTGTCCCCATTACAGTTCCTAGCCAAATCCAATTCTTTTGCTCGCTTTGCTGCTCTGGTTTTCTGCTTCACAGCATCTCTAGCTTTTTGATACAACCTTAGATTTACTATATATGAAGCTTCCTTAAATACTATAAATGCATCTTTCTTAGCCTTAATTGCTTTTGTCAAATCTGGTGTAGGCCATGCTGGCTTTCCTACCCTTCTTTTGCGCCTTTGCTTTTGTTGTATATGTTGATACAATATATAGTAAACACCAATGACCCGTTTTACCTCACCGAAAGAATGAAAGCCAGCCGCCTGCTACCTGTAATAGGTCATGCTTATAAGTGACTTCGAGGCGTTAGCTACGACCAAATCATTATGCAAAGATGTTCAATTGAAGCCTAAACTTGGGAAACAATTAATGCTTGTTAATGATATCACAGGTCAGTCTCCGATGACAACTCAGAGAAGCTGTTATTTCCCAAACATGTCGAATAGATTCACTCACTACGATTCACTGTGGTATTGGTATGATGCTGAGCTCTCCATCTACCAGCAACCTCAGAAAGCTCACACAGTGCTGTTTGTCTCCAGTGCTGTTTGTCCGTGTTGGTACCGGCAGCAATATCATTCTGGTGGAACCGTCTGGCAGTGTTTCCCGTGCCAGAAGCAACATAAATGTACCGTTACAGTTTCTGAAAGCATCGTATATATATATCTCTGTTGTTCCTTCAGCCTCCCCGTCCCCCTTGGGTTGATCCAGCACGGGCAGTGTTTGGGCAACCTTGCTGGCTCTTTCCAAGGCTGGTCAGTATATCCATGCTGTGTTCTTCATCATTCACAATGATCATTAACCACTATATTTCCACTTAATTTACAACCAGAAGCGCTGAACATTGAGGACGTACTGTTCCTCCTCTTGACCTGCCACATCTTTGTCACTTTATTAGTAAGGGTGGTTGTATATCTCGACAAACCTATGTTAGTTTACACCATTTGAGTCAAGTTAGCTAAAGCTATACTCAATTAAATTAATTGCCAGCCTACGTTTCTGGATGTTTGGCTTCGCTAACGGTTCAACCGTATGTACAACCTGCCAAGCCAACTGACTAAAGCAAACTCTTCAGCTGGTTTTCGTCACATGATGCAGCATTATACTTCACTGCTCCAATAAACCGACATATGACCGATATATGACCGCTATATGACAGATATATGTCCGACCAAACTCAGCATGAGATGCTTCATCATGTTTGTGTTCTTGTGATGCTGACAGTGGCAGCACGCCTGTGCAATCCCGTACAGAGGGCACCTTTGCATTTTTTTTTCCACTGGGGAGGGGGGGGGGAGTGCTTAAAAAATATGTGAGAAGATGAAATATTGTGTTAGCTTAAGCGATATTGCTCCTGAAAACTAATGTGTGTGCCGTGCTGATACAGTCCCTGGCAGTGTCCCTGTGTCGGCAGCAGTATCGGGTGACACTGGCTGACGCTCTGCTGGTCTGTGTCGGACCCTGGCAGAGGCAGTGCTGCACCGGTACAGTCCCTGACAGTGTTCCTGTGGTAATGCTGTGCCCATGCAATCCCTGACAGTGGCCCTGTGTCGGCAGCAGTACCGGGTCACGCTGGTTGCCGCTCTGCTGATCTGTGTCGGACCCTGGCAGAGGCAGTACTGCACCGGTACAGTTCCTGACAGTGACTCTGTGTCGGCAGCAGTACCGGGTGACGCTGGTTGCATCTCTGCTGGTCTGTGTCGGACCATGGCAGAGGCAGTACTGCACCGGTACAGTCCCTGACAGTGTCCCTGTGACAGTACTGAACCGGTACAGTCCCTGACAGTGACCCTGTGGCAGTGCAGTGCCGGTTCAATCCCTGAAAGTTATCCTGTGTCGGCAGCAGTACCGGGTGACGCTGGTTGTCGCTCTGCTGGTCTGTGTCGGACCCTGGCAGAGGCAGTACTGCACCGGTACAGTCCCTGACAGTATCCCTGTGGCAGTACTGCACCGGTACAGTCCCTAACAGTGACCCTGTGTCGGCAGCAGTACCGGGTGACGCTGGTTGCCGCTCTGCTGATCTGTGTCGAACCCTGGCAGAGGCAGTACTGCACCGGTACAGTCCCTGACAGTGTCCCTATGGCAGTACTGCACCGGTACATTCCCTGATAGTGTCTCTGTGGCAGTGCTGCACCGGTACAGTCCCTAACAGTGACCCTGTGTCGGCAGCAGTACCGGGTGACGCTGGTTGCCGCTCTGCTGATCTGTGTCGAAGTGTGGCCCCTGCCGCTGGCCGCGGCCAACGAGAGCTCTGACGGCTGCGGCCAGCATCCTCTGGCGATACTCATGGACGGCACACAGCAATACCGTCAGTACTCCCCCCACCCCCACCCCCACTCACTCTACTGCAGGTCACGGCACCAACACATCAACACATCACAAGAGAGGGATCCAAGGCTCCTAGAGAAATAATGTTCAGTCGTGACATCTATTCTGATGGAGAACGACTCCACCCATGCAAGGCTATCGTCGTCTGTGCGATTTCCTTCGAACCAGTACCCCTCTGGCTATCGCAATGGCCCCTCTTAATATAAGTGATACTGACGGAACTTTTACCAGCTTAATGCTTCATTAAACAGCTTAATGGTCCATCGGGTTACAAGCGGTCTTCTGAGAATGTTTCATTTGTGTTAATTTCTTAAACAAGTCTTCGAGAAACATCAGTTTGGTCAAGCACATGTGGTTTCCTGACGGTGTCTCATGGTACCATGCATGTAAGATAGAGATAGGGAGAGAGAGCTGGGGAGAGAGAGAGCGAGAGAGAGAGAGCGAGAGAGCGAGAGAGACAGAGAGAGAGAGAGAGGGAGGGGGGGGGGGAGAGAGAGGCGGAGGCGGAGCGGAAGCGGAGGCGGAGACGGAGGCTGCCCTTTATCCCACTCGGTGATCTGACTGTGCTTGCGGGAGCGTAATTGGAAATTTCGTGGAAACACGTGCCATATAGGGAACTGCGTGCTTTTGTGGTCGGAGCCGGTTGCGCTTGACTGTGCGACCGTCAGGCGCGTGCATCTGTTTTGAATTTGGCACCTCCGAGCTGAGAACGGCGCGTATTAGAGCTATCAAAATGTTTGGGTTGGTAGCCCGTCACCGGGGCTATTCGGGCATGTACAATGTGTGGGGAGGACGAAGCGTAGCGCGTGCCATGCGATCAAGGTTCGCTTGACACCTCCAGTTCTGCTTAACATGCGGCTTGGGCTTCTTCCGATCAAAAACGCGGCCGTCACATATTGGCGTCCAGGTCGGCTCGCATCGCAGGGAGCGAGGGATGTATGACACCAGGTGATAGCCCACTGTGTTGGCTACCATTTGGGCACAAGTTCTGTGCGATCGGGTGAATGCGCTGCATGTGAGCGACACCGGTGTCATGGGAGAATCCTCTGTCTTTGACTGGTTTAGCGGGTGAAACCAGAAGGTTTTCGTCGGAATATGACCAGTCTTGGTGCGACGAATCGACTCGGTCTCAAACGGCATCGCTCGCGAACCGATGGATCGATCGACACGAAACCGACACCACGGTGTATGTATTTTGTGAAGTGACGCTATCTTATGGCCGAAACGGTCGAACTCTTTCATAAATAGAAATTGCTTTTGCTTAAAAACCGTTTCCTTTAACTTTTTAACGTCACTAGAACTGTTTGCGACGAAAAAATAAGTAATGCAGAATTTTTTACCACATGTTAAAACTAGTGTACGTGATGGCACTCTTCGCAATAGCTCAGCGACAACCAATACCACACACATGATGGCAAGCTGGTCAAACTCAACATACACAGACACATCCACACACACACAATGGTTCCTACGTAATGCTTCCATGCTATATAGTGATATACTATGTATTATGTATATCCTATCTAGTGGTATCCAATATAGTGCTATACATGCTATATAGTCCTATATAGTGCCCCTGCATGCTACTTCACGGTTGTACACCCTGATCGGCGTTATTCTGTGCGCAGAGGGCCTGTCGATAGACGAGCTGACGAGGGCGCTGGAGGAAAACCCGGCCGCGTTTGGCCAGGTGGTCAGCATGATTCAGGCGTACCACGACTGCGTGCGGACTGGCGACGGCACGCGCTACAAGCGCACGCGCCATCTACTCCGCCATCGCACTCGTGGCAACATCTACTCCGTACTGTGGCCGCGTGGCGGCGCTGGCGTCGGCCCAGCAGGGGGCGCACACTAATCACCGAGCAGCGGCGTGGCCTGATGGTCGGCTGGGCACGGAGCTGCGCAGGTGCTGACAGCAGTTCGTGGAGCTGGCTGTGCCGTATGTGCCGTACCGCAGTAATACTTCAAAATTAAAACCGGAGAAATGTGAGTTGCTTGTCCGCATCGAGTACTTACAACAGCATTGACCACCCCAGGAGGCTGATTTGAGGCTGGTATACCTCTTGGGAGGGGTGCAGGACTTAACTCAACATGATAACTGCGGAATAATTTGTCCCAATCCTTCCTCCCTTCCGTCAGCGATTTTCATGTAACTGTGGTCGAGTTCTGCCATCTCGTACCTCGACCGCATACGAGCAATTCAGAACGAATAACCCCTCCCTCTCTCCTCCTGGTTCAAGGAAGCTTTTCTTCAGGTTGCGATAGTAATCTCACACTGCACCCTTGCCAACAGCTTTAATATGAAAGCTTTTTCTTACCTGCTTTTCTGATGCTTTGCAACGCTTTCTTAAAATAAGTCCAGTAGGAGTGGAGGACGGTCAGATTAGATGCTATAGGAGTGGAAATGGATAAGCCTAGATCCCAGATGGGTGGAGGAAGGCAAACATGGAGGGTTGAAAGAGGGAAAGCCAAAGCCTTTGAGGGATTGGGTGGATAACCTTAGACCCCACGGGGTGGAGAAGGGTAAGCCTAAGCCTTGGAAGGGTGAAGGAGGGTATGCCTAGAGCCTCGAGGGATTAGGAAGGTACGCCTAGACCCTGCGGGATGAGGAAGGGTAAGCCTAAACCCAGCAGGGATGGAGAAGGGGAAGTTTAGATTCTGGAGGAACGGAGGAGGACAAGCAGTCGGATGTCAGAATGTTGTGAACTGATAGCCAATGAACATAGGTAGCGCAATGAAGGTTCATGCCTATGGATATGACATACTGATAAGACCAGGGAGGGCTTAGAAATTGCGTTTGTCTTCCGTGGCTCAGGGACACTAATTGCCAGCTTCAGAGGATCACTCCAGCACTCTGAGGCACCTTTCCAATCTTCAAAGCATACCTTCGCCGTGTGACCAGAAGGGGTTTCCATCTGCTCTACCGACAGATCGCCATCTCGGAAAAAAAACTCAGGCTCTCAACGTTTATATTCTAGATATGTTATTAGTTTAATATTTCTGCATATCCTGAATCCAATAACCAAAAATGTTAGGACCTGACGCAAAACCTGATGCATTCACGTCAGGTTGCAGCAAGACAATGTTTGGCACATATATCGACTAGACTGCATGGACGTACGGGAGATAGGAAGGATGGCGGTGCATGAAACCTTAGTGGCCGATTTAGACAGAATTCAACAATCAGGACCACCAGGATGGAGGAGGCATGCCATCCCACCAAATTTCATGGGAAAATTAAGAGAAGTAAGAAAACACATAGTAAGAAAGCACACCAGTGTGGCCAAACCTTCCCTTACAGCGTCCGCAATGGAATTCGTGTGAGCACCACGGCCAGCAGAGCGATTGATGCCAGCGCTTGCAAAGCTCGTGGATATAGGAGAGAGATGGTAGAGTGATGAACTGATGCCAACCATATAACCTCTTGTTCAATGTCAATATATCATTATGGCGGATAGTGGTGTTTGGCATGGCGGTGTTGAACAGAATGTGGGAAGGAAGAAACTATGATTATTTAGGCCCGCACAGTAAGATGAAGAATTATCGTTTTACTGATATCATCGTACGGCAAAATATCAAGCATAAAAGTAGCAAAAATCGCCAAACGTTGCCGGTGGAATTTGTGCCACAGCGAGTTGCCATCGGCTCTCGAGGATCGCCGGCCGCACACACGCTGTGGTCGGAGAGGAGGTTAGTTTGTCTCCCCTGAGATCTCGGAAACGAGACCACAGGGGGACGAGAACTTAGAGCAACGAAATTAACAGGATAGCTGGTTCTTCAGGGAGGGATGGCACTATTGCCGTGTCATCAGTCGCACTACCGTGCTATCACTCGACTTGCATTCAGCAACACCATTCAGCTGATGCACCTCCTAAACAGGAGGTGCATCAGCGTACAGGAGGTGCGGTAGCCGCATTCCCGGCATCGGATTGGATCACGGGCGCGGATCACGGGCGCGGATCACGCTCTCTTCATTGCAGATCTCGTTCTCTTCATTCATTGCAGTCGCGGCAGATGCCAACGGCGAGCGACTCGGACCGGCGTCGGCTTGCTCCGACCCATGGTGACCCAGCGTCACCCTGCCGGACACCACCGCCCCTCCGCCACGACCCACAGACCAGACCAGAGACGACCCCACGACCCACAGGCCGGACCAGAGACGACCCCACGACCCACAGACCAGACCAGAGACGACCCCACGACCCACAGACCAGACCAGAGACGACGACCCCACGACCCACAGACCAGACCAGAGACGACCCCACGACCCACAGACCAGACCAGAGACGACCCCACGACCCACAGACCAGACCAGAGACGACCCCACGACCCACACACCAGACCAGAGACGACCCCACGACCCACAGACCAGACCAGAGACGACCCACAGGCCAGACCAGAGACGACCCCACGACCCACAGACAGACCACAGACCAGACCAGAGACGACCCCACGACCCACAGACCAGACCACGACCAGACCAGACGACCCCAGCAGAACGACCCACATACCAGACCAGAGACGACCCCACGACCCACAGGCCGGACCAGAGACGACCCCACGACCCACAGACCAGACCAGAGACGACCCCACGACCCACAGACCAGACCAGAGACGACCCCACGACCCACAGACCAGACCAGAGACGACCCCACGACCCACAGACCAGACCAGAGACGACCCCACGACCCACAGGCCAGACCAGAGACGACCCCACGACCCACAGACCAGACCAGAGACGACCCCACGACCCACAGGCCGGACCAGAGACGACCCCACGACCCACAGACCAGACCAGAGACGACCCACACGACCCACAGACCAGACCAGAGACGACCCCACGACCCACAGACCAGACCAGAGACGACCCCACGACCCACAGGCCAGACCAGAGACGACCCCACGACCCACAGACCAGACCAGAGACGACCCCACGACCCACAGACCAGACCAGAGACGACCCCACGACCCACAGACCAGACCAGAGACGACCCCACGACCCACAGACCAGACCAGAGACGACCCCACGACCCACAGGCCAGACCAGATACGACCCCACGACCCACAGACCAGACCAGAGACGACCCCCGACCACAACCAGACCAGAGACGACCCCACGACCCACAGACCAGACCAGAGACGACCCCACGACCCACAGGCCAGACCAGAGACGACCCCACGACCCACAGACCAGACCAGAGACGACCCCACGACCCACAGGCCAGACCAGAGACGACCCCACGACCCACAGACCAGACCAGAGACGACCCCACGACCCACAGACCAGACCAGAGACGACCCCACGACCCACAGACCAGACCAGAGACGACCCCACGACCCACAGACCAGACCAGAGACGACCCCACGACCCACAGACCAGACCAGAGACGACCCCACGACCCACAGGCCAGACCAGAGACGACCACACGACCCACAGGCCAGAGGCGCCGTCCACAGCAGCACCAGCCGCAGTCTCCTGCAATAGTTTGATGACCGATCGGCAGCCATGGGAGCATGAACGGGATCACGGGATCACGGGATCTCTGGATCACGGGATCGCGCTTCACTAACCCATACAGAAATGCCCTGGACGAAAAGGATGAAATCCTCTGGAAAAGCATGATGGAATGGGGTGCCATGCAGCTAAGCACTTGAAATGCAAATCAAGCTTCGACTCAAACTAACGGGAACGTGCGCAAGCCGAGCGGGGTGCTCCTCCGACTAATGTGGACGTTCCTCAGACCCACGTGGACGTTCCTCAGACTGACAGAGACGAACCTTAGACTGACTTCACGCGCTTCAGACTGCGTGGATGTTCCTCAGTTTGACGGGGAGAAAATATGTACTAGAATTAATGGACTAGCCTGGACTAACTGCTCTTGCCACGTGTCTTTCTCACCTGTTGACTAGAACAATGTTGAAAAATAGCAATATTGGGCAGAATCTGTATAATGCACCCTAACGGGTGCACACAGGGTAGATATATAAAGCTACACCCCTGCTGATCAGACAGCGGCTTCTTTCAAACTAACGGAAGGGAGGCACAGGCTAGTAGCGCTGCCTGGGGATGGGACGCCCCCGCGTCTCATCAGGTTGTGAAAGCATTAAATAAAACTGACAAGTGAGCTTCAACAAAAATGTACGCAATGAGAAAACTGAACATTAAAAATATTACTGAACATGACTCCAAGGAACCAAACTTGTCAAAGTCCGCTGGCGGGTCCAGACATATAGCTTAAACTCGCTAAGTTCGGCCCCCACTAACAAAAGGTGCTGGCTGCGCGCGTGGGCCAGACTAATTCCGATGATTGTCGTTGTATCCGAGGGGCGCAGTGACAAGATGCAGAAATCGTTTTCTTTTTGTCGTTGAGAAAATGAATGTTGTATGAGAAATTCACTTAATTTAGTATACTTTCTTCGGGATGTCAACATGTCACCGCGTATTTATCCGCTTGAAGTACAAGGTAATTATTTACTTTCCTAAACTCATTGCAAAATAATCGCACAAAGGTTCCTCAGTGCTGACGTCAACACCTTGGGCGTGAGGACACTTTCACGACTTGAAAGGACACCCTGATATTTATATGATCGCCCACAGGCTTGGAAAGGCGCCTCAGACTGAAATAAACGGATGTCGTAATGGCTTCGAAGGGGCACGTTTTGAAGCCTCGGAAGCGCCCTCTCAAGCCTCAAAGGCGCAAGCTTAAGCCTTGGGGTGTCACTCAGCGACTATGGGATACCCTTTTAAGCACCGGGGACGGGACGTATTTCCAGGTCTGGAGAACCCTTCGCCATCTCGGGATGCCCTTTTTCTTCTAGGTCTGCAGCGTTCTTTCGACATGGTCAATTTTAGATCTGATGGCTTCTCTTTAGATATTGAGACGCTCTTTCAGGGACAAGACCGCCATTGTAAGCCTCCGGAAGCAGGAGCGGATCCAGGAATTGTCATTGGGATGCACGTCTAGTGGGACACAACTTTGCCTTCCGAAGGGCGCATCTGGCTGCAAATTTTGACGGGGAGGGAGGAGAGATGCACTAGGACCTTCCCGCAGTGGTGTCTTTTCCTCTTAGAGGGGAGCTCCTGGCTTAGAAATTCGAGGGGGGGAAGTGCACTCCAGTCTTCCCAGAGCGTCTTTTTTCCGGCTGAAGGGCGACACCTTCTTGTGGGGGCGAGTGGGGGCGGGGCACATGCCCCCAGTCCCCCTTGTATCCGCCCCTGTCCAGAAGCCAATTCAGGCCCAGAGGGACGCCATTTCAGGCTTGAGATACGTACTTCTATGGTACAAAGTCCCGTTCCAGATCCAAAGTGCAAATGTGCATGTAACTGACGCCATTGCAGGCCTGGAGAAGGAACACGCCGGAAGACGCCAGACGAGCTCTGGACAGCATATTTTTTGCATGAACTGCTGCCAGCGGGGTACAAAAACAAAGGGTTGCCAAGGGACAAACATTGGGCAATCATTGTTATTTCCATAGGGACACCTCCTTTGCCCAATCGTGGGCATAGCCACGGTTATAGTACAATTTTGATACGATCATGCACAGGTATTATAATAGCTCAGGCTTGGGTGTACACAAAATAAATTGAGGGGGACAAATCGCCACTTTGGAAAAGTTGGGGAGACATGTCCCCCAGCTCCACAGAGATTACACCCATGCGCCCAAGGACAAGGCCATGGCCCAAATACTCTCTCACTCAGTAGGTCAGTGTAAGCAATAGTAATAGGGAACAATTGGTGGTGAGGAAATAATTAGTGCCTGGCTACTCCTTGCTGCATGCGAAATACCATGATAGCTGTTGAATGTCCACCAGTCTTGGGCTTGGGTGCAGAGACCCAGCCGAGGGGCGGGACCGGGACCCCCTAGCGACCAAATATACACTAGATCAAACAAGGAATTTTGCGATTTTCACCACCAATAATTGCAAGGTTCTGGCGCGCGAAGCGCTCGGAAATCTGTCCATGATTTCCTGTACCTTTTTTCGGGGGTCGGGACCCCTAGGAAAACCCTAGCTGCGCTGAGCAGTGGCTCAGGTGCAACCAGAGGCGAAGCCAAACGTTTATCGAAGCATCAACGGTCTGGGGCCGCACTGCATCACCGGTCTTCCATTCCAACAGGCAACGGGCCGGTAACGCAGCTGAAGACTGCAGAGCGGAACGGGCGCTAGCACAATTTGCGGCAGAACGGTACAGTCTAAGCAATGGAAACCTGGAGACCTTATGCTACCTGCAGCGCTATCTGAAGAATTTGATGACCGCCGGTGCAGTTGGAGATGGAACGGCGTGACCACGAAACATTTTGTTGTTGATATTGCAGAGTAGCATTGGTTTTCTCAAATGTTCATGACTTATTCCACTTCCTTTGTCAGCAATAGTTTGGGATGTGCAAAAGCGAAAAAGTAATGTTAGACTGGTAAAACTTAGAGAAAGTTAAAGAGGTTACAGAAAAGTTGGATTGGTTGAAAGCTGTTGGAAATATATACAGGAGTGGATGCGTAATTTTTCACGATCCAGGAGGGATGGGTTAATTGCAAGTGTGGTGCAAATTGCTTTGGTGATTGTTAACAAAATATCCATGTACGAATTTCCGAATTTAACGCAAATCGCAGAAGAACGGAGAAAGTCAGCAAACATCGCCGAAATGGTACGGAAATTACCCAAGAGGCGCCAAGGTAGGCTCCCAACTGGTGCCACTTTCTGCGCCAAGCGGCTGGTCCCTTCCTCTACTTTGGTTCAGAACCATGTTTGAATAGTCAACCATTGACTAATAATATGAATGAACGAAAGAGAGAGAGTGAGACAGAGAGAGAGAGAGAGAGAGAGAGAGAGAGAGAGAGAGAGAGAGAGAGAGAGAGAGAGAGAGAGAGAGAGAGAGAGAGAGAGAGAGAGAGAGAGAGAGAGAGATATATATATATATATATATATATATATATATATATATATATATATATATATATATATATATATATATATATATATATATATATATATATATATATATATATATATATATATATATATATATATATATATATATATATATATATATATATATATATATATATATATATATATATATATATATATATATATATATATATATATATATATATATATATATATATATATATATATATATATATATATATATATATATATATATATATATATATATATATATATATATATATATATATATATATATATATATATATATATATATATATATATATATATATATATATATATATATATATATATATATATATATATATATATATAGATATATATATATATATAGATAGATATATATATATATAGAGAGAGAGAGAGAGAGAGAGAGAGAGAGAGAGAGAGAGAGAGAGAGAGAGAGAGAGAGAGAGAGAGAGAGAGAGAGAGAGAGAGAGAGAGAGAGAGAGAGAGAGAGAGAGAGAGAGAGAGAGAGAGAGAGAGAGAGAGAGAGAGAGAGAGAGAGAGAGAGAGAGAGAGAGAGAGAGAGAGAGAGAGAGAGAGAGAGAGAGAGAGAGAGAGAGAGAGAGAGAGAGAGAGAGAGAAGAGAGAGAGAGGGAGGCTATCATTGGCATATTTACTGACAAAACCTGGAAAAGAGTGAGAGTGAGTGAGAGTGAGAGTGAGAGTGAGAGTAAAATGAGAATACGAATAAGAATAAGAATAAGAATAATAATGATAATTATAATGATAATGAGAATGATAATGACAATGACAATGACAATGAGAACAAGAATGAGAATGAGAATGATAATGATAATAAGAATGAGAATGATAATGACAATGACAATGACAATGAGAATGAGAATGAGAATGAGAATGAGAATGAGAATGAGAATGAGAATGAGAATGATAATGATAATGATAATGAGAATGATAATGAGAATGAGAATGATAATGGGAATGAGAGTCAGACGGACAAACAGACAGACAAACAGACAGATAGACAGGTAAGCATTTTGAACACAGGTGGGAATCATGACAAATCTTTGAAGTCGTCCTTGCCGTGCCGTTCATGAGCATTCAACAGCACCTGTCGGCGATACCTCGATATCCACCATGGTGCGTATCATTCAGCGGCTCGTTGGAACGCTAAGTTTTACACCGATGCGTGACGAAAGGCTCCCTCCGATTTAAGCCCGTGACTTGCCTCCCGGGCCAGTTCCGGGCCGGCGTTCGACTAGCGTCTTGCAGCCGCTCCAGTCGCTGGGCGGGGCTCCAGACGTCTGCGCAGGTGCGTGTACAGTGGGCGGAGCCTGCTGACGGCGGCTCCCTCTGCCGAACACAGCCGGCAGACGAGCTCCAGAAGTCGGCGGGTAGCGTGGCCGGCACCGTGGAGCGTCGCTCTCTCAGGCGAGACGGCCGCGGCGTCATTGTCTCAGGTGAGACGGCCGCGGGGTGACCTCCTCAGGTGTGACGGCCGAGCAGTCATTGTCTCAGGTGAGACGGCCGCGGGGTCACCTCCTCAGGTGTGACGGCCGAGCAATCATTGTCTCAGGTGAGACGGCCGCGGGGTGACCTCCTCAGGTGTGACGGCCGAGCAATCATTGTCTCAGGTGAGACGGCCGCGGGGTGACCTCCTCAGGTGTGACGGCCGAGCAGTCATTGTCTCAGGTGAGACGGCCGCGGGGTCACCTCCTCAGGTGTGACGGCCGAGCAGTCATTGTCTCAGGTGAGACGGCCGCGGGTGACCTCCTCAGGTGTGACGGCCGAGCAATCATTGTCTCAGGTGAGACGGCCGCGGGGTGACCTCCTCAGGTGTGACGGCTGAGCAGTCATTGTCTCAGGTGAGACGGCCGCGGGTGACCTCCTCAGGTGTGACGGCCGAGCAGTCATTGTCTCAGGTGAGACGGCCGCGGGGTCACCTCCTCAGGTGTGACGGCTGAGCAGTCATTGTCTCAGGTGAGACAGCTACCGAGTGAGTTCCTCAGGTGATACGGCCGCGGAGTCATCTCCTCAGGTGAGAAGGCCACGGGGTGACCTCCTCAGGTGTGACGGCTGAGCAGTCATTGTCTCAGGTGAGACGGCCGCGGGGTCACCTCCTCAGGTGTGACGGCCGAGCAGTCATTGTCTCAGGTGAGACGGCTACCGAGTGACTTCCTCAGGTGATACGGCCGCGGAGTCATCTCCTCAGGTGAGACGGCCGCGGAGACATCTCCTCAGGTGAGAAGGCCACGGGGTGACCTCCTCAGGTGTGACGGCTGAGCAGTCATTGTCTCAGGTGAGACAGCTACCGAGTGAGTTCCTCAGGTGATACGGCCGCGGAGTCATCTCCTCAGGTGATACGGCCGCGGAGTCATCTCCTCAGGTGAGACGGCCGCGGAGACATCTCCTCAGGTGAGAAGGCCACAGGGGTGACCTCCTCAGGTGTGACGGCCGAGCAGTCATTGTCTCAGGTGAGACGGCTACCGAGTGACTTCCTCAGGTGATACGGCCGCGGAGTCATCTCCTCAGGTGAGACGGCCGCGGAGACATCTCCTCAGGTGAGAAGGCCACGGGGTGACCTCCTCAGGTGTGACGGCCGAGCAGTCATTGTCTCAGGTGAGACAGCTACCGAGTGAGTTCCTCAGGTGATACGGCCGCGGAGTCATCTCCTCAGGTGAGACGGCCGCGGAGACGTCTCCTCAGGTGAGAAGGCCACGGGGTGACTTCCTCAGGTGAGACAGCCGCTGAGTGACCTCCTCAGGTGAGACGGCCGTGTAGCCCCTTCCTTAGGTGAAGCGGTCGCTGAGTTGCGCATTGGGGGTGACAGACACTGGTGAGTAGAAGAACCACGCCTGTCTAGCCCAAAGGTAGATCCAGCATCATTCCCTTTTGGGCGGGAGAGCAAACGAACTCGGGGAGTGAGAATATCTTCGGTGGAAGCAAAAGATGTGCCCAGTTCCGAAACACTCTTCTGGTTTGTAACAATAAGCCAATAATGGTTATAATTGGCTGAAATCACACTAAGAATGCATTAAAAAGACAAGTAATCTTTGAGATAATCAGAGGCCCATACATGCCTCCCCCCTCCCGCAGCAAACAAAAATACACTAGATGAAGGAAACATTTTGAGCTTTACACCACGCAAAGCCTAAATTTACGGCAAGCTTCGCGCGCCGAAAGCTGTCTGTTTTATCACATTTTTTAGCCGCCCACTTAGAAAAATCCTGGCTGCGTCACCCGCTGGTCATAGTCAGTTGTCAGCGGGGAGACTTCGTTCATCTGGACCTGGATTGGCTCCACCGGTAGTAGCCACGGCACACTTCCGACTCTCAGAGTCGCTGCCGACCCTCTCAACACCGACTGCCGACGGTCCCACGGATCAGAACATATCCTAGCTGTCACCCGCAGAGGTGACACAGGCCACCAGCCTGTCGCCCGCAGTGGTGATAGCCCGACACAGGCCACCAGTCTGTCGCCCGCAGAGGTGACAGCCTGACACAGGCCACCAGTCTGTCGCCCGCAGAGGTGACAGCCTGACACAGGCCACCAGTCTGTCGCCCGCAGAGGTGACAGCCTGCCACGGGCCACCAGTCTGTCGCCCGCAGAGGTGACAGCCTGACACAGGCCACCAGTCTGTCGCCCGCAGAGGTGACAGCCTGCCACGGGCCACCAGTCTGTCGCCCGCAGAGGTGACAGCCTGACACAGGCCACCAGTCTGTCGCCCGCAGAGGTGACAGCCTGACACAGGTCACCAGTCTGTCACCCGCAGAGGTGACAGCCTGACACAGGTCACCAGTCTGTCGCCCGCAGAGGTGACAGCCTGACACAGGCCACTAGTCTGTCGCCTGACTGCACTCTCGGCTAACCCAAGATAACTAAAGACAACGGCTAACCAGCATGCCAGAAAGTAAAGGGAACTCCAGAACCGCAATGTCTGCAGGGTGGAGTCATTGATACCGAATTGTACATACCACACCGTACAGCACTGTACCGTACCACACGGTACCGTACCGGACCGTACCGTACCGTACCGTACCCTATAATACCGTACATCACTGTACCGTACCCCATCGTACCGTACCCTACAATGTCGTACAGCACAGTACCGTACCACACCGTACAATACCGTACTGTACCGTACCTTGCCGTACTGTACCGTACCTTACCGTACCGTACCGTACTGAAGGCACTGCCTCTGGAGGCTGTGTGGTGGTGTATGAATTGAAGACTGAGGTGAACAATGACTTGGTGACCGTAAACGTTCAGGGCTTTCTCCCACAAACGTAGCTAAGTAGCTTAGAGTTTTGTCTCTGTTATCCTATCGGCTCCTCGGTTAACCTCCCAACTTTGTCACCCAAGAGATCCCACAGTCCTCTTGACCATCCTCCGGACTTTGTCACCCCATGGACCCCACCGGCCTCTTGACCAGCCTCCGGACTTTGTCACCCCATGGACCCCACCGGCCTCTTGACCAGCCTCCGGACTTTGTCACCCCAGGGATCCCACAGGCCTCTTGACCAGCCTCCCACCTTTGTCACTTATTCTCCATTGTCTCGCAATTCAAAGCATGGTTGATTGTGATAATTTTAAGCCAGTAGAAGTCAGTTATGTGATCCAAAAAGGGTGCACATAGAAGACGCAACTGACTTCGAAAGTATTTCGCTGGTTTCATGTCTAACTCAATATGGACGGGAAAGCACAACACTGCTGCTCTTCAGAATTGTATGACCAGACATTTCGATGACGTGAAGCTTTGCAGTTTCTTAAAAAACATACATACGGAAAATGGACATAGACATGCGGCAAGTGCATACCAAGCTGCCATGTACGGTGCTGCCGTTGTGGTGCTCGGCCCTGCCGTCTTAGGCATCGACCCTGTGGCGTTGGTAAAGAGAACAGCCTGAAATGTTACATGCGCCCCCTTTACATCAGGACGTGTTGCTACTGACACAAAGTAAGCCTTGATATTAACATGAAAAACCAAATGCAGCAAAGTAAGGTTTGGTTGAATCTCTCTAGCACTCGGTAGCTCATCAGCCTATTTAATCGATCGAACTTACGACGCGAACATCATATAAGAACGTCTTCGTTTACGTTTTTGTAAACAACTTGCGGACGTAGATTACGGCCGCAACTAAACACGCAAACAACGTCTTGGTATATCACATAAAATACATAAACATAACTTATATATAATATGTATTACGTGTTATATTGGATATATGTCTATATATGTGCGTGAGTGTATGTATCGATATGTTTATGTACACATGGCTCGGGCTTCCTCAGAGGATTCCTTCTTGACATAGTTTGATTCTTGTTTGGAGTTTCTGTGAGTGTCTGCACCACTGAGGAGGCTTTTCTGCATTCCACGTGTCTTTTTGCAAGTTTTTTCCCGCGTGTCTTTTTCAATTTTTTTAAAAGCTGGAGCTTTTTTTTCATCAATCCTGACGATGGCCCCTGGCCGAAACGTTGAGTACTAAAATATAACCTTTATCTTTACGTTTGATATCAACTGAGCACCTCCTGGTATATTGAAGGTCGCATGTTTTCTTTACACGTAATGTCTAAAACCCAGGAGCATCCAAGAGCCATTCTTCGATGTATTATGCATGCATATATATATATATATATATATATATATATATATATATATATATATATATATATATATATATATATATATATATGTGTATATGTATATGTATATATATATATATATATAATATATATATATATATATATATATATATATATATATATATATATATATATATATATATATATATATATATATATATATGTATATGTGTGTGTGTGTGTGTGTGTGTGCATCAACCTTCATAGGACAATGATTAATGGCCTCTCGATCACGTCCCAGGAAAACTGTGGATGGTGCACTCGGTGTATACCGAGAAATGGTAGGACGTGCACACAGCACGGATACTAGGAAACGATCGACAGTGTTCAGCTTGGATGTCGGAAACCGGCTGGTGGCGTACAGCTTCTATCCCGGAGACCGGTGTACATGCGGAACAGCGTACATGCGGAAACTGAACAACCCTGCTCGGGAGGATCCGAAATACATTACATTGCGTTACATTACATTGTAGAGCATGCATACCGGAAAACGTCGGACGCCGCGCCCGGTGCACGCGACCAGGAATTGTTTAAACTTGCCTCAATGCATCTCTAGGACTGCGAGGGTGGCGGCAGGGAGGCCATGCATCCAGTTTTAGGATGGGCACTGCGACGCTAAGTGGTCCATCCCAACTTTTTAGGAACATATACTTCGTGGGCATCGCTTCGGCGTTATTTTGAACATGGTTTCGTAACTTCACCCTCGCAGTGCGGGATAACTTTCTATTGTCCGCAGAGCGAGTGGGTGGTCAATTTGACCCCTTCACTAACTTCGTTCCAAGGAAAATAGAGGGGTGCAGCAAACCGCAAGGCACAGCTACATCCTGGATCCTTTAGAGTTCCCTTAGGTATTTGCCCTATCTCTTTTGACTTGCCTTCCAGGTCAGATCAGGCAGATCAACGTCAGGGTGCAGTAAGTCGCTCGTGTTTGCCGTTCTTCCCGAACCATGGTCCTAAACTAATGCGATTTCTTGTTTCAATATTGATGACTTGCAAATGGAAGACTTCGTCGAACACAGGTGACACGTAGAAAGGCGGTGCAAAGGTAGGTCACCGATCCCAGCAATGTCAAGCACCTGGAAATATGTGATGAATTGCTGATGGTGACAATTTTCTGAACAGGCCGTACTCAGGAAAAGATAATGCAATAGAATGTAGTGCAGCAACCGAAACCAAGTGTCTTCCATCATCCTCTTTGATGTTTTTGAGGAACAAGTCCTTTTTGAGGATCTGGATCGAAATTCCTCATGGAACCAACTATTCAGATGGATTTCCAGTCCCATATTACGTCGGGAGTGAACTCCCCGCGCAAAATTGCCCTGGTTTATCGGGAATGAATTCCCCGCGCAAAATTGCCCTGGTTTAACCGTTTCTACCTCGCAGTAGTAATAATGTATCCTTCACAGCCCATAGAATACATGTACCTTCGAGCCATTTCAGGTCATATAGCAGGGACATAACCAGAGGTCGTTTTGAAGCCTGGCACGCTTTGAAAAAATATAATTTGCCACGGCATATATTTCGTTAAAAAATAGATTTGCACTATACTTAAAATATACGTAAAGAAACAGTTGTCTAATTTCGCTATCGATAGCGAATTCCAACACCACAGACAAAAAAAAACACTGAACTGCAAGGCCTGTTCTTTACTCTCCGAATGTGATTACGTAGCTATTCAGAAGCTCGATAGTGATCTCATGACCGGACCACGCACCACCGCTACCAGTCACCGGCCATCACCAGATGGTCACCACTCACTATCTGATTATTATTAATTAACATCGAATGGTCACCAGTCACCACCGAGTGGTCAACAGTCACCACCGAGTGGTCAACAGTCAACACCGAGTGGTCACCAGTCAACACCGAGTGGTCAACAATCAACACCGAGTGGTAACCAGTCAACACCGAGTGGTCAACAGTCAACACCGAGTAGTCAACAGTCAATACCGAGTGGTCACCAGTCAACACCGAGTGGTCAACAGTCAACACCGAGTGGTAACCAGTCAACACCGAGTGGTCAACAGTCAACACCGAGTAGTCAACAGTCAATACCGAGTGGTCACCAGTCAACACCGAGTGGTCAACAGTCAACACCGAGTGGTCACCAGTCAACACCGAGTGGTCACCAGTCAACACCGAGTGGTCACCAGTCAACACCGAGTGGTCAACAGTCAACACCGAGTGGTCAACAGTCAACACCGAGTGGTCACCAGTCACCACCGAGTGGTCACCAGTCAATACCGAGTGGTCACCAGTCAACACCGAGTGGTCAACAGTCAACACCGAGTGGTCAACAGTCAACACCGAGTGGTCAACAGTCAACACCGAGTGGTCAACAGTCAATACCGAGTGGTCACCAGTCAACACCGAGTGGTCAACAGTCAATACCGAGTGGTCACCAGTCAACACCGAGTGGTCAACAGTCAACACCGAGTGGTCAACAGTCAACACCGAGTGGTCAACAGTCAACACCGAGTGGTCAACACTTGGACCGGGGCGGACTGGTGGACGGCACTACTCAAATCCTTACGCGGTCACCACGGTCCACTTTCATGCCCGGACGCCAGAGCCATCAATTTGGTCACGTAGTTCATGGCAGCCGCTCATCAGAACTTGAGGGTGCGTTTATAGCCTTGTTTAGCGCGCGCTCCCGGCGCTAGGCCATTCATCAGCTGGCGTGACCCATACTATTTTTCGTGTTGCCTCACGTGATGGGTTCGCCACTAACTATTGAGGTTGAGGGGATGGATCCCGGCCGTTTTTAGAGCTTAATGCTATGGCTGCAGGCGTTGTATGAAAATAATGGACTTAAAACACCTAACATCCCCCTGAATCATCTTCACGTGATGGAACTATTTCTGCAGGTATTGCGATGCCCATAAAGCTTAGTGATCAATCACACGAATCTGATAAATGGCTAAAGGCCTATAAAAATGCGATATTTCAACAAAAACACTTGGAAAGACCACTTGCCTTTCATCCCTCTTCGATCCGTTTCGTGCAAGTCGATAAGCAACACTGTTGGCTTTCCCCTCCCACTTCTGCAACGAACTTGCACATCGCGCCAAGGCAACCAACCAGGAACGCTGTGAGATGGGTAAATTTTGCAAAATTGTGCCGGCGTCGCTCATTGGCTGCGGAGCGGTGTTGACGTCACTAGCCGGGGTGCTGGTGCCGCAGTGTCGTACAGACATGCGACCTCGAACCAGGGGTCATCTGCCCAGACAAAGACCGGCTGGTGCGAGTAGTCTACAGCCCCGCTACAGCCTGCCATCAATCTGTCGGGTATGTTGAGGTAGTAGAAGCCGGGGAGAGCCGAGCCGCCCCCGGCGTCTCCGTTGCAGCCTTTACTGCCAGTCAGACGACACCATGAATTCTGAGGCAGCCCTGGCCGAGCTGCAGACTGGCGCGCAGCAGAGGAGGGCGGGATCGTTCCTGCAATCGGCCGTCGATTGACTCTCCCACCGGCGCGGGGCCTTTCGGATCTGACCTGCGGATCTGACCTGCGCAGCCTGTGCAGTCCTCACGTCGACACCACAGCCGCGATTTTGAGGCTCAGGTGACGACAAAGTTGGACCACCTGAAGTGAGGTCCCGGCCGAGCGTGAGGTCCCGGGGAAGCGGTCGTCGCCAACTTCACTGGCCATTATCAGTTGGTGGGCTGAGGATCACCGGACCACTGGGCCACCGGACCAACGGACCATCTGATCACCGGGCCACCGGACCATCGAACTAACGAACCCTCGGACCATCGAGCCATCGGACCGTCGGACCACCGAACCACCGGACCAATGGACTATGAGATCATTGGTCCATCGGATCACCGGACCATCGGACCACCGGACCATCGGACCATTGAACCACCGGAACATTTGAGAATGTGACCACTGGACCATGTGACCACCGGAACACCGCACACCCAAACCACCGGACCACCGTACCACTGGATCATGGGACCATCTGGCCAATGTGATCAGTAGACCATGGGAGCACCGGACCGCCGTACAGCCGATCAACCGTACCACTGAATCATGGGACCATCGGACCACCGGACCACCGGACCATGCTAACGGACCGTCTGACCGTTGGACCACCAGACTATCGAACCCCCGGACGATGGGACCATCGGACTGCCGGACCACCGGATTATCTGACTACTGGAACTTGAGACCAAGGGACCGCCAGACCATCGTACCGCTGGACCATGGGACCCCCGAACCACCGGACCATCGGACCACTGGACCATCGAATCACCGGACCACCGGATCATGGGACAATGTGACCACTGAATCATGTGACCACTGGACCACCACACAACCAAGCTACTGGACCACCATATCACTGGACCATAGGACCATCGGTCCATCGGGCCATAGAACCGCCGGATCATTGGGACGCGGTGACGAGCCCAGACGTCGTGTCTGCTGGTCCAGGCATAGCCGCCGTTCTCCGAGTGCTCGCGTAAAGCTTCATGTTCCGCTTAGTCTTCAAATCCGAGCTTCACGGCTAAGTCTTCAGATTCCGCTGGATGAGGTACGTCAGAACGTTAGCCGTTACAGTTAGAGCCTCACTTGCGCATGCAAGCATGTCGCGACCGTCTGGGAGATCAGCAGATTGTGCACTCGCTGGCTCATGCTGAGCAAGGAATTTTGACGCTCATATGTCCTTCACCACTCTACAGTACGAAGAAGGGTGCCTCTGACACAACCTACGGTAAAGGAAAATTAACGTTTTTTTTTGCCCAACGAGACCCTAGATGTGCAGTTGTGTGTCTAGAATTTGCATCAGGGGAGACAAACTAATCACTAGATTTCAACTCTCTCCCCCTAATATTTTTTTTTCTGGTATCCTTTGATAAGTCAGCTTACACTGCTGAAATTACACCTGCACAAATCACTTAAATATGTATAATTTTTATATTGCAAGTATTTCAATTCATAACGCCTGGTCGCCACCACGCCAGCGTTCATGCACGTGTCTGTCTTGGCGTCAGGGCACTTGGCGCGTTCTCCACAATTCATGCGATTCTGCGGTTTCTGCTGGGTTTCCTACGTTTTGCTAATGACTACCACATCATAGTTTTGTGCCATATTTGACGTCATGAAATGTTTAGTATGGGAGTTCGCTGAGAAAATATAGGTGTTAAATTCGATGATATTTTTATTTCCGCATTTTCTAGTGGAAATGTTCTGGTGTTCTTTCTGTTTACCAGCTGCGTTTTTCTTCGTCTTCGTCTACTGATGTGTTTTCTGCCCGGCGCATTTTGTCAGGCGACTGGTACGGTTCTAGATCCCGGCACTTTTGAGGGCTTTGTTGGATTATTGTTGATCCACGCCGTTTCTGAAGCAACGAAGCGTTTTAGAATGCCCGATTTGTTTATGTGATGCCCGGTTAAAATTGTTGTTCCTTTTATGACCATGTCGCTTTTGCGGTCTGTTTTAGAGGCTCTCATGTTGTCTTCGCGGCCCAGATGTGCTTTGAAGGCCTCCGGTGAGTGCTTTGATATCTCCCGATGTGCTTATTTAGGACCTCAGTCATGTTTTAAGGTCCTGCCGCTCTCTGCAACTCTGTGTGCAATGGCCGGCTCCGTCCGGTCCGGACCGATCCCTTGTGCCACCTTCGCCGGGCCGGGGTGAAGCTACCAGAGGAGGATGACTTCTCTCCTCGAGAGAGAGAGAGAGAGAGAGAGAGAGAGAGAGAGAGAGAGAGAAAAAAAAAAAAAAAAAAAAAAAAAAAAAAAAAAAAAAAAAAAAAAAAAAAAAAAAAAAAAAAAAAAAAAAAAAATATATATATATATATATATATATATATATATATATATATATATATATATATATATATATATATATATATATATATATATATATATATATATATATATATATATATATATATATATATATATATATATATATATATATATATATATATATATATATATATATATATATTATATATATATATATATATAGAGAGAGAGAGAGAGAGAGAGAGAGAGAGAGAGAGAGAGAGAGAGAGAGAGAGAGAGAGAGAGAGAGAGAGAGAGAGAGAGAGAGAGAGAGAGAGAGAGAGAGAGAGAGAGAGAGCCTGCCATAGCCCCACGCTCTCTATGGCCTGTGACCTGTGACCGGCAGTGACCCTGTCGTGACCTCACTGGCGGACAATGTGGGCCCTGTACCGGACGATGCTGCTGCTGGCGGCCATCTCGTACCTCACCGTGTCGCCGGGCTGCTGTGGCAATCCCTTCACCGGTCTTCGCCGGTACGCCTCCAGCCTGGCCATCCGGCTGGGTCGGCGCCAGTCTCAGCCGGTCAGGTGGGTGTCCTGGGTCAGGTCAGGTCAGGTCAGACCAGATCAGATGTGCTTCAGCCTGGCCATCTGCATGGGTCGACACCAATCTCAACTGGCCAGATGGGTGTCCTGGACCAGGTCAGGGCAGGTCAAGCCAGGTCAGGTGTGCTTCAGCCTGACCGGTCAGGTATGTGTCCTGGTCCAGGTCAGGTCAGGTCAGGTCAGACCAGGTCAGGTGTGCTTCAGCCTAGTCATCTGCCTGGGTCGACACCAATCTCAACTGACCAGATGGGTGTCCTGGGTGAGGTCAGGTCAGGTCAAGCCAGGTCAAGTGTGCTTCAGCCTGACCGGTCAGGCGAGTGTTCTGGGCCAGGTCAAGTCAGGTCAGGTAAGGTCAGGTGTGCTTCAGCTTGACCTGCCAGGTGGCGCGAGAGCAGTCTGAGGCGATCAGGTGGGTCCTGGGTCAACTTAGTACAAGCAACGTTCGGTCAGGTTAAACCAGTTACGTACACCTTGCACGTGAGAAGTATTCGAACACAAACGATATTTAACCATGGTGCACATTATTCGTTAGTTGTTTGTGTACCCTGAGAATATTTTCACTGCCTGTTGGCTTTGTTTTCCGCAGCGTTATCAGTTTCTGTGCCATTGGAAGGAGATCGGACACTTCCTCCAGGCGACTATGAAAAGGCCATATACAGCCATTGATGGCCAATAGACCATTCGGAATCCCGAACGGTGTGAAGCTCAATGGTCAGAAATAGAATCTTGCGAGATTCTAGCAAACACCTAACATCAAGCATCGACCAGCTCTGTTGCTGTGGACGTTTTCTCTGTGGGTTCAGATAAGTTCGCTCAGACCTCACTTTGATCGACAAGTCGGACATGGGGTCTTAGCACTCACTCATATGCATATATATATATATATATATATATATATATATATATATATATATATATATATATATGTGTGTGTATGTATATATAAATACAAATATATATATATATATATATATATATATATATATATATATATATATATATATATATATGTATATATATAAAAGTATCAATATGAAAGCATAACCATCGCTCATTCATTTTGTCAACCGATGCTGCAGATCGATATCATAGTTCTCAATATGTTGTGCTACGATCCTGTCACTCTACTGACTGGGGTCGTGTCTGGAACAGCGTCGACTTCGACGCAGAGAGCTACGGATCGTCGTCGGGTGGCGACAGACCCCGGACGGTCCTGTCGTCCATCGACGGTGAAGAGCTTCGGCGCCTGCTTCGTCGTCAGCACGCTCACTGCAACACTACAATCAAGAAGAGGCGCATCAACAACAGGAACGGTACGATGCAACGCCACAGTATAATTTACAACAAGAGATAGGTAGACACACGAGCCACCTTAGGACAATGCCTCACCCCTAGATTACCTGACTTCCTCTCTGATTCGGATTACCTCATTTCGATGTAAGCAAGGGAAGAGCCTTTTATTTCCAGTCATGTGTTTATCGGAGAATCTACATGCTTCGGATTTTGTCCCATTTACACGATGTCAACATCTAAGCTTGAGAAATTCCATGTCAGCAACAACACGAATTGCTTCCGGTGGCCCAAACAGACATTGGCGGTGTATCGGCGCACGGCTGCATTCCTTCTGGTTTTGGTTCCACATCAGTATCGGGCCACATTGCTGAACGGAGCCAAGCACAACGAGGCAGCCAAGCCAGAGGCTGAGGCTAGCGAAGCCAGAGGCTGTCGGACTGTTCCAGGGCTTCTTGTGGCACAATTACTAGCTAACCTTTCCTGGCTCGCAATTACCTGACTCAAAGGTCTGCAGGGGCCGCTTCACATTACTGAACTCTAGCAACTGGTAGTGAGTGGCGGCCGGGCTCGCGATCTGCGTGCCCGGCTGCCTGACAACTCAAATCGTCGTCATCAGAGCAGTCTGACGGACCTGCGTCGTCATCAGAGCAGTCTGACGGACCGGCGTCGACGTCATCAGATCAGTCTGACGGACCGGCGTTGTCGTCATCAGATCAGTCTGACGGACCGACGTCGACGTCATCAGATCAGTCTGATGGACCGGCGTTGTCGTCATCAGATCAGTCTGACGTACCGGCGTCGACGTCATCAGATCAGTCTGATGGACCGGCGTTGTCGTCATCAGAGCAGTCTGACGGACCTGCGTCGTCATCAGAGCAGTCTGACGGACCTGCGTCGTCATCAGAGCAGTCTGACGGACCGGCGTCGACGTCATCAGATCAGTCTGACGGACCGGCGTTGTCGTCATCAGATCAGTCTGATGGACCGGCGTTGTCGTCGTCAGAGCAGTCTGACGGACCGACGCCGTCGTCGTCAGAGCAGTCTGACGGACCGACGACGTCGTCATCAGAGCAGTCTGACGGACCTGCGTCGTCATCAGAGCAGTCTGACGGACCTGCGTCGTCATCAGAGCAGTCTGACGGACCTGCGTCGTCATCAGATCAGTCTGACGGACCGACGCCGTAGTCATCAGATCAGTCTGACGGACCGGCGTTGTCGTCATGAGATCAGTCTGACGTACCGACGCCGTCGTCGTCATCAGATCAGTCTGACAGACCGACGCCGTAGTCATCAGAGCAGTCTGACGGACCGACGTCGTCGACGTCATCAGATCAGTCTGACGGACCGGCGTCGTCGACGTCATCAGATCAGTCTGACGGACCGGCGTCGTCGACGTCATCAGAGCAGTCTGACGGACCTGCGTCGTCATCAGATCAGTCTGACGGACCGACGCCGTAGTCATCAGATCAGTCTGACGGACCGACGCCGTCGTCATCAGATCAGTCTGACGGACCGGCATCGTCGACGTCATCAGATCAGTCTGACGGACCGGCGTCGTCGACGTCATCAGATCAGTCTGACGGACCGACGTCGTCGACGTCATCAGATCAGTCTGACGGACCGACGTCGTCGACGGCTGGTTGGCGACTTCTGAGCAGGGGTCGCAGGGCTCCTCCGGCGAGAGCCGTACGACCATCCTGCGCTGAGGGCGACGACAGCCCGCGGCGCAGCCAATGAGCACACATTGAGTGTGTAGGAAATGACAATGGTGTCGCCAGTGAGACATAGTCGTCACAGGCAGATGCTGGACTTAACCTGCACCGCATTCCCTGTGTTGTCCACTGCCGCTGCATCTGGCTCTTTAGTAAGTGTGTCATTGGACCGCAAGGATTGCGGTGACGGCTGAAGAGCACCAAGTTGTGTCTCTGCTGAGCTATGACTGTCAGCTGAAGGCACTGTCAGCTATATCTGACATGCACGTGTGCTGTCAGCTATGTCTAACAGCTGAACGTGCCGTAAGCTATTTCGGGCAACAGGCACGACAGACACGCGTTCCCTTGCTTCCAGAGATCTGCCTCTTTAAGGCTTTGCGACGATGCGGGAATCGCCTTATCTCGAAGATCGCCTCCAGCCCCGACTTCGACACCCGATGCACGACCAGGGAGGTAGGTAGCTGTGCAACGTCTGGCAGGTCACGACCAGGGAGGTAGGTAGCTGTACAACGTCTGGCAGGTCATGACCAGGGAGGTAGGTAGCTGTACAATGTCTGGCAGGTCACGACCAGGGAGGTAGGTAGCTGTACAATGTCTGACAGGTCACGACCAGGGAGGTAGGTAGCTGTACAACGTCTGGCAGGTCATGACCAGGGAGGTAGGTAGCTGTACAATGTCTGACAGGTCACGACCAGGGAGGTAGGTAGCTGTACAATGTCTGACAGGTCACGACCAGGGAGGTAGGTAGCTGTACAACGTCTGGCAGGTCATGACCAGGGAGGTAGGTAGCTGTACAATGTCTGACAGGTCACGACCAGGGAGGTAAGTAGCTGTACAATGTCTGACAGGTCACGACCAGGGAGGTAGGTAGCTGTATAATGTCTGGCAGGTCATGACCAGGGAGGTAGGTAGCTGTGTAATGTCTGGCAGGTCACGACCAGGGAGGTAGGTAGCTGTGCAACGTCTGGCAGGTCACGACCAGGGAGGTAGGTAGCTGTACAACGTCTGACAGGTCATGACCAGGGAGGTAGGTAACTGCACAACGTCTGGCAGGTCACGACCAGGGAGGTAGGTAGCTGTATAATGTCTGGCAGGTCATGACCAGGGAGGTAGGTAGTTGTACAACGTCTGGCAGGTCATGACCAGGGAGGTAGGTAGCTGTACAACGTCTGGCAGGTCACGACCAGGGAGGTAGGTAGCTGTACAACGTCTGACAGGTCATGACCAGGGAGGTAGGTAGCTGTACAACGTCTGGCAGGTCACGACCAGGGAGGTAGGTAGTTGTACAACGTCTGACAGGTCATGACCAGGGAGGTAGGTAGCTGTACAACGTCTGACAGGTCATGACCAGGGAGGTAGGTAGCTGTACAACGTCTGGCAGGTCACGACCAGGGAGGTAGGTAGCTGTACAACGTCTGGCAGGTCACGACCAGGGAGGTAGGTAGCTGTACAACGTCTGGCCGGTCATGACCAGGGAGGTAGGTAGCTGTATAATGTCTGGCAGGTCATGACCAGGGAGGTAGGTAGTTATACAACGCCTGGAAGGTCATGACCAGGGAGGTAGGTAGCTGTACAACGTCTGGCAGGTCACGACCAGGGAGGTAGGTAGCTGTACAACGTCTGGCCGGTCATGACCAGGGAGGTAGGTAGCTGTATAATGTCTGGCAGGTCATGACCAGGGAGGTAGGTAGTTATACAACGTCTGGAAGGTCATGACCAGGGAGGTAGGTAGCTGTACAACGTCTGGCAGGTCACGACCAGGGAGGTAGGTAGCTGTACAACGTCTGGCAGGTCATGACCAGGGAGGTAGGTAGCTGTATAATGTCTGGCAGGTCATGACCAGGGAGGTAGGTAGATATACAACGTCTGGAAGGTCATGACCAGGGAGGTAGGTAGCTGTACAACGTCTGGCAGGTCACGACCAGGGAGGTAGGTAGCTGTACAACGTCTGGCAGGTCATGACCAGGGAGGTAGGTAGCTGTGCAACGTCTGGCATGGCACGCGGCGAAGCCACCGGCCAGCCCCGCGAACCACCGGCCAGCCCCGCGAAGCCACCGGCCAGCCCCGCGAACCTACCTCCCTGGTAGGTTCGTAAGCAGAGCCTCTCTTGTGTCAGGCCGCCGCCCCTTATTACGGGGAGGAGGCGGGGGTAGTCATTCGATCCCAACTCAATGCTACAGGTCAGTACATGCCGAAAGCAATTTATTTTCAGCTTCCGTTCACTGTTGTCCGCAGCAACAGCAACTCTTCATGACACTCCGGCGTTGGCATCCTTGCTCAGCCTTCCAACGGCAACTCGAGAAAAAGACCTAGATCGGTCCGACCCCGGACAACGCCCATACGTAACAACTCAGCCCCGGACTGAGGGCGGCCAGCGGCGCCCCAGCTCGGTACCACACCCTTCCCGGTCAGCTGACGAGCACCATTGTCACGGCAGCCTTACGACCGCCACCTACAAGCGACAAGGGAACACCTAGTGCACGGCTTTCCCCACAAGTGGCAGTTTGCACGTCATGAACTCCCGTAGCCAGCGATACTACATGTACGACAGACGTTAGTGGTATGTACATATACGACAAAAGTTCTTCTCAGCAAAACGTCCCAGCCCAAAGGTGATGCTTTCCAAACCATGCATATATTTACATATATATATATATATATATATATATATATATTTATATATATATATATATATATGTATATATATATACATATATATATATATATATATATATATATATATATGTGTGTGTGTATATATATGCATGTATATTTATTTGTTTATTTATTTGTATATAAGCCGATAGACCTGAGGGAGCCATCTGTCGATAACAAACTCGTTGAGCAGGGGCAGGGTGCATTCGAACTTCGTGGTAGGACATCTTTTCCAGTCGAAGGGGTACCACATCTCCATCGGGGGATGGGTATATGTCACCAGCTTCCCCCCTGAATGCGACCCTGCAGATGTTGTAGATGCAGCACCAACTTTGATTTGCACAGCAACAACTTCCTCCCACTTTACAATGTCTAACTTAATATGCAACACCAATATAATATTTTGGAACATCAGCTTTGACTGTATTCATTCACCTGTGCATCTAGGACAGCATTCATCGGGCCTCGGCTTGCCGCTTTCCTTGAAAAAATGTGCTAATTTTGTGATGGATACTTCTCTTCACTGTCCAGCCTTCCGTTTCCGCTTTCATCAAGCGAAACTTCAGCGTGACTGATCGTATGAAACACGATCGGCCATGCAAAACAAAATAATAGGTTGATTTACGAGAGATTGTGAGCATGTCAGCAAATAGGTACACATTTTCCAGAGCTGGCATTGCATCCTTAGTGTATCTGTGGCGTCCGTTACACCTTTTCAACCTTGGTGCTACCTTTTGAACAAATCAAGGCTAGTTATATTTGGTTCGAAGCTTGGTTGCGCCTTTTTGTATCCATGTTAAAGCTATCTTCGTTTGTCAAGGTGGATATTTTTCGTTTCTTGCGACTGCCGGGAAAAAATCTGTCATGGGGGGGAGATAATTTTATCCGCATTAAGCACGTTAAAATCGGCACTGTAGTATCGTCACAGGTGCTTCTGGATTTTCCAGACTTACTGTATGGAATCGTTACAGAACTTCGTGGACTTACCATACGGTGTCGTCACAGGACGTTTTTGGACTGACTGTACGACTTCGTCACAGGAGTTCCTTGACTGCATGAGCTGGATGCAGCTGGGCGGTTGCCGGGTGAAGCACGCTCGTCGCGGACCTTCGAGAGCGCTGGTGGACCAATACCAGCAGCGGCTACGGCGACTGCTTCATTCCACCCGCGGCTGTGTCATTGGCATCGACCTGTCAGCTCAGTCATCAAACTGAGGTCACGCTGAGGTCACGCAGACTCCCCAGGTCGTGCTAAGGTCGCAGTCAGGTACATGTCATGAGATCATTACACTGAAACACCTCTACCTGGGAGAGGAAAGTTTTCTCATCCGCCACGATAAGGCTTCACTGAGGCGTCTTTCCTCGGAGGATGCTATTGAAGTACCTCGCTCTGAGGAGGGAGCACCTCGATGTTCCTCTCTCGGGGCAGTGCTACTGCAGCGACCTCATCGGCGACGCTGATGCCACACAGAGCAACCCTTCCGCAGAGGCTACACCAAGACACCGCTCCGCAAAAATGATGGAAAGGCGATCCTGGGGCGATCCTTGTGTGATCACGAGGCAATCCCCAAGTGATCCGGAGGCGATCCTGAGGTGATCCTGAGGTGATCCGGAGGCGATCCTGAGGCGATCCTGAAGTGATCCTTAGGTGATCTGGAGGTGGGTCAGAGGTAATCCGGAGGCGATCCTGAGGAACTCACGTTTGTAAAGTTTCAGTGAGAGCCTGTCTCTGTTGCCAAATCGCGGCGGCATCCCTCTGCATACATTCCCTGCTCTCCAGTGCGACTGCGAACGCCGTGTTCGCTGGCCCGGTCGCTGGTTGTCCATGTCACTGTTTGAACTTTATATGTCGGCTAGATGAGCGTCTGAAGAGGAGTCCCTCAGAACACAAAGTGCATTGTGTGCATAGCGACTTTCGTATGTGTGATGGCATGTAATAAGCGTAGACTGCATGTGTATTACCCCTCCTCGCCATGGAGCTACCGTGTCAATTTCTGCATCCGCATCACTAGTACCAACAGCGCGATGTACGATAGCTCCCTATTGCTAAGCAGTATATATGATTTGCGTTCCTACTCATGTCACATGCGATGAGCTGTCATAAATTCAGTCACTGTTCAGGCAGTTCAGCAGACGGTTCGGGTAGTGGCGACGGCCGCGGTAGACGGCTTGGGTAGTGGCGACGACCAGCGGTAGACGGTTCGGGTAGTGGCGACGGCCTACGGCAGACTGTCCGGGTAGTGGCGACGGCCTGTGGCAGACGGTTCGGGTGGTGGCGACGGCCGGCGGTAGACGGTTCGGGTGGTGGCGACGGCCGGCGGTAGACGGTTCGGGTGGTGGCGACTGCCGACGGTAGACGGTTCGGGTGGTGGCGACGGCCGGCGGTAGACGGTTCGGGTGGTGGCGACTGCCGACGGTAGACGGTTCGGGTGGTGGCGACGGCCTACGGCAGACTGTCCGGGTGGTGGCGACGGCCTGTGGCAGACGGTTCGGGTAGTGGCGAAGGCCGGCGGCAGACGGTTCGGGTGGTGGCGACGGCCTCACACATGGTTCAGGATGGATGGTGCCGTTGGATGTCTGGTTCCGTTACCGTACGCAGGAATACAGTAGAGGATCTGCGAGAATACAAGGGCCAGCGCGAAGATGACATCTTCTTCGCGCTGGGACTCTCGTGTGGGAGGTGCGGTCGCTGATGCAACGGACCACCCAGAACTCCAAAACAATGCCGAGTCACTTATGAGACGTGCGAGTCCCAGCTGAGCGAGCGCTCTGATATTCCCGTCTATTTGTTCGAAACCAGATGTCGAGAGAGGCCAAAACTGTTTCCATTTGAGCGAAGATGTTCTGAATTTCAAATTTCTTACCACTGACCAAGATCTGGGTGTCATTGGCATATTGGATAATCACTGTGTCTTCGGCGAACAGACTGAGGTCGTTGGCGAAGACGCAGTAGAAGAGAGTCCGAGAAATGATCCTTGAAAAAACACCGATGCTGTTGGACGACGGGCATATTTTTTTGACGACACTCAGACTGGCAGTGAGGCTGACACTCTGGGTGTGGTTCTGAAGATAAGCCAAAAACTAGGATGCGTCGATGCTGTGGAGATTTAATTTTGACAGGAGTTTGGAGTGGTCAATCGCATTAAAACATTTGTTCAAATCCAGCAGGCAGAGAAGAGACACCCCTCCGTGGTCACATGTGGATAGGATCTGGTCGGATATGGAGGTCAGGGCGGATTCTGCCTAGTGACGGCGACGGAAACCATGCTGAGTTGGAGAGAAGAGGTGGGTTTTGGCAGATGATTGTAGAGCTCCTGGTGGACGGCATGCTCTAAAAATTTCGCAATGACTGGGACAATGGAGATGGAAGGAAATTAGAAGGGCTGGTGGGATCGTCGGATATGAAGATGGGATGGACGAGGGAGTGCTTGCAGGAATCAGGAACATCGAATTTGGTAATGCTGGGACTGACTAAATGCAGGAGCACCGCACATATAGAGTCAAAGCACATCCTGAACATTGGATGCTGATGCCGTCCTCACCGCAGGCCGACAAGCTGTTCATCCCGAAGACGACGGCTCGCAGTTCAGATAACGACAACGACACCAGGGTGAACGCACAGGCACCGACACGCGGCAAACGGCAGGAAATATTCGGAGTCGCTCCCATACTCCACACCTCGTCAGCCACGCGCGCGCCCACGCCGACAACAACAAATCGGTTAAGGTCATCAGCGGTCGCGACGGACAGCTTACGAATGATCCGCTTGCTGCCGACGAATAATCTGATATGGCGCCGCATCGACCTTCGCCCATCGTCACGGATGCACTGCTGAACATCGCCGCAACCATCACGCCTAATCGCCGATCGTACAGCTCGGTTGGCGTCCCTGTACTCCGAAGACTGGTATCCACAGTCCGCCAGCGCACCACGGCGGCGACA
Organism: Ashinkailepas kermadecensis; assembly: GCA_034440615.1. Lineage (NCBI taxonomy): Eukaryota > Metazoa > Arthropoda > Thecostraca > Neolepadidae > Ashinkailepas > Ashinkailepas kermadecensis. Next base: position 120,180 of record JAOTOM010003841.1, read on the forward strand.
CATTAAAGCTTTCGTTAGGGTTCCTGATTTTGACAATCCTGATGGAGCATGAGTGTCAATGATGGGTAAAATGTGACCGGAAAACATTCCCATTTGAGCGTGACTGAGGGAGCATTAAAAACAGAACTCTAGTCCCCTAGAAAAAAAATCGTGAAGTAAAAGAGTAGGATCTGCACGGCGAAAGCATCGGGAAGCACGGCGAAAGCATGGCGCTGCTCGGTTTAGATCTAGGCATATCGACAGAGACACGGACACATCTATGTGGACTAAAGTTGCAAAATTTTGTACCGCAGCGCTCTTGAGGGGAGGTATGCGGATTTATTTCTTTACGACCAGAAAATGTGAAATGAAGAAAAAATAATCGAATTTAATTCATCGAATTTCCCCAGCGGACCCCACATGAAGCATTCAAATGACATTACATATGGTACAAGACTATCATATGGCAGCAATTAGCAAAACGTAGGTGGCCTTGCAGAAACGTCAGAATCGCACGAAGTGTAGCGAATGCGCCGAATGCACACTGCGCAATGCGGGCGTACACGTACATGGACGTTTGTGGGCGGGGATGGCCGAGTGGTTAAGATGTTGAGCTCTGGATACCAAGGTCCCGGGTTCAGCACTCGCACCGCTTAGGGCATTTCCCAATCCCACGACCCACCAGCGAAGCAGTGTGAGCAGCTACTGGCCATGGCAGCTGGTAGCTGCCATGGCCAGTAGCTGGTATTAGCTGGAGCAGCTGGTATTAGCCATGGCCGTGCATAAAGTACGTCGTGAATCACACAAAAAGCAACAAAAATCAACGAACGTTGGCGTAGAGGCGACCGGCCGCTGTGAACTTAATGCGTGAAATAGGAGAATTGTTCATTTTAAAAGCATTTATGTAGGTGTAATTTCAGCAGAGTGAGCCGACTTATCAAGTGATACCAGAAAAAGAACCTTGTATAGGGAGGGGTTGAAATCCGGCGACTTAGAAACAATGGTGTTTATAGTTTGGGCCTTGTCCACAGGCAAATTAAGTTGGCCGCGACTCATTTGAATTAAAAGACAAAAATGGTTTTCTTCGAAAAATAGTGGTCGAATTCCGGAGACTAAAGAAATGGGATAGGTGGGCCCATCCCCCTCCGTTCCCCCCCTTCATGACGCAATTCCTAGGTTTTCCACGAGCCGCAACAGGTGCTGGGGTGCGGTAGATGTAGTTGATAGATGTAGTTGTAGATGTAGTTGCAGATGTAGGCAGCCCAGTGTAGCCGGTCGTCATCTACCGGTTACGTGACCGACAGCCAGTGTGTCTCGAGTGAGGCTCCATCTGACAGGTCGTTCACGGTGAAACTCGCTGCAGAGAATAATCGCTGCCTTTCCGCCGACACGTCCCATGCGTGCACATCAAACGATCACGTGCCCGGAAACTACAAGAAGGGAATACAGGGTACTCTTGTACTATCCAGGGTACAAGAAGGGAATACAGGCAATGTCGCCGAAACACACAGTATGTCCAGGTCATGCTCTTGCAGAGGAAAATTTGCTTCATATTAATTCGTGTGCGTTGAGTGACTGCACGTCCATAGTGTTCATCTTCAGTGGCGATGTGGTAGTTTGCCGGTCTCCCACGCCAGGTGGATGACGCTGAGATCGCGTGCTGTCTGACTGGCTGAGTCTCGGCGGAGACTCAGCCAGTCAGACTGAGTCTCGCCAGTCGCTCGGGGATCGGCTGGCGACAGCGCGTGGTGTGTGTCGACACGTCATCCCTGCTGTAGTCGGCCGGCGAGTTTCCATTCCCGTCCGCACGCTTCTAACGTTCTTGAGGGCTCGTAGGCGTTCGTCAGAGCTCGCAGACGTCGAAGGTCCGAGGGTCCGAACACGCTGGTACGGGTCCGTGATGAAGCTTCGTAGGGCCCGTAGATGCTCGTAAGGACCCGGGACGTTCGTAGTGATGCGTAAACGTTCTTAACCCCGTCTCCGAGGGGGGTTCATTTTTCGCCCCTAAGGTTTTCCGCGGATAGTGAAGAAACAGCGTGAGTCAGCGCGCGGAAATTGGGCACATCAATTTGACATGTTGTATGACAATTTTGAGATCACGTCTTCTAGGGTCACCGAATGATTCAAGGTCAAGTGAGATCACCTCCAAAAACGTTCAGCCAGTAGCCACGTTTTAACAGGAAAATATATTTTGAAGGAAGCTTTCAGCGTTTGCCGATCTTTAGGGATGCAACAAAACGCACCAGAGGAATATTCGATTTTTTTTTGTTTTTGACGACTTGGTTTGCATATTTGCCCATTGGGACTAAGATCTAAGATTCTGGCTACAGTAAGCAATTTATTAGCAGTGAAAGTTGACTTAAGCCAACGTTTCCCAATAACCACAAAAAAATATCTATAAATTTAAAACTGAAATTTTTTTAACATTTCCAAAACTTAAAATATTGATATTTGGGTGGGCAAACATTTTGGGGCTGTGATCGATTTCGCATTTATTTTCTGATTCCAATTAATGTTTTTTTTTTAATCCGCCCCAAAATGAACCCCAGATCCCAAAACATGACGTCAGTCGTGGTCCCATAAACCCCCTAGTGACGTCACTTTTTGAAGGGAGAGGATTTTTTACGGTGGTTTCGGGTCTACTCGTGGAGTGCTTTCCGATGACATCCCTTTTGTTTTCGTGCAACGTTTAGCTTGGAAATTAGAGGGAAGCTTATAATGACACCCCCCTCCCCCCCGAGACAGGGTGTGAAGATCTGAACGGGAAGACAAGGGTCAAGGGCCCATAGACGTTCGTTAGGGCCCGTAAACGTTCGCAAGGGTCCGAACGCACTCGTAAGAACCCATGGTCTTACATAAAGATCTGTAGTTATTTGCAAGGGCCCGTGAACTTTCGTTGGGCCATGTGGACGTTCGCATGGACTCGTAGACTTTCGTGAGAGCCCGCAACAGTTCATAAGGCTCCGAACACGCTCGTAGGGGTCAAACACTTTCGTTGGGGCCCATAGACGTTCGTAGGGCCCGTAAGCGTCCTTAAAGGTCCGAACACGTTCGCAAGGACCCGTGAACTTTCGTAAAGCTCTGTAGGTATTCGTGGAGGCCCGTAGACGTTCGTAAAGGCCCGTAGACGATCGTAAGGGACTGTAGAAGTTCATAAGGGGCCGTAGGCGTTCGCAAAGGCTCATAGACGTTCTTAAGGGGTCGACAGCAGCCTCGACGGCCACAAAAAGCGCTAACCGCCTTTCCATCTTCGCCATGGCAATTCCGTAAACAATTACGTGCGGCTCCATGGAGCATTCCTTCGGGTCGCGCCAGGGAGATGGGAGTAGGACATAAGCCTACTTAGGGTACAAGCTAAGGGAGATGGCAGGGGAGGGGAAGACTGTTCCCGTCGCTCCCTTTGGCTACGTCCGTGGTACGTATATTTTTTTTCTCGTTTTCTTGAGTTACGCACTTTGGCGTGATACCTGCGGCTGTGATTGTTCTTAACACGAATTTCACGACCGCCAAATGTTGGCGTCAGCACTTTGCAATTGGCTGGAAAAAAGTTTGCTGAATAGTTTTCGAAACAATGCATGTAATTTCCCATTCTTGATCATTTTCGTGCTTTTCGTCAAGGTCTCGTTGTAGGAATGCCTTTGCTGTTTATACGTGGTGTGGTTAGTTGGTCGCCTGCAGCGAGATCTCAACAAAGAATAGGATTCTTTGTTCGCTTTCCATTGTGACGCTGCCGTAACAGTAGTGACGTGACGCTGCCGTGACGGTGGTGATGTGACGCTGTTGTGGCGGTGTGATGTGACGCTGTCGTGACGCTAGTGACGTGACGCTGTTATGTTGGTAATGACACCACCTGACGTGACGTTGCCGTGGCGACAGTGACGTGACTGTGACGTGACAGTAGTGACGTGACGCTGCCGTGACGGTGGTGATGTGACGCTGTTGTGACGGTGTGACGTGACGCTGCCGTAACAGCAGTGACGTGACGCTGTCGTGACGCTAGTGACGTGACGCTGCCGTAACAGTAGTGACGTGACGCTGCAATGGACTGTGACGGTAGTGACGTGACGCTTCCGTGACGGTGTGACGTGACGCTGCCGTAACAGCAGTGACGTGACGCTGTCGTGACGCTAGTGACGTGACGCTGCCGTGACGGTAGTGACGTGACGCTGCCGTGACGGTGGTGGACGCTGCCGTGACGGTAGTGATGTGACGCTGCTGTGGCGGTGTGATGTGACGCAGCCGTAACGCTAGTGACGTGACGCTGTTATGTTGGTAATGACACCACCACTGACGTGACGTTGCCGTGGCGGTGGTGACGTGACTGCTGACGTAACAGTAGTGACGTGACGCTGCAGACGTGACGGTGGTGATGTGACGCTGTTGTGACGGTGTGACGTGACGCTGCCGTAACAGCAGTGAGCGTGACGCTACGTGACGTGACGCAGTAGTGACGTGACGCTGCAATGGACTGTGACGGTAGTGACGTGACGTTTCCGTGACGGTGTGACGTGATGCTGCCGTGACGACAGTGACGTGATGCTGCCGTGACGGTAATGACATGACGCTACTGTGGCGGTAGTGGCGTGATGCTGCCGTGACGGTGGTGACGTGACGCTGTCGTGACGGTGGTGATGTGACGCTGTTGTGGCGGTGTGATGTGACGCTGTCGTGACGCTAGTGACGTGACGCTGTTATGTTGGTAATGACACCACCCTGACGTGACGTTGCCGTGGCGACAGTGACGTGACAGTGACGTGACGCTGTCGTGACGTGACACCTTCGTGATGACATCCTTGGTGGTGCGAGCAGCGGGCGTGCGGCGGCGGCGGCGTGACCCATCAGTCCACTTCGCACAGGTGGGAGGCCACGAGACCTTCCCGCACACAGCCGTCGACTAATCGGCGGTGCGAATGCGTAATCGCCGCCGGCGGCGACAGCGGCGCGAGTCGCGCGTCGATTTGGGCGCGGAAAACCCGACCGACCAGGAGGCTTCACCGGAATCGTTTAGGCCACCGTATCCGGCCGGACGCGTGCAGACCAAGGCCGAGGGTTGGCCGCAGTTTCGGCCACCAGGAATCGATTCGGGACTTCCTGGCGACAGTGGCACAGGTGGTGGCTGGGCGGCTCGTGCTGGCCTTGCTGTGCAGGCTCCGTGACATATGCGCCCTCTATACGAACAGGGAAACTTCCCATTACGATGCGATTGTGAAAACTTGCGACAATATTGCTCCGCTTTTCGGATGTTTTGGCAAGTCACAAGCCCATCTGCAAGCAATATTTTCGTCAGTTTTCCCTCGTCTTATCGTATTAGGAAGTTTCTCTGCTCATGTAGACGGTGTAATTGTGAATCTTCCGTGAACGGTGTGTCGGGAAGTGCCAGGCGGCGAGCCGAGACAGCATCAGCACCGAGAGCTGGGGCCTCTTAAATTAACAGCCTACACCCCTGCCTCATTGGTGCTATTTAGTGGTCTGTTCAGTGGAGCATCGGCTTCCAGGTTGGGTCGAACCCCAGGGGCGCAGGGACGATTGCTATGTCAGAGGAGAAGGCCGTGGTCGTCTCCTATTCCAGATGGGGTCCAATCCCAGTGGCGCAGGGACGATTGCTCTGTCAGAGGAGAAGGCCGTGGTCGTCTCCTATTCCGGGACCCAGTCCTCACTTTCCGATCCTGAGGAACCCCAGCGGTGGCGACGCCCTTGCTACGTGGTGCAAGTAATTCATTTTGCTCCTCGAAATACTTCGCAAAACTCTGGCAATAGAACGATTTTCCGTTTTGGGACGACGAGCTGGGTCTCCGGTCATGAGCTGGGGGCTGGGAATTGAAGGCTGGGTCTCCGGTCATGAGGAAAGCACTCCGAACGCTGCGCTACCGACGCTGCAATGTTGGAGCACGGGAAAATGACCCGACCCGACCAAGGGCCCATCCATTGTGTTTCACGCTCCGGCTCATCATTGTGCGCGCAACCGGGACATTTTATGAAGCACTCCAAAAGTCACCAGGTTAGGTGTCATGATTAGACACACGAAGAGGTGGTATACATTAGGGCATTTACAATTTGGGAGCAATTACCACTTAGTTGTTGTTATACCTATCGAAGATAACTAGGCTTAAAATAAATTCAAATAAAATTCAACTATTGAACATTTGTTGACAATATAACTTACCGATCAAATGTGAGGAGTTCTGGGTACCAACATCAATTAGTTGCACTTGCGCTGATGAAATGTTTCGCTCCGACGTTGACTATAGTATGACAGACAAGGGAAAAACAAAGACAGAGACATAGGAAGGGATAGAGTCAGAAAGAGGAAATGCTTCAGCAAGGTTCGTATTATAAATTTCAAAGCTGTTATCTTTAAGTGCGAAAGAGGGAGAGGGGGTGATAGGGAAAGAGAGGGGTGGAGAAAGAGAAAGAGAAATATAATGAGAAAGAGAAAGAGAAAGAGAAAGAGAAAGAGAAAGAGAAAGAGAAAGAGAAAGAGAAAGAGAAAGAGAAAGAGAAAGAGAAAGAGAAAGAGAAAGAGAAAGAGAAAGAGAAAGAGAAAGAGAAAGATAAAGACAAAGGGAAAGAGAACGAGAGCCAGAGAGCCAGAGAGCCAGAGAGCCAGAGAGCCAGATCGGCGACCACCAGTCGCAGATCGCAGTCGCAGACCACCAGACCACCAGTCGCAGATCGCAGTTGCAGACTGCCGACCACCAAACGCAGATCATAGTCGCAGACCACCAGACCACCAGACGCAGATCACAGTCGCAGATCACCAGACCACCAGTCGCAGATCACAGTCACAGACTGCCGACCACCAAACGCAGATCATAGTCTCAGACCACCAGACCACCAGACCACCAGACCACCAGGCGCAGATCACACTCGCAGATCAGAGCCGAACCAAATCGGCTCCTCACCAGGCCGACGGACTAGCCGGCCGCTGGGGGGATGTCCGGCGTTCGGTCCGAGCCGGGCCCACATTCGTGCAGACTAGTGCGAGGTGCAGCCAGCCATACGGTGATGTCACGTGCACAACGGATCATCCCCGGTCTGTGACGTGTGGCGGCCGAGCTATGCACGCGGAATGACGGAATAAAGAGGCCATAAGCGCGACCGTGTCCCGCTGCGGTCTGAGATCATACGGGAAAACCGCCGTTCATTAGAGCGGCCCTTCCGCCACACAGCGACAATGGAACAGGCTATCGCAGCCGACATGTGAGCTTGACGATTTATGCAATTGAGAGAGCACATTGGCTTCGGCAAGCACTCCGGACGGCACAGAAAACTAGCCGATGGAAGTCGCGGCCAGCTCGACAGCTTGTGGAGAGGGGATAGTGTGTCGAACCGAGGCGAGGTGATGGTGTATCCGAGGCGAGGGGATAGTGTATCCAACCGAGGTGAGGGATAGCGCATCCGAGGCGAGGAGATGGTGCATCAAAAAGAGGCAATGGGGTGGTATATACAACCGAGGCGATGGGATAGTGTATCAAACCGAGGTGAGGTCATAGCGTACCCAGCCGAGGTGAGGGATAGTGTTTCCTTCTTCGACCGTTCAGCGCCTCTCGTGGCACCTCTGCTGTTATCTGTATGCTCGGTTGGTATGCTCGGTTGTTCGGATCCATTCTTTTAGTGACTTTGTTAATTTTTGTTCTGGAATGATCAGATGATGATGATCAGATGTACCGGCGTACTTGGATTAGCGTCGAATAGCCTGCGTCCCGAATACCGCGGGTGCACGTGTGTTGCGACGAGTATTCCAGACGTGAATGTGGTGAACGGTGCACGGAATAAGAAGGGTGGCTCCTTGTCGCCGCAAGATAAAACGTATAAAAGGGTTAACACTCAGCACGAGAAACAACATCGGGCCAATGCATATTGCACGTACGTTTGTTGCGTCATCAGAGGCTAAGAAGTCGTGACGTTAACCAGATGATACATGGTATAGAATAAAGATATGGAATAGTTACAAATTGATCGCAATGAAGTGGATAATTGATATATTTTTATCGCATTGTAATAGGCACATAAATGATCCATGCATCGGTCCAGCCACTCTTTTGATCATCGGTCAGACAAGTCGATTAATTATCACGCATAATTGGGCTCAAATTTAGCCTGTTTGAATTGCACCCAGTGGAATGGTTTTGTGTTGTAATTTAAACCTGATCTGAAGAACACATTGCATGACCAAAGTGATTAAATTATTTGTTTAACTCGATCGGTTCGCTTAAGAATGCAAAGTCTTCTACTATCCTACGACCATACTGTAATACAGAGGTATTATCCCACAAATGTGTAATGTTTCCACTCCAAATCTGTAATCCAAGTTTTCACTTCTCCCGTCTGAAACGAACCAAACGTTTCTGACAAAGGGAATCTACATTCGTTAGACCTTGTCCCGACAAAGGGAATCTACATTCGTTAGACCTTTTCCCATGCGCAAAATCAGCAGAGTAGCGTCTTTCTGGGCTCCATTCTGAATGCTTACTTTTGTCATCTCGTGCTATCTTTAGGAACCTTTGGCGATCACGTGGCCTTTGGCGACCTTTGGCGATCACGTCCATGGTGTAATGTTGTCCAAACTCTGGTAGCCGAACTCTGGTAGCCAAACTCTGGTAGCCGAACATTACACGTTAGGCCAAGGCATGGGACGTTTGATGAAGTGGGAAGGAATGCGAACTAATGCTGCATTGCTGGATGGTGGGAGGGGTACGACTCGCGGTTTCCATGAACAATGCATTGGGTGCACGAGTTCGGTATGTGGGTCAAAGCCATGGGGGTGTATCATAACTTCTAAGGATTCAGAGCATCGAATGGTTCGAAACCTCTAATAATCCGCTAAAGTTCAATTCTTCTAATGGTTCAAAACCACTAATCGGTAGAAACTTCCATATGTTCTGGAAGTTAAAAACTTCTAACGTATCAAAGCAGCTGACGGTTTAAAACCTCTAAAACGGTCAAATCTCGGAACGTTCAAATCAATTAACTGTTCATTAAACCTAACGGTTCAAAATTAATACTGTATCAAAATACCTCGAGTTCAAAGCATCAAAGCACTCAAAGCATCTAACGGTCAAAACCTCCAAAGCGTTCAAAACCCATAAGGTTCAGAAACAATAACGTTCAGAATCTCTAAGCGTTCAACGCCTCTAAACCTTGAGAAACAATGAGCGTTCGAATCATCTATCATCAATCAATCATCAGTGGCCGGGCGGCCAGTGGTGATCCATTCCTGCTCCGTCTCGTATGTGTCGGGCGGCCAGTGGTGATCCATTCCTGCTCCGTCTCGTATGTGTCGGGCGGCCACTGGTGATCCATTCCTGCTCCGTCTCGTATGTGTCGGGCGGCCAGTGGTGATCCATTCCTGCTCCGTATCGTATGTGTCGGGCGGCCACTGGTGATCCATTCCTGCTCCGTATCGTATGTGTCGGGCGGCCACTGGTGATCCATTCCTGCTCCGTCTCGTATGTGTCGGGCGGCCAGTGGTGATCCATTCCTGCTCCGTATCGTATGTGTCGGGCGGCCACTGGTGATCCATTCCTGCTCTGTCTCGTATGTGTCGGGCGGCCACTGGTGATCTATTCCTGCTCCGTCTCGTAGGTGTCGGGCGGCCAGTGGTGATCCTATTCCTGCTCCGTCTCGTATGTGTCGGGCGGCCACTGGTGATCTATTCCTGCTCCGTCTCGTAGGTGTCGGGCGGCCAGTGGTGATCCATTCCTGCTCCGTCTCGTATGTGTCGGTCGGCCACTGGTGATCCATTCCTGCTCCGTCTCGTATGTGTCAGGCGGCCAGTGGTGATCTATTCCTGCTCCGTCTCGTATGTGTCGGGCGGCCACTGGTGATCTATTCCTGCTCCGTCTCGTAGGTGTCGGGCGGCCAGTGGTGATCCATTCCTGCTCCGTCTCGTAGGTGTCGGTCGGCCACTGGTGATCCATTCCTGCTCCGTCTCGTATGTGTCGGTCGGCCAGTGGTGATCTATTCCTGCTCCGTGTCGTATGTGTCGGGCGGCCACTGGTGATCCATTCCTGCTCCGTATCGTATGTGTCGGGCGGCCAGTGGTGATCCATTCCTGCTCCGTCTCGTATGTGTCGGGCGGCCACTGGTGATCTATTCCTGCTCCGTCTCGTATGTGTCGGGCGGCCACTGGTGATCCATTCCTGCTCCGTCTCGTATGTGTCGGGCGGCCACTGGTGATCCATTCCTGCTCCGTCTCGTATGTGTCGGGCGGCCACTGGTGATCCATTCCTGCTCCGTCTCGTATGTGTCGGGCGGCCACTGGTGACCCATTCCTGCTCCGTATCGTATGTGTCGGGCGGCCACTGGTGATCTATTCCTGCTCCGTCTCGTATGTGTCGAGCGGCCAGTGGTGATCTATTCCTGCTCCGTATCGTATGTGTCGGGCGGCCACTGGTGATCCATTCCTGCTCCGTCTCGTATGTGTCGGGCGGCCAGTGGTGATCCATTCCTGCTCCGTCTCGTATGTGTCGGGCGGCCAGTGGTGATCCATTCCTGCTCCGTCTCGTATGTGTCGGGCGGCCACTGGTGATCTATTCCTGCTCCGTCTCGTATGTGTCGGGCGGCCAGTGGTGATCCATTCCTGCTCCGTCTCGTAGGTGTCGGGCGGCCAGTGGTGATCCATTCCTGCTCCGTCTCGTATGTGTCGGTCGGCCACTGGTGATCCATTCCTGCTCCGTCTCGTATGTGTCGGGCGGCCAGTGGTGATCTATTCCTGCTCCGTCTCGTATGTGTCGGGCGGCCACTGGTGATCTATTCCTGCTCCGTCTCGTATGTGTCGGGCGGCCAGTGGTGATCCATTCCTGCTCCGTCTCGTATGTGTCGGGCGGCCAGTGGTGATCCATTCCTGCTCCGTCTCGTATGTGTCGGGCGGCCAGTGGTGATCCATTCCTGCTCCGTCTCGTATGTGTCGGGCGGCCACTGGTGATCCATTCCTGCTCCGTCTCGTATGTGTCGGGCGGCCACTGGTGATCCATTCCTGCTCCGTCTCGTATGTGTCGGGCGGCCAGTGGTGATCCATTCCTGCTCCGTCTCGTATGTGTCGGGCGGCCACTGGTGATCTATTCCTGCTCCGTCTCGTATGTGTCGGGCGGCCACTGGTGATCCATTCCTGCTCCGTCTCGTATGTGTCGGGCGGCCAGTGGTGATCTATTCCTGCTCCGTCTCGTATGCACAGTGCGCATGATGTTCAGCTTTATGTGCTAATCTATGGGTCCGAGATGCGGACCTAAAGGGTTTACGTGCGAACGCAAAATTTCAGTTCTGGACTGCTTCGCTCACGGCTCTTCGTACTGTGCTACGGTCGCTGAGGAGTGTCGTATGACGGGTATTGCGGTCGGAATAATTTTGTTTGGTCGATATTAGCAACCTTTCTGAAACTGATATCATTGAACCGACTCAGCAGCCTCTTTTTTTCTCTCTCCCCCCCCCCCTCACTCTCTCTCTCTCTCTCTATCCTTCTCTCTAGTTTATATCTCTCCACCCCTTCACATCTCCATTTGCCCTTATCTCCATATCTATCTATCCACCTTATCCACCTCTCCAAATCTCCGTCTCTCCATATCTCGATCTCTCCATCTTCCCATCTCTCCATCTCTCCATCTCTCCCCATCTCTCCCTCTCTCTCTCTCTCTCTCTCTCTCTCTCTCTCTCTCTCTCTCTCTCTCTCTCTCTCTCTCTCTCTCTCTTTCTCTTCCTTTCCCTCTCTCGATCACTCTGGTACGTGGTGACAACAATTTGTGTCGTCTATAATAGGAATTTTGCTGAAATGCTGATGTCATGAGAGCATTTCGCGCGGAAGACATTCACTGAATGGGTATAGAAAAGCTCAAAGCACACTACTTATCGTAAGCAGAGTCATTACAAGTCAATATCTTGCATTTGTGCCACGCTTTGATGGGCATGTTCTGCACGCAACGCGACACAGTCGGGGCCGGTCTCACTTCCCAGCGGCCTTAGGCTGTCACCGCAAGCGTCGGTGCTCGCTGCGTACATCTGCTGGGAGCTCCTCCCGCAAGGTTAGCATCTAGCACCCGCACACTTCATTGCAGGCATGCCAACCACTAAACTACGTCCACGATGGACATCAAAAGCGGATTCGCTGGAGTAATGAGGGCAATACATGAGACGTGTATGTGGTACGGAAGTGCTGATGACATCGTGTTCATTTTCAGGAAATGCACTGGTGTTTCAGGGGCGGAATGAGTGGAGCATTAGTGCCTTGTTGTCGTGGACATTATGACCGAGTACTTGTAGCGTGCCGTATTTCCTAATGCATTAAGCATGGATACATCAGCATGCGAGAGGATACTTCAATTGCTCTCGTACGAGCTGCTCACGAGCGAAGTCCGCTCGTAAGAGTGCGCTTTGATCGCATGCGATTCCCCACAGGCCCTGTGCTTAGCAATTACGGACGCAAGTAACGCTGTCTGTGTACAGCCGACCTGCGACGCACTGATTGGTCGGTGCGCGGCGCCAAGGCCGCTCCCGGGAACCGAGCCGGAGCTGCACGGCCCCGAAGGTGAAGTGCGCCGCCGACTCGCCCCGTCCCAGGTAACCGGAGCCGCCGCCCGGCTCCGGTGGCGTCTGCCAATCAGAGGTAGCCGACCTGCCGGCAAACTGGACGCCGCCGCCGCCCCCCCCCCCCCGGACACAGCATTGTAGACGCACCAGCTGCCCACGCGGGCGAAATTCTGCCGATTAACCGGCACGTGGTGAGCAGGCTCTAAAGAGTAGAACTGGCGGCTGGTGACCGCCGGCCAGAGGTCGGGGCTCGTCACGTATGTGCCTCTAGAAGGTAATCATTGTCTTTATGCGACTACCTCACCTGCCATTTGGTTCTGTGATTCATTCAAGGACCACTGGGAAGGGTTGGGTCGGGTAAGGTCGGGTGAGGTCAGTTCGGGTTGGATCGGGTTGGGTTGGGTTGGATCGTGTGAGGTCGGGTGAGGACGGGTCAGATCGGGTCGGTGTGTGTCGGATTGGGTCGGGCCGAGTCGGGTCGGTTGAGCTGAGTCGCTCATATGAGCATCTTTTTGGAGATACTCGAGAGACGACCCGCAGCCTCTCGTAATAATACTCCTTTAATATAGCCCCTCCGATATAATCATGGGAAGCTCGTTCGTCTCACAGCTATGCGCTGCCGGATTCAAATCTTGGGAACCTCATGGAATTTCCGCTTTCGGCAACCACTCGGTGCGATGAAGCGGCGATACCCCATTGCAACCGACAGCGTTTGTTATCCCCACGGATTAAATGCAGGTTACTATGGACCTGTGCGGTGTTTCACTATTTTTGACTTCATATTCATCCAACATTTTGATATCAATGATGATATCAATGACGACCGAAACGAACAGAGGTGAAACTTTGCCTGTTTCGTCTGGCAGTAGTATCACATGTGCCCCTTGTAATCCTCCCCCAAGTATCGGGAATCTACTCACAGGCTTTGCTGTAAAACATTTCCAGTAGTAACCTACCTGTGTACACAGAAGGCGCAGATGTTATCCAATACCGTGATGATACTGATGTCCTTGTTACCGAATCAAATAACGGATCGCTCGATCAGTCTGCGGCGGGAGACGCAGCTCTGGGAGCTCAGCTCACTCTGATCCGAGCCTTGTGAGCCGCAGGCCAGACTTTGATCAGCCTGCGGCGGGAGACGCAGCTCTGGGATCTCAGCTCACCATGGTCCGAGCCTTGTGAGCCGCAGGCCAGACTTTGATCAGCCTGCGGCGGGAGACGCAGCTCTGGGATCTCAGCTCACCATGGTCCGAGCCTTGTGAGCCGCAGGCCAGACTTTGATCAGCCTGCGGCGGGAGACGCAGCTCTGGGATCTCAGCTCACCATGGTCCGAGCCTTGTGAGCCGCAGGCCAGACTTTGATCAGCCTGCGGCGGGAGACGCAGCTCTGGGATCTCAGCTCACCATGGTCCGAGCCTTGTGAGCCACAGGGCGGACTTTGGACGTGATAGGACTGTGCCCCATTATTTGGCAATAATCTGGCTTGGGATACGGATGGGATCAGCATAGTCCTGCAGAATGCTCGTGATGGAATGGAGACGAAACCAAGTGAAAGCATGACCAATAACCATTATGATGATGGTTGGGTTCTTCGTTGGCAAAGCAAATGGATTCCTTAGTTGATATTTGTTTCTAGGTATGTCCATTGTTGCTTGTGTTTTAACCCTCCCCGTCTTTCGGGTCATATCCTCACACCCCGTCTCGGGGGGGGGCGTTGATGCAACCTCCCTCTAATGTCCAAACTAAGCGTCGCACGAAAACAAGAGGTGTCATGGAAAGCGCTCGACGAGTAGGGACAGAAACCACCCCAAAAATGTTATCCCCCAAACGTGCCGTCACTAGGGGGCCTAGGTTTTCACGACTTACATCATGTTTTTGGCTCTGGGGAGTTCATTTTTGGGAGATATGAAGAACAAAACTTGTTTGGAATCAGAAAAGGAAGGCAAAATCGGCCGTTGTCCTAAAATTCTTACACACCCAAAAATAAAAATAGTAATATTTTTGAAAATTCAAAATTGTCAATATTCAATTTTCCTTAATTTTTTTTCCCTAATGGGTTGAGCGGACCGAAAAACGTTGTTCGAAGTCAACTTGCGCTCATAAAAAATGTTTACTTTAGCAAGAATCTTTGATTTTAGCCTTAATGGGAAAATATGCAAAACTAAAAAGTAATAAAAAAACTGGGGAAAATCAAACATTCCTCTGGTGCGTTTTGTTTAATCCCTAAAGACAAGCAAACGCTGAAAATTTCATTACAATATCTTTATCCGTTAAAACGTGACGACTGGTTGAACGTTTCTGGAGGTGACCTCACTTGACCTTGATTAACTCGTTGACCCTAGATGACCTGACCTCAAAATTTTCACACAACATGCCAAATTGATGTGGTAAAAGGTATGCCAAATGTCGGCGCGCTGATGCGCGCTGTTGTTTCACTATCCGCGGAAAACTATAGGGGGGGTGCATATAAACCCTCGAGACGGCGCGGGTTAACGTGCAGCACGTATGCGTGGATTTCCACTGAATCAGATTGTTTCATTTCACGGAGCCTCAGGCTGAGCTGGGATCTCCAATCATGAAAATGAATGAGCTTGGACCATGCAGGGAAAATGAATGAGCTTGGTCCAACATTTCGAATCGAGGGAGAGTGAATTCACTTCTTCGGGAGAAATCATTTCCTTAGAGGGGTAACACTCATCCAGACAAAAATGTCCTGCAGTTGGGTCTTCCCGAGAGTTGCGAGGAGTTTGGAAGGAGGTGGTTGGATTTCACCCTTTACTGATAAAACAATTAATATCCCAGTGACTTGAAACACACTTTTTAATGACGTATATTAGAGGAGGCCCTCAAGGCGCTTTTAGGATAGTTCTACGACAAATATGGCGTAGAACTCCATAGCAGGCTCTGGAAGCAGGGGCGTCGATTTGTATCCTTTTGTGGGGGCCATGGCCCCACCAATGTTGATCTTGGCCCCCCCCCCCCCCCGATGTTGATTTGGCCCCCAATAACCCATGCTCTTTTTATGCTGATAAAAAGTTAAAGGAAAAAATAACACAAAAACACCATGGCCATGGTACATAGAAAATGTAGTTGATGTTAGCTAGCACATTTTGTACTGAAAAGAAACAGATTTGGATTAGATAGCGGGCTGACTTTTGCTACAAAATTCAAAATTGAGTGAAAAAACAACAACAAAATAGCTGGATTTCCCTCCCCTGTGGAAGGACAACTTACATCATAAAATGTTGCAAATAGTTGATGGTAATCAGTGGCGTCGAGTTGTATCCTTTTGTGGGGGCCATGCCCACCAATGTTGATATTGGCCCCCTCAATGTTGATTTGCCCCCCCCCCCAATAACCTATGCTATTTTTATGCTGAGAAGAAAGTTAAAGGAAAAAAATGAAAAACACCATGCTACTTACAAATCTTAGTTGATGCCAATCAGCACATTTTGTACTGAAATGAAACAGATTTGGATTGGATAGTGGATTGACTCTCCACCTTTTGCTGCTAAATTGAAAATATTGTGGAAAAACAAAGGAGTTGGATTTCCCTCCACTTTGCAAGCACACTTTACATCATAAAATGCCGAGATTATCTGACGATGATGCATTGTAAACCATATTGTCTGAAAAAATCTGCAAAGCCACTAGACAACAATTAACAATGTCATAATTATGCTTCCACACATGGCCAATGGCAAAAGCACATGCATATGGAGCTTGAACTGGATTCATTCCATTAAATTTCCAGTCATTGTCAAACTTGCACACAATCCAGTCCTGTCAACAACATTCTGTTTTCATTGAGATTGTGGATGCACAAACTATATTTATTTTCAGCAGTCAATCCATCGCACTATAAGCTTGATATTCACCTAGGTACCCACCTATATCCCAATGACAATTAGCATATATTCAATATTGAAAAGCAGCACCCCAGTCTCGACCTGCACATGTGAGCCACATGTGAGCCAAATATATGCCAGCTTATGATACCATGCAATACAAAAGTAATCAAGAAGCTGCATGCACACGGTATTATAATTCCTATTCTTGAAGAAATTAATAGGAAGGTAATTCTTGAAGAAATTTCTAAACGAACCTTGCAAGCGAGGCATATAATCAGGTATATTCATTAGATGATTTGAATGCTTCGGACTGATTGATTGTGACGTTACCAGTTCGATGTAGCCCCATTCCTATGCTGCACAGGGAGCTGTTGCGATTTCCGAAAAAAAAACATATATCGGATTATATTACGCCAATTCGCATGATTCTGGCACTGAAAGAGGGATCGCTTCGCTTTCTTTCACCAATCTATCTACCACTTTTGCTCCAGCCATCGAAACTATCGTGGTATATAGCGTCAAAGTTTTCTTGCACACTGTCCAACCAGAATCCCAAACTTCGGGGGCGGTTATGCCTAGCCGTGTGGTGCAGAGGTATGAACTCAAACTCGAGATCCAGAGGTGGGGGTCCTATCTCTCCAATAACTTTGCTTTTTCAACCGCATTATTTTGCATTTTTACATTAGGTAGGAACCTTACTGCGTGTCATCACGCATATTGAGCACGCTAACTGCCACTGGCGGATCCAGGGAGGGGCCATTCCGGCCATGGCCCCCGGGAAGCGCTTAACAGGGGGGGGTGCATAGTGTCTTTTGCCCCCCGAAACCAACAGAAGTCAACTAAATTAAAATGCAGTAACTTTTGCCGAGGTAAAAAAAATAGCGTCTGGATGAAAGAATCTCTAATTTTAAAGGATTTTCTTTAAATATAGTTGTTTGGAAGCCAGCATAGTAGCATAGTAGATTCCGACACACATCGAGGGTTCCATGCTGCTCAAGTTCTGCTTACAGCAAGAGTTGACAAAATCGGATCCGCCAGTATCCACGTGCACGAACGTTGACGTGGTACAAGACGTTGAACGTGAACGTGAACGTTTTGGTAAATAAGAACAAAAATCCGGTAACATAGAAACGGTGGAGGTAGGCTGGGGCCCCTGCACAGGAAATCATGTTGTCAATTATTGTTATTTTTTATTTATTTTAATTTTAATTATTATTTTTAAAATGGGCCACTTTGCCAAATAGTGGTCGAAATCCGGTGCTTTCAACCAAAACACGTGGGAGAAGGGGCATCCTCCAAATCCGTTCGACCCCTCCCTTGATGCAATTCCTAGGTACGCCACTGGGGGGGGCTGACGCCGAAAACCGAAAGTTGCCCCCCCTCCCAACCGGTGGGTTAGATCCGCCAGTGCTAACTGCAACCTTAATCCTTGGCAACGCAGTAGGGGAGAGTGGGGTAAGATGCCCAGGGTTTAGGGAAATTGGCATTGTGACCAAATTAACCCCCAAATCCTGGATCTCTGAATGTCAACACGAAGCCCCATCATTTTTATATCCACTGGAATGCACTGGATCACTGAGACTTGTCTCGTTTTCTCATTGTTGAGATTTTACCAGAGGCATGCAAAAGGGCGTCTTACCCCATGGGGTGGGTAAGATGCCCCTGCCCTGGGCATCTTTCCCCATTGCCATAAAATGCAAACTTTATCGTTCATGATTTCGTAGGCACTTCAACCGGCAGACGCATTCCTTCCCCTCACTGAAAAAAATCAACCAAACGTTCATGTTTTATTCTGAGTTTGCGAAAAAGAAACGCTTTGGTACCGAAATCACCAGCCACCCGTGAATTCTTCTTAAGGTAGAATTCCACCAGGCTGGTGCCAACACATCACCATAGGGCATAGCATGCTTTCACAAGTTTCAATTCAACTTAAAACATACGCTGACAGCACAGATCAAATGTATCAGCGGCACAGGTCACAAGTGTAGCCACCATCGCCGTTAGTTTGTACGTCGGTACAGAGCACACAGGCCCAGCCTTGGCAGGCTGCGCACTGAATCCACTCTTCACACGACATGATAAATATCATGCCACAGATAATACACCTGGTGTCATCTGGTTCTTGCGGCGTTGCAGATTTTCCAGCTTGTTGTTTTTTCTTTTGCGATCCTGGCTTTCTCTGTCTTGTCCCCTTCTTTTTAGCTGCCTCTACTTTTTCTTTTCCCTTCTTCATTTTTCTTTCTTCAAGCATTTTCTTGTTGGGAGACGACGCGATTACTGTGGCTTGTTCAGCCCGACGAGATCTCTTTCTCTTTTCCGCTCGCAGAGTGGTGCATAACATATCTAGAATGCTGGTTCGTGACTGCTGCGCGCTCTCCTCGAGACCGGCAGCTGTGGCGCTCGAGCCCGCAGGCTCCGGCGCCGGTTCCTGAGACGGCTGCACTACGTTCTCATCGAGACCGGCAGTTGTGGCGCTCGAGCCCGCAGACTCCGGCGCCGGTTCCTGAGACAGCTACACTACGTTCTCATCGAGACCGGCAGCTGTGGCGCTCGAGCCCGCAGACTCCGGCGCCGGTTCCTGAGACGACTGCAGCACGCTTTCGTCGAGACCGGCAGCTGTGGCGCTCGAGCCCGCAGACTCCGGCGCCGGTTCCTGAGACGACTGCAGCACGCTCTCGTCGAGACCGGCAGCTGTGGCGCTCGAGCCCGCAGTCTCCGGCGCCGGTTCTTGAGACGACTGTAGCGCGCTCCCGTCGAGACCGGCGGGGGAATCGGGAGCCTCCTCCTCAGTCATCCGTGCGGGTGCAAAATCATCCTCGGTGAAAACCATGTCACAGGGCCATATTCCTGAGGCTTTAAATCCATTGATCGCCCGCTCCATGGTAGCAGATCTCGAGTAGGCAGTGCTGAAGATCTGAGCCAGCTCGTACTCGGTCACGCGCCTACCTGGATGGGCACGCATCCAGGTGTCCACCGCGTTGTTGTACGCGCTCTTGAGGGACTTGAATACCGCCACATCTAGCGGCTGCATTCTATGAGTAGAATGCGGCGGCAGTGTGATGATTGTCACGCCGTTTTCCCGAGCCATGTCGACGACCTCGAGCGACTTATGGCTGTGATGGCCATCGAGGATGATCACGTGTTTGTCCTGCATTGAGGGCTTCACCACCGCCAGGAAATGGTGGAACTACGTGAGGAAAACCTCCTGATCGGTCCATCCAGGCTTAGTGCACGTTCCCACCGAGCCTGGCGGCGCACCGTTCATCAGTCTTTGAACCATCTTCATCCTGCCGAAGACGAAGACTGGAGGTAAGTACAATCCAGCCGCGTTGACTGCGCACAGAACAGTGACAGTCTTGCCGCGCTCTCCGCTTGTGATTTTCCCGACTCTTTTAACGCCTTTGGAAGCAACGATCTTCCCTGGAGTTTGTACGTTGGTCACCCCAGTTTCATCCATATTCCATACTTTCATGGGCCCGTAGTCGCCTCCGTCGAGAACTGATTCGTATGCGTCGAAGAACTTCTTGACCTGAGGTCGGTTGAATCCGACGGCTCGGGATAGGCTTGTGGCTTCTGGGCTCCTGATTGACAGGCTTGGGTGGCGACGCAAAAATCCGTAAAGCCAGTCTTTCCCAGCCATCCTGTGCTCTTTGTCGAACCGCACTTTCATGTCCATCTTCTCTGCGAACTCGTAGGCTAGACGCCGTACGTCCAGTGCTGTGAGCCCAAAAAGAAGTTTCTCCATTTCTTTGATCTTTTGTAAGAGTTGTTCCTCCATTTCCTTTGGAATGTCTGTAGACCTTCCCAGACTTCCCGGGACCAGCACCTTCTTGTCTCGGTGGCGGCGCAGTGTTTTTCTGGATATCTTGTACATTTTGGAGACCTTATGCAGGGAAGATCCACTACGTATGGCTTGAAGTGCTTGCTTGAGACTCTCTTGGCCATAGGAGCCTCGGTCCGAGGTCCTGGTTCTGGTTCGTGCCATGTTACGTGACCCTGAAAATGATATCGGAATTAGAAAATTGTTGGTGGAAATTGATACAAACTGATTAGGGTTGTGGCAAGGTATTATCTGATGGTGTTTGCCAAGGACGCATGAACCGGGGGTGGTGAGGGGAACAGGAAGGGCAGAGCCTCCCACCCCCACTTCCCCCAACCAACTTTAGTGATTTTTAACATTGACCCTATGGCGTTGACTGGAAATATTCTGCCAAAAAATAGTTGTTTGGCCCCCAACTTTGAAACAGTTCCCGCGCCGCTGGTGTTTGCTGCACATATTGGAACAAACTAGAAACACTTTGGCAAGCCTTGAAATAATGTGCAAGGGTGATGCTCTTCGCTAGGTACCAGGGGTGTCGATTTTTGAAAAACATTGGGGGGGCCGAAGTGCCAACGCACTAGACCCCCACCCCAAAAAAAAACTCAACGGATTTAGCCCACTATATTTTCAGATCTCAGATATTCTGAATTTTTATTCGACGATGTGTATGTTTATGTTTATTCAGCATCCTCACCGACGGGGAAAATCGTCTAATAACTGGTGAAGTCACATAATTAAAAGAGCAGTGCTCAGTACATTTCAACATAACAACTCTTGGTTGGTTATTGGTTCTACGACACGTCGACTTGTGTCATATAGCGTCGCCAATCTCTCACGCCGATTGGTCGCGGGCGAAGAGTAGCGACAGGTGAGACTCGAACTCACCAACATAACAACTCTGAGTAATAGCATGCGACTGCAGTGCCATATAATGGGCTCGGATCTATCGTCATCATCACCGTCACTGTTACCCTCCTCCTCACTCCACACACCAACAAACACACTGCGGCTTAAATAAAAATACTTCAGCGATCAGATGCAGGCTAAAACACACCGGCATTGATGAAGCATCACAGCACAGCAGACCTGAACGGTGATGACGATGGGTGAAAGTATTTCCTTGGTGCCTAACGTTAGGGAGGGGAATTTTTCCATTTAGTACGCCACTGCGGCTGCTCAACGTGTTTTTTCTGCAGATTGCACGATCGAGAGTAGAAAGGCCCTTCGGATAATTTTCTTTCGGGACCCATTCTTAATTTTCCGGTGCTCTGGTCGATTCGATGGAGTCTCCTTGTGGTTTTTGTGGTGAAGTCTATTTTTATAAGCCCCCTGCAGGCTATTTTTGGAACCTGGTACGATTCTTCTGGCTCTCGGTGCGTTTTTTCCGGTGCCCAAACAGGTCTCTTTTCCGGCGTCCGACGACTTCTTATTTTGTGGATCCTTGACGCAATTTTTCCGTCCGCAAGGTGACATTCCGGGTGTATATTGGTACTTGGGAAGCCAGCTGCAACTTGTGGGGCTCCGGCACGACGTTTTGGCCCCAGTGAGATTTTCAAGAGAAGCGGCGTGAATTTTTTTGTCTCAGTGCGATTTTTTGGGGCCCCGTCGTCACTTGTTGGGATCCCTTGCGGTGGCTACGACACGTTTGTTGGGGCCCAACAAGCTTTGTAGGCTTTTGGAGCTATTGTTGAGATCCCAGATTGATTTTCCGTGTCCGGACTGTTTTTCATTCACCCGGCTTCAGTTGTTGGGTGATCTCAACGAGACTTTTTGAGCCCCGGTGGGACCTGTCAGGCCTCTGGCGTGATTTTCAGGGGCCCGGGTGATAGTTCTTAGTACCCCAGTCTCGGCGTGATTTTCAGGAGGCCCCGGTCCGACCGTTTGTGGCCCCAGTCGTGATTTTCTTGAATCCCGGCACGACTTGTTTGCGGCCCCAACGTGATATTCAGGGGCCCAGGTGCAAACTTTTGAGGCCCCAGCGTCATCATCGGGGCCCCTGCGCTACGTTTGGGGCCCCCAATGTGATTTTTCTGAGCCCCGGTGCGATTTTCGGTGGACCGAGTGAAATTTTTAGGGAGCATAACGCATTTTTTTCCTAAGCTCGGCGGATTCTTGGGGGCCCCACAACCTATCAGAAGGGGGGGGGGGTGAGGAAACTTCCCACAATTCCCCCTCCCCATTCGGTATGTCACTGTGCCATGCAATGATGCAACATAGGAATCCAGGAATAGTTCATCTGTTTCATCACACATGTGATTTCAACTCCCCAGTTATCCAGACAGTTTGAGGAAAGTCAAACATCTGCTACATGGATCAGCAAGGATGGATTGTAAGGCAACATGGATACCATGGAATTCCGGTCACAGTAGTTATGCTGCAATACATACCTTCTTCAACACACTGCTTTGGAGATGGATGAGCTCCTGAAGTTTGGTCAGGGTTGGAGGTGGATGGAGCAACACTGTGAAGGACATAACATATGGTTCAAGAGACTTGTTTCCATTAACAATACAGGGGATGAAGTAACATTTTCATTGACTTCTATGGTTTTCATTGGCTTCATTGATTTCTATGGAGTCCTGAGTAAGTAGGACAATCGAGATGGGTTTCTGTTATATGCATTGTAGAAGCAATGTTATAATGTAGCTTTTATACCCCAGTGAGAATGGTATGGATTCACTCATAAGTTAATTTGCAAACATACTGATATATCAATTAACACCAATGCAGTGAACTATGCGATCAACATGGTCTGTGCCCTAAAGCCCAAATAACTAAGTAACAATGCAGGGAATCTGCTGCATAACAGTTTGACCATAAATTAGCCATGATATATGGCATCATACTTCCCATGCTATTTACAATAGTGAGCTATATTTTGTGCACAAACATCAGGACATTAGAAATGTTAATTAACGTTACACACATCAGTTCCTAACAAGTGTCAGCAATACATTTCCTTCATGTGCTTTAAACATGATTCAAGAAAGCACTGTCATCGATTTTAAACTTGCAAAAAGAGTGGGCCGCCTGGCATTCTGAGTGCTATTTGAGTGAATTTGCTGTCTTGTTAGTGAACTGACCACTTATTGAGATATAAGTACTTTAACTTTGCCTGCTTCCATCATGAAAATTTGTCATTTTCCAATACATCAGAAATCATCAGAATAACTTCTTGTCCACAAACCGGTGTATGCATTTATATGAATTTCTCATATTTATTAACACAAATGATGTAGATCAGATCTGCAAATTTATAACTCAGAAAATTTTATCAGCACAGGATTCCATTCCTAAAAATATAGTACTTTCAACATATTATTGTTCTTTGTGAAGCAATAAGTGCAATGCTCTCATGCAGCATGCAGATGGAGGTTCATCACGTGCACCAGGTAGCACAAAAACAGATATTATTGCCGTCTAAGGTAACCACAAGACAGGTTTTACACCCATTTTACCTTCACGAATCATTCAAAGGAGCTAGGTTTTGCCTAGTTGCGTTCAGCTAGGCTTTTGTTGTAAGTTAGTAAATGAAAAAAAGTCTTCTAAAACGGTTCAAGCTAGATTAGGTTATGTTATACTTTTTAAGTTCAAAATGTTTGAGAAAAAAAATGGGGGGGAAATTTGGCATAAAAATAATCATTTCTTGCATGGAAGTCTAGGCTAGGCTAGGTTAGGTTAGGTTATGTTACATGTTTTTTTTTATCTGAACATTATTTTTCATCCTATATTACTCAAATCCAAGTTTTCCAAATGTTCCAAATTTTCCATGTTATATTTCCTCACAATTGAAAAGTGTGCATCTGCAGAGGAAATGAGCGGTTACATCATGTTCAGTACATTAACAAACACTGCATTAAAAAAGAAATTCAAAGAAGTCAGAGTACCATGAGCCGAAAAATTACCCAAAAGGCCAGGTATTATCACAGTTTAAGGTACATTCCACGAATTCATAAAACACCTTAAAACACAAATTTACCAAAATGAGCAGTGACATCATGTTCATCACATTCCTAAACATGGCATGGAAAAAAATTAATCAGAAATTACCTTAAGCTGTAAATTTACCAAAAGGTGTACCAACCCCTGGACGGAAATGCAACACTAGGTGCCCCAATCCTGGGCAGAAAGGGCACTAAGTGCAGTGGAATGACAATATTCATAAAAGTAAACTAAAAACAGCTCTTCTGGAAGACAAACGTGGTAGTTATGTGATATTAACATGGAAACCCTGAGCACAAATCAGAAAAAAGCATGGACTGGACTTTTTCAAGCGTACCTGCCAATTTCTTCAACTACCGTTCCTTTGGGAATTAAATATCAGCAAGCTATTTATTCACTATTTAAAATCACACCAATCCGCAGATACATCAGAATGTGCGAAGTACAAAAAACGAATCGGTACGACGTCACATGAGATTGGCCTCCGGATTAAACACTGCGCGCAATTGCACCACAAATGTCTTACCTCCGTCACATTTGTCACTGTAACCTTCAATTTAGACTTTAGGCGCTGGAATTTCTGTAACTGGAATTTTTTATTTGGATATTACGATGTTGGATGTTCTCAGGAACGCCCATCACGATGTGTGACATTTAACACGCGCTAGTGTCTATCGATACAAATCGACGCCCCTGCTTTGGAGAAAAAAAATAGAAACAAAAATTAAGCAATATATATTCTGAAAATTGTCTAACTTGAACAACCGAACCCAACTTACCCGACCCTAATGTCAGCTGCTTTTGAAGGAAATTTCCGGTTTTATTTTATTTTTGAAAATGATTGAACAATTTTTCCAAGGTAAACAACTAAGCTAGCCTAACCTAGCCAAATCGGTATTATTGACAAGACAAGACAAGACAAGACATGTATTAAGGCCTATTGTGTGCCTATTGTGCCACCTATTGTGCTTTAAGGTGGTAACAAGACAAGTTTTCACATACATTTGCCTCCATATAGCAAGCAAATAGGTTAGGTTCGGTTAAGTTAGGTTAGTTTAGGCTTTTCAAGTTGGAAAACTTTTAAAAAAATTCCAAAAAAGTTTCCCCCAAAATGCCAAATTATTTGGTAACCTTGCAGTCTAAGGTGTTCTTTTTTCCTTTAAGGCAAATAAAAATATGCAGAATACCATGTTTATGAAGGTGACAAAGATGATTGAACCCACTTATTTTCGGTGCTTACTTTTCAGGTTGTGAGCAAAATAATGCCAAAAAGGCTTTGAGTTCGGTAACATCGCATAAACATAAATGTTTTTTTTTCATGCAACAAAACCTAACCTAGCCTATCCTAACCTATCTTTTGAGAACAAAAATTAAACTAAATTAAAATTTCACTTAATTTATTTTCCGAAAATTCTCAACCTTAAAAAAGAAACCCAACCGAGCCTAACCTAACCTAAGCTGATTTTGAATACAAAATTATATTTTGTGGTGAACATGGTTGTAATTTTTTTCGGAAGCTTTTGAGTATTTTTGTGCTTTAAGGTGGGAACAAGAAAAGTTGTATGTGCGCTGTATGACCAACGCAGTCAATGCGCCCGTAAACCCAAATAACCAACCAACCAACCCAGAAAGATGTACGCTGTACTTCCACAGTGGAGGGAATTCCAGCTATTTTGTTTGTTTTTGCACACAATTTTACATTTTTCAGCAAAAGGTGGAGAGTCAGTCCACTATCCAATCCAAATCTGTTTCTAGTCAGTACAAAATGTGCTGGTTAACATCAATGTTTCTACTTACCATCGTGTTTTTCATTTTTTCCCTTCAGCTTTCTTATCAGCATAAAATAGCATAGGTTATTGGGGGGGGCAAATCAACATTGGGGGGCAAGATCAACATTGGTGGGGCCATAGCCCCCACAAAAGGATACAAATCGACGCCCCTGCATACATGCATGATTTTGCACTTACTAAAATTTAATTTCATCTGCCATTTTTGGACCACTTCACAAGCTCTTCTAAGTCATTCTGCAGCATGTACCTAGGTGCCTAGGTACCAGGCAAATATCAAACTGATAGTGTGATGAGTGGGCTGTTGAGGTTAATTATAGTTTGTATATCCACACTCTCAATGATAACTGATTGTTGTTCACGGGACTGGATTGTATGCAAGTTTGACAATGACAATTGGTTTTTGTGCACACCATTTTGAATTTTGTAGCAATAGGTGGAGAGTCAGTCCACTATCTAACCCAAATCTGTTTTTTTTATTACAACATGTGCTGGTTAACATCAACTACATTTTCTATGTACCTAGCATGGTGTTTTTCTTCTTTTTTCTTCAACTTTTTATGAGCATACAAATAGCATATGTTATTGGGGGGCCAAATCAGCATTGGGGGGGCCAAGATCAACACTGGTGGGGCCCTGGCCACCACAAAAGGATACAAATCGACGCCCCTGCCATCTAGACATTAGGGGGATGTCCCCATCCTAGCCCCGCCTTCAGCGCCTAAAATATCACACAAACTATAACGTAAAATTCCCTTTACGTAAACGTCCACATGCCTGCACCTTGATCGCAAACACCCGCTTTTATAGTCAGACATGTAACGTACTCGCTTCAAAGGTGGCGCAAATGAACTCTGTGGTCCGGTACGACTGAAAAAGTCACTCCCCATGCAGTTAAATTGAAACTTGCCTGATGCTACCAATTTCTGCAATATATGAATAGAAACCTATGACGTCATCAAGGTTTGAATGCGACTTTGGTGTACCTTTTAAAATAATGGTATTTTTGCGGCGTTTAATAATGGTGTTTTTGCGGCGTACGAGACATTGGGCTTGTCAGGACTATTTCTCTTGTATAGCATTGGTCGTGGATGACTAAGGTTTGCTTAAAAGTCATGTGAGCCATAGCTTTCTTTTTATTCTTTTAGGAATACCAATTATATTGCAGTGGCCATGCAGCTTCTTGCTGACTTTTCTCTGTCATGGTATCATAAGCTGGCAGATTTGCCCACGCATGGCTCTCGTTTTTCCCCATATCAATATTGAATGCATGCATTGTCATTGGGCATTTAGGTAGGTACCTAGGTAAATATCAAGCTGATGGTGTGATAGGTGGGCTGCTGAAGATAATTATAGTTTGCATATCCACAATCTCAAGAATGGTTGTCATTATTGTTCACTGGACAATGCAGGTTTGACAATGACTGGAAATTAAGAATGGATTTTTTCCTGTTTAAGCTCATATGCGTGTGGTTTTGCCATTGGTGGTGTGTACAAACATCAGTATGACAATCCAATTGTTGTTTTGTGGCTTAACATTTTTAAAAAAGACAATCTGGTTTAAAATGCATCATCAGCGAATCTTAACATTTTATGCTGTAAGGTTTCCTTGCACAGTGGAGGGAAATCTAGCTATTTTGCTTTTTTTGCACATAATTTTGAATTGTGTAGCAAAAGTTGGATACTCAGTCCACTATCTAATCCAAATCTGTTCTTTTTCAGTACAAAATGTGCTGGTTAACATCAACTAAGTTTTCTATGTACCTAATACAGTGTTTTTCTTCTTTTTTTCTTTAGCTTTTTATCAGCATAAAAATAGCATGTGTTATTGGGGGGGCCCAAATCAACATTGGGGGGCCAAGATCAGCATTGGGGGAGGGGGGCATGGCCCCCGCAAAAGGATACAAATCGACGCCCCTGCTCATCACATTCACGCAATGGTATGACATACGAACTTGTAATCAGGTTTGTATGCTATTTGAGGCCTCATTGTTTCCGTCGGCACCCAAGTTGCACATCATTATCCCGATTTCGGTGTTCATACTTGAGCAATTTGGGGAAATGATGGCCATTATCGGTGCGATACCTGCTCTCGGTGGTCGCGACTACTTTGGTTGCCCTTCCGCTCTGGTCACTGTGAATGAGAACATTAAACTGGCTCTGGGTGATAACATTCATACTCGAAATACACTGTGAATCGCTGTTGATAGTTGCGCTGGATCGAAAATCCTGCGCGAACCTCTTTCTTTGAACAAAAATAAAAACGCTTCATAAAGGATATTGGGACATATCGAAATTGAAACAGCAAATCAGACTCGGAGTGAGAAAATCATAGCTTGAATTGATTCATGGCTGGGTTTGATTTATACGTTGGGCTCCGGGACGTGGAGAGGAAAAACTGGATGTCATCTAATTCGGGAGGGGGGGGAGTTTATTTTTGCGGCATCATATATATTCCCTTTGTGTATTCTGAACAGTTATTGGCACTGCATGAGCAAACGGCAAGTCTTGTCATTGTCAAACAGCACCATTAAATTGTCCAGCAAGAAAAAAAAAACTATAGTATTTTTTTTTTTGGGGGGGGAGGAGGGCGGATAATGATCTGGATAAGACAAATCCAGGAACAGTTTACTTTTCCAACCCTCCTGGACGCCAGTTCATCCTGCGCAGGCTTCCAATCTGCTTATCCATTAGCACCGACTGTGGTAAGCACCACGGCCTAAGAGCACGCTGTACCGGCCTAAGAGCGCTCTGTACCATTAGCACCGACTGTGGTAAGCACCACGGCCTAAGAGCGCTCCGTACCAACCACGCAGCGATAGCTAGAGTAGCCAGTACCGCAGCGCTTTCTAGACTTGCGGCCCGGTTTACCTATGCAGTACAGTACCCTGCCAGTACAGTACCCTGCTATGTGCGCTTCGGCGGATAACTGTAAGATCTTGCTGATAACGTCCCACCTGCAAGTTTCCGTGGAAGGATGGCGCAAGTTTGTCCATATAATTTGGTGGATTTTATCCGTGCTTCTATCAACACGAAGGTTGACGGGAATACAGACCCTTGTAACGACTAGGTATCGAACCTTCGAAACTTGTCGTTCTCCGTGGTTACAGCACGATCAGCTAGTCTCCAACGGTCGGATTATCGGATAATTGCTGGTAATTGTGAGTACCATCTTTCTTCTTCTCGTCTGAACCCCGTTTCCACCCGGTCAGTTTAGCAATTTCTGTCTGTGACGGTTCCACTTTTGAGATCTCGAAAACTCCCAACGTGATTTTCAGGGGCCCAGGTGCAAACTTTTGAGGACCCAGCGTCATTATCGTGGCTCCTGCGCTACGTTTGGGGGCCCCCAATGTGATTTTTCTGAGCCCCGTGCGATTTTTGGTGGACCGAGTGAAATTTTTAGGGAGCATAGCGCATTTTTTTCCTAAGCTCGGCGGATTCTTGGGGGCCCCACAACCTATCAGAAGGGGGGGTGAGGCAACTTCCCACAATTCCCCCTCCCCATTCGGTATGTCGCTGTGCCATGCAATGATGCAACATAAGAATCCAGGAATAGTTCATCTGTTTCATCACACATGTGATTTCAACTCCCCAGTTATCCAGACAGTTTGAGGAAAATCAAGCATCTGCTACATGGATCAGCAAGGATGGATTGTAAGGCAACATGGATACCATGGAATTCCGGTCACAGTAGTTATGCTGCAATACATACCTTCTTCAACACACTGCTTTGGAGATGGATGAGCTCCTGAAGTTTGGTCAGGGTTGGAGGTGGATGGAGCAACACTGTGAAGGACATACATAGGGTTCAAGAGACTTGTTTCCATTAACAATACAGGGGATGAAGTAACATTTTCATTGACTTCTATGGTTTTCATTGGCTTCATTGATTTCTATGGTGTCCTGAGTAAGTAAATCGAGATGGGTTTCTGTTATATGCATTGTAGAAGCAATGTTATAATGTAGCTTTTATACCCCAGTGAGAATGGTATGGATTCACTCATAAGTGAATTTGCAAACATACTGATATATCAATTAACAACAATGCAGTGAGCTATGTGATCAACATGGTCTGTGCCCTAAAGCCCAAATAACTAAGTAACAATGCAGGGAATACCTAGGAATTGCATCAGGGGAGGGGTCGAACGGATTTGGAGGGTGCCCATTCTCCCACAATTTTTTTATTAAAAGCACCGGATTTCGACCACTATTTGGAAAAAGGGGCCCATTTTAAAAGAATGATAATTAAAATTAAAATTAAATAATAATTGACAACATAATTTCCTGTGTAGGAGCCCCAGCTTACCTACACCGTTCCTATGTTACCGGATTTTTGTTCTTGTTTACCAAAACGTTCACGTTCACGTTCAACGTCTTGTACGACGTCAACGTTCGTGTACACTGGCGGATCCGATTTTGTCAACTCTTGCTATAAGCAGAACTTGAGCAGCATGGAACCCTCGTTGTGAGTCAGAATCTACTATACTACCATACTGGCTTCGAAACAATTTTTTAGATCCTTTAAAATTGGATATTCTTTCATCCAGACGCTATTTTTAACATCCGCAAAGGTTACTGCATTTTAATTTAGTTGACTTCTGTGGGATCTAGTGGGTTGGCATTTCGCCCCCCCCCAATGTTTTTTCAAAAATCGACACCCTTGTCTGGAAGCCTCCTTTGATGTGCTTCATTAAAGACGAGAGTGATTCAAGCAACTAATAACTAAGCAACTAAGCTACTAATAATCTTCGTCACTGTTAGTAGCGCTTCCGACGGAAAAACAAAGGCGTAGTCGATCATTCCCAGGGAGCACGCTTTCAGCACCTTCAACCTAAAGGCGCAGCCAAGGGAGGCCCGGTGCCCCCCCCCCCCCCACAACCAATAACCATATGGTCTAGGAATAGAAGTCAAACGATAAATTTCGAGATTTTACCACGTAAAACGAGAAATGTTCGGCGCGCTTCGCGAGCCGAAAGCGATCTCAGTTTCATGACATTTTTTTCGCGTTGTCCTCTTCTTCTGAAGATCCTGGCTTCACTTCTGAGTTCAACGGAACGCCAAGTGTTGGGAGTGGTGCTATTTGCTTCCACAGAAGGTTGGTGCCCCATTGTCCTCCTGGATCCGTCACTGCTAGTGGCCGACGCTGGCGGTGGCTCTTGGCGTACCAGTTGGCGTACCAGTTAGCGTACCAGTCCAGCGAAAGGCTCGGAGATCGTTCATTCTCAGACATTCAGATATCTGAGAACGATATGAGTTCGGGCCACATGCTCACTTCGGCGACACTTTTCGTAGTGCTTTGACATTTAAAAAAATGAACGTTATGAGCGCTTAATGTTCACATATTTCGGTTGAGGCGCTCTTAAACCAAAATAACTAGCCAACTACCAGTCCCCAGGTGTTTGTCGCTCCAATCTGGAGATATTTGGGCGAAGTCGAGCTTGCTGATTGACTCACCAGATGGCAGTGAGATCGAGAACGGCACCGCCCGTCATCAGACTGGGGCACCGCCCGTCATCAGGGACCGCTCCAAGGGGGAGGGGTTGTTACGGGTGAAGAAGTTTGAAAATCATTGGTGGGGCCCAATGCATAGGGGCAATGTCATGCTCAGAGAGCAAGAAGTTGGTCAGTCCAAGGCAATTATGGTGGCGTCCAGGGTCCACCAAAAGTATAAGAAATTCCACCCTTGAGGGAGGTGAGGGGAGTGACCCATTCGCCAATATCCTCTCACTGAAAAAGGCGTTTCTCCAGGGTCGCATGAGTGCCCCTGGAGAGCCACCGCATTCATTTTTTTGTTTGTTCAGCTGAAGGCGCCCTTCTGAATAGAAGAGGCATTCCTCCAGGGGGACTCGAGTGCAATCCTTTTGATCTTTTTCATAACCCTCCCCGAGTTCAAATAGCCGTCACGCCTCCCCCTCCCTCCTCCACACTCAGGTAGTATCCTCCTGTATGTCATGCAGGCGTCCCCTCAAAACTGCAGCCCCATAACGACGACACTTGTTCGAGGGAGGGGGTAGTCCATAATGCAATTCAGATTTAGAATACCTATCTTGTGCACGCCATAGGCCCAATATTAAATTTGCTTGGAACAGGAGATCCGTAATCTTCCCAAGTCTCCAATTGTTGGGCATCAAGCCTGAACAGATATGGTAAAGTGGTCTAATTTTGCGGAAGAGTCGTCCAGGTTGATTTTCTCACGAAAACCATTCGATAATAACTCGTAACTTGCTTTGAAGCGGATGGTTCCAATAGGGGTCATACTCAGGGAAGTGTCCCCATAACCAGTCGAGGACGACTCCGAAGTGCTTCACGAGTTAGGTATGGTTCATCCCCAGTGCAGTGGCATTCAATTCGGTGCGGTGACCGAGAAAGCCGTCTCCGGACCGGCTAGCAGGCCAGCCGCCGGCAGGACTCGTGAGGCGTACGCCCCCAGATTCGGCCCTGCCCGCATACTCAGCCTGACTCAGGCTGCTCGCTGAGTCAGGCTGGCCCTGCCCACCTACTCAGCCTGACTCAGGCTGCTCGCTGAGTCAGGCTGGCCCTGCCCACCTACTCAGCCTGACTCAGGCTGCTCGCTGAGTCAGGCTGGCCCTGCCTGCATACTCAGCCTGACTCAGGCTGCTCGCTGAGTCAGGCTGGCCCTGCCCACCTACTCAGCCTGACTCAGGCTGCTCACTGAGTCAGGCTGGCCCTGCCCACCTACTCAGGCTGACTTGAGCAGCTTGGTGCGCACCTGAAATAACCAGGAACCGATGTGGTTTCGCCCTGGGTTGATTTTGGTCAAACTCAGCTTACTGAATACCTCACCAGATGACAGGACGAGCTTGGATGAAGGTGGTTTCATCCTAGTCGGCGACGTTCGACCCCCACATTGTTGTTGTTGAATATATTTTATTCTATATTTATTTTATATATTTATATATTATATATATATATTTTTTATTCTATATATTACATTTTATGTTATTGAATATATTTAATATATTTTATTCAACACTCGCGAACGGTTTGACACTGGACAAGTTCGGTTGCTGCGAAAACCCACCGACTTATTATCTCCATAACTGTGGGTAAACATTTCGTTGGGTATCAGGATTCAGGCAAAAACTACAATAAGAATGCCAAGATGAATGTGCATGGCCTAACTGGGCCACGACCGCCTCCTCGGTATCTCGCGTCGCTGGAGCTGCTGTGGCTGAAGGTGTCCCCCGCCGAGACATTCCCGTCGCCACGGTCGCGCCCCCGATGTCAGGGCCTCTGTAATGTAAGTCCGGAAGCATGTAGCGACCCCTCGATTGCTCTCCAGGCAGTGGCGTACCTAAGATTTGCGCTAGGGCGGGGAAAAGGACTTGGATGAGGCCACCTACCCCTATATTTTAAAGCTTCCGGATTTCGACCACAGTTTTGTTTTCAAAGTGGCCCATTTTTTGTTTTAATGACATAATTATTGACCATCTTAATTGTCTTGTGGACGGGCCTAATCTACCACCATCGTTTCTGAGTCACCGGATTTCAACCCTAAATCCCCCACCCTGTTCGAAGGTTTTTCTTTTGGTATCGCTTGATCGGTCACCTCACACTGCTGAGATTTCACCTGTACACATCACCTTAAAAATGTACAATTTTCCAATTGCAGGCATTCCAGTTCATAGCGCTCGGTCGCCACCGCGCCAACGTTCGTGCAAGTATACACCCGCTTTGCGCATTCGGCGCATTCGCTACACTTCGTGCGATTCTACGGTTTCTGCTGGGCCTCCTAGGTTTTGCTAATTACTGCCGCATGATAGTCTTGCGCCGTATTTGGCGTGATGGAATGATTCGTATGGGGGTTCGACAGGAATGCTCGAATATTTCCATTCGATGATTGGTTCTCTTCTTCCCACATTTTCTGGTGGTTAAGAACTCCGGATACACTCTGAGCTTTGATGCAACTCAGCTCTTTGGCTAAATATGCTCCCAGATTATACTATGGATCCGAGGCCGTCGCTCGGCGTTCTTTTTTGGGACCAGTTGCGTTTTTCTTTTTCTACGGATGTGCTTTAGGGCTCCAGTCCATTTTTGTTAGGGGTCAGGCACATCTTTGAGAAGCCGGCTCTTCTTAGGGTTTGTTGCTTTTTGTGCACCGATGATTTTTTTATCGACGCGCTTTCGAAACCCCTGTGTGTTTATTTAATTCCCGGCCTTTTTGTTCTTTTTTAAGACGATATCGCTTTCTGCGGGCCCCAGCCCGTTTTTAAGGTCCTCATGCGGTCTCATGGCCTCGGCGTGCTTCGAGGGCCTCCGGTGTGTTTTTTTTAGAGGTCTCGGTGTGTCTACGTAGGGCTGCAACGCATGTTTTAAGGACCCGCCGCTTTTTGCGAGACTCGGTGTGAATTTGACGGCCCCATGCATTTTCAAACTCCCATTGTGCTCTTTGGGTCCCGCTGTGTTTATTTCGTACTCCTGACGCACATTTGTGGGCCCCAGCACAGTTTTTAGGTCTCCGGTGCGATTTCTTTGGGTCCCGGCGCGACTTTTGGGGCCTACGTGCATGATTACTGGGACCCCATGCCAGTTTTCTTGGACCACGCGAATTCCGGGGACCTCTTCTGACCTATTTTTTAATCTGCATCTGAGGCTGATTTTTCGGGCTCCCGGCGCAATATTCTTGTGTCTCGCCGCGATTTTTCGAGCTCCGGTACGTTTTTTCTTCGGGGGCGTACGTGATTTTTTAAGGCATCTAGTGCTATGTTTGGTGCTCCAGACACGATTTTCCTGGCACGGAAATTTATTTATTTTCGGATTCCCTCCTTATCTGGAGTGCTCCGGCTTGATTGTTTGGGTCCCGGCGACATTTTTGAGACAACGCAGTGCATATTTGGTGCCCTCAACACCAAGTTTTGGAGCCCGGACGGGATTTTTTAAGCCCCTACCAAAGTTTTTTGGGACTACCGACGGCAATTTTTGAGTCCTGAGAACAAATATTTTGGGGCCCGGTGAGAGTTCGTGGAGCGCGTTGTACGTAGCTGGGGTCCAAATGTGAATTTTGGGGACGCCGGCCTGACTGAGGGAGCCCACCCCTCTCAGGAGGGAGTGCCCCTTTGGCACGCCACTGCGGCTGCTCAACGAGTTTTTTTCGGCTGATGACACACTTCAGGATAGAAGAACTCTTCGGACACTATTATTTCGGGAAATGTTCGGAATTTTCCGGTGCTCGGGTCATTTCGATCGAGTCTCGGTACGATTTTTGGGCCCCAGTGCGGCTGCTCCAAGGGCTGAGGCGCAACTTTGTTGGGTCCTAGTGCCATTTTTGAGCTCCAGTGTCATTTGTTCGGATTTCTAGCGCGAGTTGCATCGCATCGACAAGTTTGTTTTTTTTTTGTTGTTGTTTTTTTTGGGGGGCAGCACGTTTTGGGGACTTGATTGCACGATTGTTGGGCCACAGAGTGATTCTCCATGCCCGGATTGTTCTTTCGTTTCCCCTGCTTCATTTACTTGGGGCCCCAGTGCGACCTGTCGAGTCCCTGGCGTGATTTTCAGGGGCCCTGATGCGACTTTTTGAACCCACAGGCTCAGCGTGATTTGCAAGGGCTCCGGTCAGACCTTTTGGTCCCCATCGTGATTTTCAAGGACCCGGGCACAATTTTTGTTCGGCCCCAAGCGCGATTTTCAGAGGTCCAGACGCGGACACTTAAGGCCCCCAGCGTGACTTTCAGGAGCCCGGCACGACTTCTGTGGGCCCCAGCGTCACTTTCAAAGGCACCGACGATACTTTTTGGGCTCCCAGCGTGATTTCCAGGGGCCCCGGCCAAACCTTTTGGGACCAGCAGCGTGATGTCCATAAGCCCCGATCCGGCCTTTTGGGGCCGACAGCGTGATTTCCAGGGGCCCCTGTGCGACCTTTTGGGGTCCACGGCGCAACTTTTAGGGGGCCCGACACGACTTTTGGGGGCACCCAGCGTCATTCTTAGTGGCCACGGAGCGATTTTTTTGCGCCATCCAATGTGATTTTCAGGGGCCTCGGATTTTTCGTGGCCCCAGCTTGATTTTCATGGGCCCCTGCGCGACTTTTTGGAGTTCTCGATGTCATTTTCAGGGGCCCCGGTGCGATTTATTATGGCTCCAGCGGGATATTTAGGGGGCGGACGCAATTTTTCCGAACCTCGGCGCAATCCTTGGGGACCCACAACCTCTCAGAGGGCGCAACTGCCTCCTGCCCCCCCCCCCCCCCTCCGGTACGCAACTGTCTCCAGGTAGAGTGATGCACCACATGATGGTGGCCACATCTAAATGACCACAAGACACCGTGTCTTGTGCAACAAAATGAATAACATTTGAGCATGCGTTAATAGTACCAATAACAGCCACCAGAGGCGCTGCCATCGATGTCCGCACTAGTTGCCTATCGCCTGGACGAAGGCCGGGATCTCTCACCAAACCAGGGGTCGAGGCCCTTATTTTGAAGACATTTTTTTCAAATCGAATACGAAAAATGACAAACCAACATTAGCAGGCTATCAAACCAGCGGGGTCCAGACCCCAACCAACTCGAGATCTCCAGCCAGGACCAAAACAGAGTAAGTCCGAGATGTTTATAGTCATTAGTGACGGACATCAGTTGTCTGCCAAAAGTAGTGGAAGGTGGAGTATTGTACATTTTGTGATTGACGAATTGTTGCCAAAGTCTTAACAGTGTTGAAAGTTGTGACCAATTGGACACTATTGTTGAAACAGTTTGAAGGCTATGTTGTAATGGTCGTCGGACGGTGTCAGTGTCTTGTCTTGTGCGAGAAGCGTATAGAGAAGCGGCGGCTGCTGAGAAAAGAACGTTATTAGTCACTGTCTGACAATCTGTATAAATACGTCACAAGTGCAAGTCCTACGACAGTTCTCTCTGGTGTCGATAGATCAAGTCGAAGAGAAAGTGCTACCACCTACACGTCTTCATTATTTTTTGGCATCATACTGTCAAGTTCGACTACAGCTAAGAAAGGACAGTACTGGATACGGAAAAGTCAGGCTTTTAGATCATCGTTTGCTTCCATCGTTCTGCTTGTAAGTACACATCAACTGGCGATGGTACACGGCGTTCTGGATCGGCGGCGCTGGTGACGACTGCAGCGCCCACCTGCACCGCGTCGGCGCCGCTTGGCTGGACGGGGCCCCGTCGGTGCCGTGCACTGGTTGGAAGTCGTGACCGGTGACTCTCTCTCTCTATCTCTCTCTCTCTCTCTCTCTCTCTCTCTCTCTCTCTCTCTCTCTCTCTCTCTCTCTCTCTCTCTCTCTCTCTCTCTCTCTCTCTCTCTCTCTCTCTCTCTCTCTCTCTCTCTCTCTCTCTCTCTCTCTCGCTGATAAAAATGAAACTGTTATTGAAATGAACATGTGAGAATGACGAGTACATATCACTGCTAATCTATTCTGGTCATCTTACCAGGTATGTCCACTTTATCTTGCTTCTGGACATGAAGACCTGGAAGCAGACATCCACCGAAGACCCGGCTGTTTCCACACGGGACATAGCCCGATTACCGTGTTTGGCGTCACCAAATAGCGGTGTCGGTGTAGCCGTCAGAAGTAGCGGGGTCGGTGTACCCGTCAGAAGTAGCGGTGTCGGTGTAGCCGTCAGAAGTAGCGGTGTCGGTGTAGCCGTCAGAAGTAGCGGTGTCGGTGTATACGTCAGAAGTAGCGGTGTCGGTGTAGCCGTCAGAAGTAGCGGTGTCGGTGTAGCCGTCAGAAGTAGCGGTGTCGGTGTAGCCGTCAGAAGTAGCGGTGTCGGTGTAGCCGTCAGAAGTAGCGGTGTCGGTGTATACGTCAGAAGTAGCGGTGTCGGTGTAGCCGTCAGAAGTAGCGGTGTCGGTGTAGACGTCAGAAGTAGCGGTGTCGGTGTAGCCGTCAGAAGTAGCGGTGTCGGTGTATACGTCAGAAGTAACGGTGTCGGTGTAGCCGTCAGAAGTAGCGGTGTCGGTGTAGCCGTCAGAAGTAGCGGTGTCGGTGTAGCGGTCAGAAGTAGCGGTGTCGGTGTAGCCGTCAGAAGTAGCGGTGTCGGTGTAGACGTCAGAAGTAGCGGTGTCGGTGTAGCCGTCAGAAGTAGCGGTGTCGGTGTATACGTCAGAAGTAACGGTGTCGGTGTAGCCGTCAGAAGTAGCGGTGTCGGTGTAGCGGTCAGAAGTAGCGGTGTCGGTGTAGACGTCAGAAGTAGCGGTGTCGGTGTAGCCGTCAGAAGTAGCGGTGTCGGTGTATACCCGTCAGAAGTAGCGGTGTCGGTGTAGCCGTCAGAAGTAGCGGTGTCGGAGGCCATTTCGCCCGGATCGCTAGAGCATTGTCTGCCATAACCCTACTGTCTCGATGACAGCCACGTCAGTCGCTCACTGTTCGTTACTGTACCACTGGACAAACACACGCGGTCTGCCCGACAGCCAACCGCGAGTGGCCGGCTCTGACCCAACCTGACCCGGCCGGTCACAGCACCGCCACGGTGTACCGCTCACCTGACTGACATACGGGCCGGGAGTGTGACCCAACCTGACCCGGCCGGTCACTACACCACCACGGGGTACCGCTCACCTGGCTGACATACGGGCCGGGAGTGTGACCCAACCTGACCCAGCCGGTCACTACACCACCACGGGGTACCGCTCAGCTGGCTGACATACGGGCCGGGAGTGTGACCCAACCTGACCCAGCCGGTCACTACACCACCACGGGGTACCGCTCACCTGGCTGACATACGGGCCGGGAGCGTGACCCAACCTGACCGCCAGCCGGTCACTACACCACCACGGGGTACCGCTCATTGGGCTGACATACGGGCCGGGAGCGTCGTGACCCAACCTGACCCAGCCGGTCACTACACCACCACTCACTCGGGCCGGGAGTGTCCCACCACACACCACCACGGGGTACCGCTCACCTGGCTGACATACGGGCCGGGAGTGTGACCCAACCTGACCCAGCCGGTCACTACACCACCACGGGGTACCGCTCACCTGGCTGACATACGGGCCGGGAGCGTGACCCAACCTGACCCAGCCGGTCACTACACCACCACGGGGTACCGCTCACCTGGCTGACATACGGGCCGGGAGCGTGACCCAACCTGACCCAGCCGGTCACTACACCGCCACGGGGTACCGCTCACCTGGCTGACATACGGGCCGGGAGCGTGACCCAGCCTGACCCGGCCGGTCACTACACCGCCACGGGGTACCGCTCACCATGGCACCATTATCGCGGGCCGGGAGCGTACCCAACCTGACCCAGCCGGTCACTACACCACCACCGGGTACCGCTCACCTGGCTGACATACGGGCCGGGAGCGGTGACCCAACCTGACCCAGCCGGTCACTACACCGCCACGGTGTACCGCTCACCTGACTGACATACGGGCCGGGAGTGTGACCCAACCTGACCTGGCCGGTCACTACACCACCACGGGGGTACCGCTTATTAGGCTGACATATTGGTCGGGAGCGTGACCCAACCTGACCCACCCCCCCACGGTCTCGTTGGGGAAAGGGGGGACCAACCTGACCCGGCCGGTCACACACCACCACGGGGTCCCTGGTACATACGGCGCGTCCACCTGACCCAGCCGGTCACTACACCACCACGGGGTACCGCTTATTAGGCTGACATACGGGCCGGGAGCGTGACCCAGCCTGACCCGGCACGCTGCCAGGGTTCGACTTGCGATATGCGTTGTTTTTAGAGTAATCTTTCAAAATGCCAGTGTTAATAGTACGTCAAAGAACGTTGCAGCAATATATTTATATATATGTATATATATATATATATATATATATATATTATATATATATATATATATATATATATATATATATATATATATATATATGTGTGTGTATATTGCAACAATATGTATGTAACTAACCTAAGATTTCGCAACAAAATATATGGATGCTCTGAGGTCAGGTCACTAGATCAGGGCCATGTACATTTGGATCTGATGCACATGGACCTAACCTTCGTACGTTTGATTTTCTATTTGACATTTCAAGCCTACTTGGGTGAGTGGAAAATCTCACATGTTTTGATAGAGTGCATTATTGTTCCTATGTTTGCCAATTTTCAAATCGATATCTTATCAAGCTACAGGGATATGACCCGGAATGTATAGCCACCACGTATATTTCGTACAGACAAACCATAGCATCTACTATAAGCGCCACGTGTCAGGTCAAATAATGGCATTCCGTGCTATTCTTGGATTATTTTACATGCATTTCAATGTTTGTAGCTTCTCGAGGTTATTCTATGTTAATGATCGAAGTGACCTGGAATGATCTATGCTGACCGACTTTGTGTGGCCATTTGATCTCTAAGAATAGTTTTTGGAGCTGAACTAATATTCGGCGATCTTCTTTGTCAAAGAATGCGTAATTATATGAATATGGCATAGGTCATCGCAGGTCAACGGTCTTCGTAACCTGGTGTGGCCTACAGCCTTTGGGTCTGGTAATTTGACCTCAAAGGCAGCTTTCGGCTTTCAATTTGAATCCACCGCTCTCCTTTAGCGAAATAATGCTCAAATTGCTGGGATACAACCTTGATCATTATAGACTAGGTGAGTGGCGTTGCATAAGATAACCAATTTGTAGCTAATTGACTAATGACTAATGACATAATAGACTAATCACCTAGGTGAGTGGCGTTGCATAAGATAACCAATTTGTAGCTAATTGACTAATGACTAATGACCTAATAGACAAATGACCTAGGTGAGTGGGGGGGGGGGGACGAGTGGTCTAGGGGTAAGATGCTCGTCTCGCAATCGAAAGATTGTGGGTTCGAATCTCACCTGTCGCTACTCTTCGCCCGCGACCAATCGGCGTGAGAGATTGGGGACGCTATATGACTCAACGGTCGACGTGTCGTAAAACCAATAACCATCCAACCTAGGTGAGTGGCGTTGCATAAGGTAACCAATTTGTAGCTTATTGACTTCCAGGATAGTTTTGAGCGTTGCATTCCAATTTGGCAACCATTCGTACTCAAATAATGTCAACATCCAGAAATATAGAAATGGAGTGCTTCAGCCATGCTTGACCAATTGTGACCTGACCTGACTTTTGTCCAAAGTCTTGCCCATCCGAGTCGGCATCTCATCATCCCACGTTGGCCGGTTTTGTTTCGTCGTCCTATCGTTCTTAGTATGGAAGCTACCGCTTGTATGCATACAAGCTGTCTCCATTGTGACGCTCCCTACCTGTGATCCTGACTTCAAATTTGGTTCCAATAGCATTGCCGTGTACCCAAGAAGCTGACCTTGGACCTGACCTTGAGGGTAAAACGGAAGAGGCAGACAAAAGTTATTTATGTTCTTTACCAGAAGAAGAATGGGGCAATGTGGACTGCTGGAGAGGTATATATAAATATATGTATATATATATATATATATATATATATATATATATATATATATATATATATATATATATATATATATATCTATATATAGGCATGTATAAAATATATATATACATACATACATATATATATATATATATATATATATATATATATATATATATATATATATATATATATATATATATATATATATATATATATATATATTTATATACATATACCTGTATATGCATATGAGGTTCAATCTATTTCATGTCGCAATCAGCAATCTATAGCTATTGCCGTTCGCCATTTGTTAAATCTGAAACAAGAGGAATTTGTCTTTCTGATATTTTAAGCAAGCCCGAAATGTCGGGGGCAGTTTTCTTTTGCGTTGTACATCCAAGGGGCAGAAACATTGAAAGCATTATTCGGCATCAATTTCTCGAAAGACGAATGTCTGCTTTGATATGTTGTAGGAAAAATTCACCGCAGCCATTGCTTTCCCTCCCCCGAGAATATATCCTTCATCAAGAACAGTCACCTTGGTCGATAAACAGGCTAGAAAATACTTGACTTCGCTGGCCGACGTGTTGGCTGTTGTGCTTGACAGCTAGAGACTTGACATCCAGGGCTGCTCTGCCTGAGTTTCTGTTTCGTCGTCAGCCATGTTGGCACTGCTCGGCGTTCACACACATGACGCGCTATACCAAAATGTATTTGGTCTGATGTGAACAGCGATCAGGTGCAGCCAGGCCTGAATTGTCATCAGCTTTCAGGGGCAGGCTTGGATGGATGTTCTGACCAGCACCTGATCAGGGTGCCCCCACGGCCACTCAGCACCCAGTCTGCTGTACGGAGGTCGTGTGTGCATTGCTGTCGTCCCTATTTCCGAAGATATTTTGAGAGCTGGAGGCGTGTGCACCGGCCGTTCCAACGTTCGAGGCACACTGGCCACTGGCAGTGCCCTGCGGAAGCGCAGCATTTCCGTGAGCCAGGCAGATCGATCGGTGACTGTGACCTCCGACAGGTCAGCTGGATCCTGGGTCACGCATGTCACGGAGGTGGTGTCTGCCGATGCCCTAGCTGTCATGTTGACAGCTGGGGCATCGGCGAGACATATTTTCCAGTTTTGGTGAATGAGAGAGAGAGAGAGAGAGAAGAAAGAGAGAGAAGAGAGAGCTTCGGTTCGTTAGCCCCGTGAGCTGTCGGAATGACCATGAACGGTGGCGTAAACATGATTTTCCAGTTTTGGGTGGAATTGGAGAGAGAGAGAGAGAGAGAGAGAGAGAGAGAGAGAGAGAGAGAGAGAGAGAGAGAGAGAGAGAGAGAGAGAGAGAGAGAGAGAGAGAGAGAGAGAGAGAGAGAGAGAGAGAGAGAGAGAGAGCGAGAGACTAAGGCATTGCACTGCTACGGAAGTGTTACCACCAGCATGGGTGGTAACACTTCCGTACTGGGAAGACGGGTGGGGCAGGAGGGTTACATCCCCCGTGCCCACTTGTAATAGGTAAGGGAACATCATTGGCAACTCTCTCACTCAGGGATGTCACTTTGCACACTCTAAGAGGAGCACTTGCCTCCTCAATCATTGATTCCCCTTCCCCCAAGAAACAACATCAGATCGACACTTTATCATTGAGCGTATGGGCATATATTAGACAAAAGCATGGTTTCCCTGGTAGTCAACATATATATTATAATAATATTAGACATGGTGTATAATATTGTGAGCTTATATTACCATGTTGTATTCATAGTTACAACCTAATTCCGGGGCGCGCCGGCAACTCCACTGCACACCGTCCCCCAGTCGAGAGCACAGCTTGCTTGGTGCTGGGACATGTCAAGCCGACATTAGCCTGCCAGTCTGCACTTCGTCAAACGCTTCGACGCCCATGAGAAGCC
The DNA here is from genome assembly GCA_034440615.1 of Ashinkailepas kermadecensis. NCBI lineage: Eukaryota > Metazoa > Arthropoda > Thecostraca > Neolepadidae > Ashinkailepas > Ashinkailepas kermadecensis. The sequence continues at coordinate 163,330 of JAOTOM010003841.1, forward strand.
GATATTAAATATATATACAAAACATTCGAATGGAGGATGTATGAAATGTGCTAAACCCTGGAGTTGAGAATGGATGGTATATACCAAGCATTCGAGTCAAGGATGTGTGATACATACCGAACATTTTTGGAATACTTCAAGAGTTCTGCAAAAGAGCCCTCGAGAGATTGCAACGAAGATTCCAATCCTGGTTCTGCAGGCGCCTGATTGGAATGTATCAACACATGCAGAGGGGCAGCAAAGGTCCCCTCCACTCGCACCTTAGGAACCCAAAATACACCAGACGACATTAAAAAAATCGATTTTTGTCACACAAAAACAAAAATTTCGGGCGCACCTCACGCGCCGAAAGAGTTATCTGTTTCATTACATTGTTTTTATGGTCGCCCCCCCCCCCCCCTAAGACAATCTTGGCTGCGTGCCTGAGTAAATTCTACTCAAAGTGCAATACCTTATCTTCTACGAGCACCATTTGTATGTTTGTTTTGATACCGCGATTTTTTCGGCATCATACTTTAATTACCAACCACCCACCGTCAAACCATCCACCAACCACCATTATACTTCTTCAAAACATAACAGGCTGGTCATGCGCTGGATTTGTTGATGACTTACCTGAATGGAAGGATGTTCTGAGTGGAACGTCACAGAGCTCTGTTGCTTACCCCGGTGGACGCAGAGACCTGCTTGATCGTACTGCTACCGAATGGATTCTGCTGCTGCCCAGTCGTTGCGGACGCCTGCGATCCACCCGAGGCGGTGCCGCCGCCGGGGATGCAAATGCCGCCGAAGCAGAGGGGCTTGGCCACAGCGGCCGAGACGCACACCACCAGGAGCAGAGCCACCACCTTCATGTCTGGGGGAGAAAATGTTGTCCTGAACACAACACTAGGAGAAGGGCCACCACCTTCATGTCTGGGGGAGGAAAAAGTCGTCCTGAACACAACTCGAGGAGCTGGGCCACCACCTTCATGTCTGGGGGAGGAAAAGTTTTTCTGAACACAACTCGAGGAGCTGGGCCACCACCTTCATGTCTGGGGGAGGAAAAAGTCGTTCTGAACACAACACTAGGAGAAGGGCCATCACCTTCATGTCTGGGGGAGGAAAAAGTCGTCCTGATTATATTAGTAAACGTGGCGACAGTTATACATACATGACTGAAGAGACAAGACTAGCCTGAGCTGCATGGGTGGGGAAACCCGTCTTCCTGCAAGATCCACCTTACTTGCGTGAGCGACGAATGTGCACACCACAATAAAATGTCTGTAGGTTATTTTCAGCGTCGATGTCGCCATAGCACTCACAGTCCCAGCCACCACCAACAGTAGGGACAGCATTGTTGGCCTACCAAGGCTCTGAAATATCGGTAGCTCAGGGACGACACAATTTTACCGCCAGTAATTTTACTGGGTAAGCTATTCAGTACTGTGCAAGGTCTAGGTAACAAAGTCCGTTCATTCTACTGCATACATTAAGCAGTTATGCAAAAGACCTATATTTTTTTCCGGATGTGCAAAAAAGAGAAAAAAGAAGACTGAGTAGAAATGCGTGGGTAGATATTACACACGCAATTTATTGCAAAAGCTGGCCGAAGTAATACCCACACTGTACAAAATGATTAGCGCCCCTTTGGTGCTATTTCAAATGTCAAAATCCAGCACCACAGGGCTGCTTGAATTAAGCATCTTTCTGGAGTTGGCATCGCATCGCAAAATGTAAAGTGCTAAATATAAGCATGGTGCTTATAACTAGCACCACTTCATTGCGTTATATCTAGTAGCAGGGTGCTTGAAATAACCACCCATGGGGTGCGTGCGCTTTAGCACCCCCTGGTGCTACTTTTTGCTCACGTCAAAAACCAGCACCTCCTGGGTACGGTTCGCCTATGGTGCTAGCATATTTAGCACCCATTGGGTGCTTAAACCGAAATTGGACTCCTTGATAGTAGCGTACGGGTGTTGCTGACTTACTGTATATATACGGACGGATGACTTATTTCGCTACATGTTAGCGTCAGATACCGATCTTAAATATTACAGCGAACAGGACGCTTACAGGCGATATACCCTTTTAATGCATTCGTATGCAAATAGCAATGCAAAGGAATACGTATTTCCTACTTTGAAAATAGCAAAGGAGGACATGCGTACACACACACACACACATATATATATATATATATATATATATATATATATATATATATATAAATAAGCAACTTTAGTATGTATTACAGTAACGTACATTAACAGCAAACAAAATATTCGAGTTTTTCTTATTTCAATTTCAGATTTTGTAACTAAAAAACCCAACCTCATGTAGCCTAACCCAGTTGTTTGCTTCATGAGGAAAATGCATGTAAGACTTATCATGGACACCTTAAATGACAATAATACCAAATGAAACAACGAAACCTAACCCCGACAATTTCTTTTATTTGTTATGCAAGCTCCACATTTATCACAGTTCAGTCTTACATGGCACAGTGCCAGTCACGAACAAATGGTGATGTAAAGAGTAGATCCACTGGCTCCATGGCTACATAATTATGAATAAACCAATGAATCCATAATAATGTCATACAGTCATAACGTGTTAAAACTCAAAAAGAGCCACAGTGGCCCATCTCGGTTAAGCCTATAAAATTATCTGGTTGCAACAATTGGTGGTGATAATCTAGGCTCTGCTATATCCAGGATAATCTAGACTAGCTTTATTTCAGCTAATAAATTCTGAGCAGCACAATAAACCGCTCAAAAACCATTGTCTGAGAAATGAATTTTTTGTTTGGGCCCACAGAATAAGCTGCAACTGGCAAGCCCACTCAGCTTTTCAGTGTCCATAGATGAAGAATGATGCCATAAAATTACATTTTAGCTTGTTTGTCCCAGAGCAATACCACATATGCCTTGCTAAGCATACCAGGTTTTATGTGTTGTCAAGCTCAGGTATGTTAGTTATTGTAGCTTGAGGTTGCATCAACTGCGTAAGTCATTCAGCGCCCGTAATTTCAGGGGTGTATGCAGCGAGGTTGGCAAGATGCTGACATAATCATATTGATACCAGGGATGTGGAAAAACATTTGCTGTAAAGGCACACCCACCTTGTGCAGACTATGACAGGCATGTGATTCTGGATCCAGAGGTTCTGTTGATCCCAGAGAGACTTCTCTTCCTCACTTCAATCTTGCCGTACGACTGCACCGACCGCACGCCATCGAGTCTCAAACCAAAATGGCCGAATGTTCGTGCAGTTTTTTCGTTAAGCAGCGTTAAGATGCTAATATTCCCGCCATTTTTCCACGCTGCTTATTTTAACTACCCAATTGCTAACTGTAAGCAGCCGTAGAGCGCTCAAACTCCCGCCAAAAAACACGGGACTGTAACAGTGCTAGATATAAGCAGTTGCATTATTCTGGACTGCTTGGCACAACACTCATGGCTGCTAAGATCCAGCATCCTCATTCTTGCAATCTAACACCTGCAGGCTAGAATTAGCCCCTTCCAGCCGAATAGTGCATATGGTGCTTGTTGCTACCATCCTTATGCTTGTTACTAGCATCCTTAGGAAACAGCGTTGTTTGAAGCAGTCACTTAGTATGCAATTAGAAGCAAAAGTGCTAATCATTTTTTACAGTGCACGCATCCAATTTGATTCTGACAAGGAATCTCGGACACAGAAGATACGCATAAGTCAAGTTCGCGATCGTCCAGTCGGGAAGGGAAGGAAATCAGCGGGATGGACTGATCACTTGCCGGGAGTGGAGGACACTGATGGAAGTGTGGGGGGGGGGGGGGCACGTTCTCAGAAGCAGGCCGATGACTGCGTCGGTTCCGTCGGTCAGTAGACTTAGCGAAAAGCTCTGTTGCTGTGTGGTGAGGCCTCACGTCCAGCGTCTCTATCGAGCGATACACTGCAGCCGGACAGTCCAGATGAAAGCTATATTGCATTGCAACAAAATGCACACTGTGTTGTGTTGGTAAGCTGTTGGTTGCAACTGCGTGCTGATATTGGAATGCGTGTCTCACTGGTAATGGGTGTGCAGAGGAGAGACTTGCCTGATAATGTACTGTTCTCGCTCACCTGCAGAGTTTCGAGGACAGTTGCCGGTCGACGCTGGACTGTGGTGCTGCAGATGGGCGGCCGGTTTATAAGGCGGCGGGCGTGGCCTTTCCCAGGCGTATCCCCCCACGCCTACCCCCTGCGGGCATGAGCTCACCAACAGGAAGCAGCCGAACCTGTGAGTCAGTAGCTACGTCGGTCCGGGAACGGCCCATGCACCGAGGCTCCATGGTGGGCTAAGCAGGCTGGGCTGGTAAGCAAAGGCTGGCGAGCGCACGGGACGTGACATATTGAGTCGCGGGACCCCTGAGAACTACCCGTGCCCTGGTGGGAGAAGACAAATCTGGCCTTTTGTCTCCCGACGTATTCCACCAATCGAAAAACATTGAGCTCTGATATAGCCTGAATGACGAACTGAAGTACATATGCCAAATTGCAGCGTTTTTCCGAAGGATAGGAATGTTGTAGCCAAGTATCCCGAAATATGTGGCAATTTCAACGATGTTTGGCGGATCGATGTTTGGCGGATGTTTGGCGGATGGCGGATGTTTGGCGGATAACTTAATGGCCACATGGCGCTAAGGACAGTGAAGTAGCCATATTTATTATCGGGGATGAAAAGGGTAAATAGGTGCAAAGGCTATGCATTTTATATCGTGTTCACGACTTCCCGGTGAAGAGCCGGATAATTCATCGGCAAAGCACAACTTATCACCGGTAAGGGGAGGCCAGCGTCACTGGATCCGTATGGCTTCCCCTGGTTGCGCTACTAGGACAACAAATGAAAGCTCATGAGGCTAATGGTTGCAGCTCCCTCAAAGGTGGGCATCGTGGTCCATCCAGTCCCCTGCTCCCTCGCCAATTCAAGTTTGGTGTCTTCTTCGTTTTTATATTCAGTTCGCCATGGCACTACAAGAGAAGCATGATTTCCTCACATCAGAAAAGTGCAATATCCGGCGTTCGTGTCTCGGCATCGTCCCCCGGTAACACTAAGGAATTGTGTCGCCCTTAGGAAGGATCCTCACGTCTGCGGATATGGTTTTGTGACGATTTAAGCACTTCCTTCTTGTTCAGTACTCTCAGGTGGGGAGGGGAGGCGGCCGTCATACATTGCAGTTCGTCGCGTCCATGCACAATGAATGATCACACTGCCCAATGATCACACTGCCCATCGAGCAGTGCGATCCGAATATCCAACGCTATCTAACCAGTATAGGACCCACATGCTTATATGTCCGCCCGTCAGTGCTCAGCGTCAGCTCTCCGTGTGGTAAGTGTGTGTTCCCCAACCAGTGCAGGTCACACATGATCACATGGCCGTCCGTCAGTGCTCAGCGTCAGCTCTCCGTGTGGTAAGTGTGTGTTCCCCAACCAGTGCAGGTCACACATGATTACGTGACCGTCCGTCAGTGCTCAGCGTCAGCTCTCCGTGTGGTAGGTATGTGTTACCCAGCCAGTGCAGGTCACACATGGTCACGTGGCCGTCCGTCAGTGCTCAGCGTCAGCTCTCCGTGTGGTAAGTGTGTGTTCCCCAGCCAGTGCAGGTCACACATGGTCACATGGCCGCCCGTCAGTGCTCAGCGTCAGCTCTCCGTGTGGTAAGTGTGTGTTCCCCAGCCAGTGCAGGTCACACATGGTCACGTGGCCGTCCGTCAGTGCTCAGCGTCAGCTCTCCGTGTGGTAAGTGTGTGTTCCCAGCCAGTGCAGGTCACACATGGTCACATGGTCGCCCGTCAGTGCTCAGCGTCAGCTCTCCGTGTGGTAAGTGTGTGTTCCCAGCCAGTGCAGGTCACACATGATTACGTGACCGCCCGTCAGTGCTCAGCGTCAGCTCTCCGTGTGGTAAGTGTGTGTTCCCCAGCCAGTGCAGGTCACACATGGTCACGTGGCGCCCGTCAGTGCTCAGCGTCAGTCTCCGTGTGGTAAGTGTGTGTTCCCAGCCAGTGCAGGTCACACATGGTCACATGGTCGCCCGTCAGTGCTCAGCGTCAGCTCTCCTGTGGTAAGTGTGTGTTCCCAGCCAGTGCAGGTCACACATGGTCACGTGGCCGTCCGTCAGTGCTCAGCGTCAGCTCTCCGTGTGGTAGGTATGTGTTACCCAGCCAGTGCAGGTCACACATGGTCACGTGGCCGCCCGTCAGTGCTCAGCGTCAGCTCTCCGTGTGGTAAGTGTGTGTTCCCAGCCAGTGCAGGTCCACATGGTCATGGTCGCCCGTAGTGCTCAGCGTCAGCTCTCCGTGTGGTAGTGTGTGTTCCCAGCCAGTGCAGGTCACATGGTCACGTGGCCGTCCGTCAGTGCTCAGCGTCAGCTCTCCGTGTGGTAGTGTGTGTTCCCAGCCAGTGCAGGTCACACATGGTCACATGGTCGCCCGTCAGTGCTCAGCGTCAGCTCTCCGTGTGGTAAGTGTGTGTTCCCAGCCAGTGCAGGTCACACATGATTACGTGACCGCCCGTCAGTGCTCAGCGTCAGCTCTCCGTGTGGTAAGTGTGTGTTCCCAGCCAGTGCAGGTCACACATGGTCACGTGGCCGCCCGTCAGTGCTCAGCGTCAGCTCTCCGTGTGGTAAGTGTGTGTTCCCCAGCCAGTGCAGGTCCACATGGTCACATGGTCGCCCGTCAGTGCTCAGCGTCAGCTCTCCGTGTGGTAAGTGTGTGTTCCCCAGCCAGTGCAGGTCACACATGGTCACATGGTCGCCCGTCAGTGCTCAGCGTCAGCTCTCCGTGTGGTAAGTGTGTGTTCCCCAGCCAGTGCAGGTCACACATGGTCACATGGTCGCCCGTCAGTGCTCAGCGTCAGCTCTCCGTGTGGTAAGTGTGTGTTCCCCAGCCAGTGCAGGTCACACATGGTCACTGGCCGCCCGTCAGTGCTCAGCGTAGCTCTCCGTGTGGTAAGTGTGTGTTCCCAGCCAGTGCAGGTCACACATGGTCACGTGGTCGCCCGTCAGTGCTCAGCGTCAGCTCTCCGTGTGGTAAGTGTGTGTTCCCCAGCCAGTGCAGGTCACACATGGTCATGGTCGCCCGTCAGTGCTCAGCGTCAGCTCTCCGTGTGGTAAGTGTGTGTTCCCAGCCAGTGCAGGTACACATGGTATGGTCGCCCGTCAGTGCTCAGCGTCAGCTCTCGTGTGGTAGTGTGTTCCCAGCCATGCAGGTCACATGGTCACATGGTCGCCCGTCAGTGCTCAGCGTCAGCTCTCCTGTGGTAGTGTGTTCCCAGCCGTGCAGGTACATGGTCACTGGTCGCCCGTAGTGCTCGCGTCAGCTCTCCGTGTGGTAAGTGTGTGTTCCCCAGCCGTGCAGGTCACATGGTCACATGGCCGCCCGTCAGTGCTCAGCGTCAGCTCTCCGTGTGGTGAGTGTGTGTTCCCCAGCCAGTGCAGGTCACACATGGTCACGTGGCCGTCCGTCAGTGCTCAGCGTCAGCTCTCCGTGTGGTAAGTGTGTGTTCCCCAGCCAGTGCAGGTCACACATGGTCACATGGCCGCCCGTCAGTGCTCAGCGTCAGCTCTCCGTGTGGTAAGTGTGTGTTCCCCAGCCAGTGCAGGTCACACATGGTCACGTGGCCGTCCGTCAGTGCTCAGCGTCAGCTCTCCGTGTGGTAAGTGTGTGTTCCCCAGCCAGTGCAGGTCACACATGGTCACGTGGCCGTCCGTCAGTGCTCAGCGTCAGCTCTCCGTGTGGTGAGTGTGTGTTCCCCAGCCAGTGCAGGTCACACATGATCACGTGGCCGTCCGTGAGTGTTCAGCGTCAGTGAATGGGGTCATGCCCTTCACGGGGTCGTGTCCCTGCAAACTTAAAGACCTGGATTTATGTCATTATGACGGTTTATACCCAATGTGCTGAGTTTTAATTGTACGTAGAAATACGCAGATAGATATGCTTCAGCCTATTTCTACAACATTTGTTGGCGCCTCACAATTGGATACCTTATCTACGGCGACACTTTGTTCTTACTTGCTCCCCCCCCCTCCCCCAATCCGAAGTCCTAGATTAACTAGTGGTGCGACTGACGTCACAGTTCGGCCCGTGCCATTTGACTCGTCGGTGCGTCTTTTTATCAGCTGATAGTGAACATTACTTCAATGGCATCGGGCGCATCTGACCAGGAGCATGCCTGTGAAGGAGCTGCTAAGGCATCTCTTAAATCTAAGGATGGATTTAAGAACTAAGCTGAAGCTGAAGAACAAGCTGGACCTAAGTGTGTCACCTATGTAGCATTGGGCGTGGTTGAGCCCGAAAAATGTGTTCACCTGTTGAGTTATGAACCCACGTTGTCCTTGGAAGGAAAATGAGTGGATAGGATCTGCCATCGGGCGGTAGCGGCTTGCATGCATCGTGTTTGGTTTACTGACACACTTCTGAGTCTTTTGCTTGATGTATGCATATTCATAGTTCAAACGTTAACGGCATCTCAGATGCTACCGAATTTTCGTTAAAAAAATATTTTTTTTTCCGTTTAATATGACTTTTTATCACCGTACCCATGTGTTAGTCCTAGCAGATCAAGTATGCTACCTATCGGTGGTTGCAAAACATTATTGAACCTCAAATTGGGCGGGTTCCCTAACGCCATTTGAGTGCTATCCTAGAACACTTGGTTCCGAAGATCATGGAGTGGGCTCGACCTCCTTCGTGAGCGGCCTTCTCGACCTCCTTGTCCCAGAACGCTCGTAGCGTGAGGGTCAATGTCGGCCCCTACGTTGCCCAATTTTAAGTTGATCGATCAATGCTTCTGCTTTCAACGTTCGGTGTATTTATATACGAATAATTCCATACAAAACTAAGCATTCCGAAACCGAAATCCCGCAATTCCGAAAACCAGCCAGGTTGGATTTAGTGGCATATTTTGGTCTGAATCTCCCTTGCCCCCACAACTTTGTCAACGCATCTACTGACCGAAAAATATGCAACGGAAGCTACTGACGTATAACGGAGCTACTGCCGTATAACGAGAAAAGTACCTCTGCTGCTTGGAATGTGCCACACTTTCCCTCTCCAAATCCCGGATACCCAAGCATAAATCCAACCCTGGGTAAAAATGTATGCTCTGACACGACGGAGCTTGGGATTCCTGTTGGTTTGTTCTTTTTTAACCAATAGTTCCATGTGAAGGCACGTGGCTGGCGGAATAGGTCCATCGTCGTGGCCGGAATTGCGCCGATTGACATGCGCGAGCGCGGGCGATTGATGACGTGCCTGTGGGAAAAGCTCCACCCCATGGCTACTCAGGCCGAATGTTTGTGGAAGCAAACTTAAAGTTAATTTCAGGCTTAAAGGAAGTACTCGTACGATCAAATCGGGCCCCTCTGAGGATCGACCTGGACTGACCTAGGCTGATCTAAGGATGATTTTAGGTGGCCTTCTTTTAGCCTCAGAATATGTGAGATAATTTAAACGTTAAATTCGATTTTAGTGCGCAATATTCCCCAAAACAGCCCACGTTTAAGAAATGGGCGCCACCGGCTATCGGAGGTCACTGACTTAGGCTTCCATTGGGTGACCAAAGCTAATAGGATGAAGCTGTCATGAAAAGAGAAAATCTAAGCTTTAGGTTCCAGATTCATGTTCAGTTATAGAAATTCGTCCATCATCCCCGATGTAATGATACGTACCTAAAGAATATCCCACTCCCTCGCTCATATTTCGTATGTCACACTGGCTAAATAAGGTCCTCGCCACATGTAGTGCTTAGATCGCTGCCGATGACGAATACATTACAGACGAGCCATTTACATTTTAAAAAGCTTAAAATCTATTAGCATTTTCTGTTATCCAGGGGGTAGCTTTGTATGCTTCTGGGAGGGTACTTGCTGCCCAATGTTCGCTGTACTGCACCCCCAAATAATGTCGACTTTTAACATGGGACCCAATGTGATATGCCACCCCCCCCCCACCATTCACTTGGGCCCGCCCATTCCCTTCATGTATTGTGCCCCCACCAAAAAAAAATCAGAAACCTACGCCCATGTTGTTATCCCTGATGTAGGTACGCACAGCCTTACATTTTGGGAGTGATAATGTTTTTACGTTGTGATGGTAAATGTATTTTGCTTTGTTCCTGAGGGTCAACAAGACGTCAATATAAGGTGTCACCGGCGCCTTATAAATGTGTTGGTGACGTTTTCAAGTCAAGAATTTAAGTAGCACGGCGAAAAAAAACGACGTGAGCACGTTGCAAAAAGCCGAACGCCATTTTTGTACATGTTTTCATGCGATGACCAGAGCATAAATTAATCCTGTCCTTTTTGTACGTAGTTTTCTAAATGTCGAAAACTTGAGTCCACTTCCTCCGTCTCTTTCGGACAATACCTCGAAAAATGAAAGTATTTTGTCATTTTCTCGCTGTAAAGTAAATTGCATGGTTCTACACTGTTCAGCTCACTCCACACATTATCCAGATCGGTACCTTTTGGTACACCAACTCAAGGCTGAGGGCCATTCGCGATGCGTCGCCCATTTGTGTGTCTGTAATGTACTGGTTTCAAGTCCTGACATGACATGTTGGTGGAGCTTCATCCTTGATGGCGATTGAGTTAATAAATAATTTAATGAAACTGTGTCAGGTATTGCAGCAGATTGGCGTCTTTGGAACATAAACTAGAGCATTGGACCTACGCTAAGCATTTGACCCTGACCAACAACAACAAGCAAACAACAACCGAGCCCTGGGCGTAGCTTCCTGTTGGTGTCCTGTTCCGTGGGTCGGGTCGGGTCGTGGGTAGGGTTGGCCCTTGACAGGTTACACGGTGTTAACACAAGTTTATCACGCTGCACGGAGACAAATGAGCTTCAAATGGCTCTGTTCGCTGAATGTGTCCGTGCACCGATTTCTGAGAAGCTTCACCTGTGAGCCGTGCAGTTATCGCTCTGCATGGCCCCATGCCCACGTGACCTGGCGGCGCTCCGGGCGGCCGACGTCCGGTGGAGTTTCCAGGCGCGTTCGCAGCCGTGTCGGGCGGAATTTTTTCCGATGCGGCCTACCGCGACGGCGGCGCGCTCACTCGTGGAAGGTACCCCGTGGCACAATGCACGCAATCACAATGCAAAATGGCACAATGCACGCAATCACAATGCAAAATGGCACAATGCACAAAAGCCTGAATGTGCAAAAGCCGTCTCGGACAGACTCGCTGCGAGGGAACTCAACACGGCAGTCCAGGGCCAGTTGAAGCGTAGTGGAAAATGCGCATCGGCTTGAGTGAAACTCGGCAGTACGGTTGCGCCTGTCTTCTGTGTTCCGCCATCTTCCGCTTGCATATTTCTGTGTCAGTGGACATATGAGAATCTGTTAAGTTTTCATAAACTACGGTCTTGGAAATCATCATTGACTACGAACGTGTGAAAGGACCGCAGAAGGGTCATTCCTCCTCCAATTTTTTTCGGGGTACTTTCCTTTTACCTCATGGGAATTATATGAGACAAAATAATTATAAAAATGTTATGTCCATGTCCATTTTTTTCAGACATTCGTGACGCAAGACGAACACCGCAAGATCTGCAATCGCTGCGATGGAACTAAATAGCCAGCCACGGCACGGCGAAGTACATTTGATGTCATAGGCATCGGTACTCGCCCAAAGTTAAGTTGGCCCAGCTACGGTACTGACCCGAAGTCGAATTGGCCCGGCTTCAATTTGTTTTCCAATTATTTGCACATTAAAGTCATAAAGTCATAAAGTCATAAAGTGTTAAAACTTAATAAGAGCCACAGGGGCCCATCTGGGTTAAGCCTATCTAGAAAAAGGTACTAGAAATGTACATACTCTCACTCGAATCAATCCCTTATCTCAAGTTCCTAGGGAGCTATATATCCCAGCCTATCTAGAACCATTCACCTGCTATTGCATAACACACTCAACAATTACAAACTCCTCCCATCATACCCATTGTGCTACCATAGACAATCTCATCAGTATCACACCCGAAGGAAGGTGCTGAATCCATTGCTAGGTACACCCTATATAAAGTTTTATAGCATTTAGACTTAATAAGTGACCCAAAGGCCCATCCAGTTAAGTCTGTAAATGGAAGATACCATAAGCCTGGTAAAAAGACCAACCCCAACCATCCCACATCCTGAAGAAGCCAGTCCTCCAATATTCCACACACCTATCAATGCCTATCTACCCTAGCTATCCAGCCCTATTCCCCTGATATATCTTAACACATGTGGATTGAATGCCTTATCAATAATTGTCCAACTGCATCCATGCCTGCTTAAAGGAGTCTGTGCCGTGCACACTTACATAACATAAATATCACCCCATCCATCACAAATTAGAACTCAAAAACAAGATATTCCTATCTAGAAAATGTGTCCACCCTACTTTTAAATACATTCAACGAGGAACTCCCCACAACATCAGCAGGCAGCCCATTCCACTGATCAACAACCCTTTGACTGAGGACCTGTTGTCGCTTAACTGTCCTACACCTCAACTTGTCTAACCTGAATTGATGACCCCTATGTGATACTCTAAACTGAAGAGCACCATTCAAATTGATCGGATCTAGTCCTTTCGCAATTTTGTACATTTCAATCATGTCCCCCCTTAATCTCCTATACTTGAGTGAATATATATCCAATGCCACAAGCCTTTCTCCATATTTTAAGTTGCCTATTCCACTGCTGAGTCTAGTTGCTTTGCGCTGCACTCTTTCTAACATGTCTATATCTTTTTATAGGTAGGGCTCCATGCTTGTACAGAATATTCCAAGTGGGGTCGCACATATACTAAGTACAGTTTTTTTCATGACTTCCTTGCTCTTATATATCACACTTCTATTAATGAGTCCCAGTATTCTGAGAGCCCTGTTCCTAGCTGAGCTACATTGTTTTTCTGCTTTAAGGTCTCTTGAAACCAACACACCTTAGTCCCTTTCCTCTTCAATAACATCCAGTTCCCTCCCTCCCATTGTATATCTTAAAGTCTCACCTCCAGACCCCGGATGCATAACCTTACACTTGTCATAGTTGAAAGACATCTGCCCTTGATCAGCCCACTTTTTTAGCTTCCAAGTCTAGTTGAATATTTCTAGATTGATCACAACTGTTTGCCACTCCTACCAGCTTGATGTCATCAGCAAATTTGAACACTCTATTCCTCAGCCCTACCTCAATGTTATTCACAAAGATGATAAAGTGAAGTCGCCCTAAAACAGAGCCCTGTGGTACTCCACTCAGAACATCCTTCCAATCAGGTTTACATCCATTTAACATTACCCTTTGTTTCCTTCCCCTCAACCATGCTTCAATCCAACCTAGAACTTTTCCAACAATCCCATGTTGCTGTAGTTGATGAATTAGCCTCCCATGTGGAACTTTATCAAAAGCTTTGCTAAAGTCCAAGTACACAACATCCATCCTGCTTTGATTGTCTACTTCTTTAGTAACATACTCCATGAACTCCAAAAGGTTAGCAAGACCTTCGAGATCGAAATCCGTGTTGAGTATCCCTTAAAAGATTGTGCCTATCAAGATGAATCTGAACATTCTGTTTAACCAGATTTTCTAATACCTTGCAAACTATTGAGGTAAAACTGACTGCCCTGTAGTTCCCTACACACTTCATACTTCCCTTTTTTAAAATTGGTACTACATTTGCATTTCTCCAATCTTCATGCGCTTCAGAATATTCCATAGACCGCCTGAAAATTATACCTAGGGGAACTGCTAAAGTTTTAGCACACTCTACTAAGACCCTAGCATATATATCATCTGGTCCAGAAGCTTTATTAGGTTTTATATTCTGGAACTGCTTTTCTACAGCTTCTGTAGTTATTGTAAGATACTCCAACCTATCAACTGTCATGTCATAAGATTCAGTTGTTTCTATTCTACCAGAATTATCTTTAGTAAAGACTGATGAGAATTGCTTGCTTAGGGATTCCACAATATCACAATCATCAACCACTAATTCCCCATCTACCTCCAGTGGTCCTACACTACACTTTTTAGCCTTAAATTTGTAGAAACTAAAGAATCTTTTAGCATTACCTGCTGAACATTCCCGAGCTAATTTGATTTCAGCCAGTCTTTTAGATGCCCTAACACACCTCCTAACTTTATTTCTAGCTATTTTATATGATTTGAGGTTTACCTCAGAGCTAGCA